>JAEHOE010000133.1:0-354792 GCA_016858145.1 Edaphochlamys debaryana
CGCCGCCGCCACCCCCACGGCGTCCAGCGGCAGCCCCAGGGCGTACCCCGCCACCGCCCCGCCCAGCGCCGGCAGCAGCAGGCCCCCCAGCAGGGACCCCAGCAGGGAGCCCACGGGGGCGGGGCCGTCCTCGGACGCAGCGGCCAGAGGGCCGTGGCGGTGGGACCCGTTGCTGGGGAGCGCGCAGGGAGGCGAGGGTCGGTGGGGGTGTAAGGCAAAGGGGGTGACAGGGGGGTGAGGAATGCGGGACCCGGCACGGGTTGTAACACGTCGGAGCAACAGTAGATAGCAAGCGGAGGGCAGGCGCAGTAAAGGTTACAGTGGAGAGGTGGTGGGGAGGTCAGCGACCCCACCTGTAGCCGGGGGCCCCACTGCGCAGCTGCTCGGGGGAGCCGGGGGTGCCGGCGCCGTCCGCGGGCCACACGGGCGGCAGGTCGGAGCCGGGGCGGTCCTGGGTGGCCCCGGCGGGGCGGCGGCGCCTGCGGGGGCGGGTGGGGGCGAGGAGCGGAGGAGGTCGGGCCGCCGACGACCCTAGCCATAGGGCGGCCGCGGCAGCCCCCCACCCCACCCGCCTACGCCCCTACTCACCCCACCCTTATCCCGTCTGCACTCCCCGCTACCCGCCAGCACCACCTGCGCTCACCTGAGGTAGGGCGTGGGGTCGGGGTCCTGCTCCGCCTCGCTCCAGGGCATGAGGCCGCGCAGGGGGCTCGCCAGCAGCCGACCCAGACCCATGGCCCCGCGCCGCGACGGAGTCAGCGGCAGAGGGCGGGAGAGGGCCGGAGGCGGTGGCGGCAGGGAGGCGGGAGCGAGCGGCCGGGCTGCGCTGTGGCGAGGCCCCGCGGCGCCGGGACGCTGGGGCTTCAGTGCGTGCATTGCGAGGACGGCGCGCTGTGTTGCGTTGCGTCGCGAGTCTGCTGATGACTGGGCGGACGATTGGGGAAGCAGCGCTGTGCGTAGCGGAAATGCGGGTTGGAGCAGGGTCATCGACGCCATCGGCCATCGGCCGGCTCGCGAGCTCGATCTGCGCCTCGTCGCGAGGCGCCGACTCTTTCTTCTGACAGCAACGCAAGCGTAGCGCATTAGCACATGAGCGGGTCGTGAGGCCGGGAGGTGTGGCATGGATGGCGTGGGGAAATTCCCTGCGTTTGGGCATGGCGCCTCGGCTTACACCACCGCACACCAGGCCAAGCCGCTGTCACACACACCGCGACCGGCTCGCATGGGAAAAAGGCAAGTCTGTGGGGGGCGAGGGCAGGCGCGGCTTGGGGAGGCGGCAGACCCTGGCGACACGCCCGAACCCCGTCACACACGAACCGCAACGCCGTACACGGCGGAAAATGCCAATGTGCGGCAACACAGAAACGTTGCTCACGGCCCGACGCTGCAGACACACACGCAGCGGCTAGCGCGCAACCGCGCAAGCACAGACACTGCACCTTTGTGGGCCACCGCACAGACCGCTACCGCTAGCCCGGATATGAGTAACTTGGTCTAAGGAAGGGTCAAGCATCGAGAATGCCGATAGTGGCGCACTTTGAGGTGAGCTGCTGGGGTGTCGACCGGCCATGACGTTCGGGGTCCGGATGCGCTGCCCATCATGGTGTCAAGTATTAATTTGGTGTGACACACAAGCTAGTTCATTGAATCGCGGGACGGGTTACCCAGTGTTTTGTGCACTCCGGTCACATCTCTCAACAGTGGGCGATTTACAGCGAGGTTCCCTACCCAGCATCGAATATGTACGCGTTGGTGTCCCCATGAACGCCGTTTGGAGGGATACTGCACCCCGCGGCCCGCCCTCCACCTGCTGCATGTCTTGGAACCAGCCACGAGACCGCGGTATCCTGAGCGCACAGCAACTGCGGCGTCTAGCAGGCCACACACGAAACGCCTATTTGCTCCACAACCCTCAAAACCGCCGTGCGTGCACTCCTAACCCCCTCCATTTCCCCTCTCCCTCCCCTCCTTTTTACCGCTCCCTCCGCTCCGCCCCCTCCAGAGCAGCAGCGGCAATGGCAGCGGCGCCGCGGGCCTGGTGCGCCCCGCCTCGGCGCTGACGCGGGCGGCCTCCGCCCGGGGCGAGGGCCGCATCTCCAGCAACGGCGGCGCTTCCGGGGGCAGCTCGGGCGGCGGCGCGGTGCCCTCGTGGCTCACCGCCTGGTCCAGGCCCGTGGTCAACTCCACACCCATCGACACGGGTCCGGCCATCAAGGCAAGCCCCGCTTGCCGTACGTCCTTGCGAGGTACTCCCCATGTCGTCCCTTCTCATGCCCCTGTGCGATCCCCTTTTTCCACTGTCCCCAGCAAATGCCACCAGCCACTGACCGCGACACTAGACATCCCTTACCCTGTATCTCCTTCCTTATCCTGGCCTCCCTTCCTGCCTTACAGGACTTCACGGCGAAGCCCCTGCCGGCATCCTCCCGCGCCGGCGGGCTGGGGCCGGGCCTAACCCTGGGCCTGGGCGGCGTGCAGGGGGCGCCCGGCTCCTCCAGCCCCACCAACACCAGCCCCCGCTTCAGCTTCGGAGTCCGCTCCAACTCCCTCGGCCGCCCGCGCCTCAGCTCCACGGGCGATGACGCCGACGCCGGCGGCGGCGGCAACCCGGGCCTCAGCAGCAGCGGCGGGGCCCTGGCGCCGACACTGAGCGGCCCGGCGGCGCATACCCTGCTAGGCCAGTTCGCCCGCGGCGGCGGCGGCGGCGGCGGCGGCGGCGGCAGCGGCGTGCTGACGGGGCTGCCGCCGACGCCGCCGCAGGCACGACCGGGCAGCGCGCGCCGGGCGGGCCGGGCCTCGTTCTCTGGCGGCTCTGGCCCCGGCCCCGCGCCCTCCGTCGCGCCGGGCGGCGGCCCTGCCCCCTCCGCGGCCTGGGGCGACCGCCCCTCTGGACCCTCGCCGCCAACCGACTCTGGCGAGGCCGCCACGGGCCCGGGTGCGCGCTCGGGCTCGGGCGAGAGACGGCCCTCCTCCGCCGCCCCCGCACGGCGGCGCAAGTCCCCGGGCATGCCCCGCCGCAGCCACAGCGGCGGCGGCGGCGGCGGCGCGCACCCCACCCGGCGGCAGTCGCACAGCGGCGGCGCCGGCAGCGCCCCGCCCGCGCGCCGCGCCTCGCTGACGGGCGGAGCCCTCACCGCTGACCCCGCGGCGCCGCCGCACCGGCACACGTCCGGTCCCCGCAAGGCCTCGTCCAAACGGGGCAGCCTGTCCGGTACTGCCGGCGCTGGGAAGGAGGCCGCTACCGCTGCCGCCGCCGCCGCCAGCCCGCCGGCTCCTCGGCCCGGCGCCGCCGCGCCGGGTCGCCAGCGCCCTAGCTCAGCCGCCCCCGCCCGGGCCTCGGCCTCCGGCGCCGCCCAACAGCCGTCCCCCTCCCCTCCGCCACGGCCCAGCGCCCCCCACCACACCCCCAGCCGCCCCGTCCATGAGTCACCCAAGCGCCGCCCCCGCGTGGCCCTAGAGGCCCTGCCCCTGGGCCCCGACGAGGGAGATTCGGGTGACGTCACCGAATCCCAACTGCTAACGAACGCGGCACGTGGCTTCGGCCGTGCCGTGTCGGGCGTGCCCAACGAGGTGGCGTTGCCGGGCCCCGGGCCCAGCAGCGTCAGTGCTTTCGGGCTGGGCCCAGACAGGCCCGAGCGGGCCCCTGCGCTGCACATCCCGCTGCCCCAACACATGCTCATGAACGGGACCCTCACGGTGGGGCCGGGCGCGGGCTCGAAACGGGAACCCAGGGGACGAAACGTGTGCGCGTTTGCCACCCGTTGCCAGGATGCTTTCCCGGAAAGGCTTTGGTACCAACCAACGCGGCCCACGTGCGTCATCGCAGCACACGCCCTGCTGACCCGTACCCCCCCCCTCTCTCCCCCATGATGGCATGGTGTGTCGGCCCCCCCGCAGGACCTGGTGGAGCGCCTGGCCCGCGGCGGGGAGCGCTCCGTGCACCTGTCCCTGGCGTCCGTGGCCTTCAGCGGGGAGCTGGACGCGTCCCTGGGCGACACCATCCGCATCACCAACCGCTTAGTCATCCTGCACAACGCGACCTTTCATCTGCGGCCGGGGCAGGTAGGCTCGGGGTGGGCTCTCGTCCTTTGGCTCCAAGCATCCCCCATGACTCGCTGGCCCCTCTTGCGCCTGCTCTCCTTATCTTACTCCCTTTTTCTTCTTCCCTTGACCGCAACGCCACAGAGCTTCTGGGTGGGCCCCGGCGGCTTCCTGCTGCTGGCGGACGTCCTCATCATCACCTCCCCACCCCTTGCCGCCGCCGTCACCAGCCCCGTGCCCTCCCGGGGCACCAGCCGCAGGGGCAAGGGCAGCCTGGGGGCCTCCGCCGCCGCCGCGCCGCCGCCGCCGCCGCCCTGGGTGGCGTCGCTCGAGGCAGCCTCCGCCGCCGCCACGCCGCCGCCGGTCGTCAACTCGGCGCCCTGGGCGGCGCCGCGCTTCGGCGGCGACGGCGGCGGCGGCGGCGGCTTTGGCGGCGGCGCCGCCGCCGCGCCGAGGCCGGGGGCCATCGCTTCGGGTGTTCCGCTGCTTCACGTCGTCAGCGGAGGCAAGCTCCTGCTGAGGGGCTGCCGGGTCAAAGTCATGCCAACGGTAGCGGCAGAGGCCGCCGCGCCGCCCACGGGCGCGCTGTCGCTGCCGCCGGGCTTGACGCCGGGCGTGGTCGGCGGCGGCGGCGGCGGGGGCAGCACCCTGACGTCGCCGCGGGGCGGCGGCGGGGGCGGCGGCGAGCGGGCATGGGCGGCGCCGCCGGCTCCCAAGCGGCCCTCCCCCAGTCAGATGGTGTGTGTGCTGGCGGAGGCGGGGGCGGCGGTGGAGGCCATGGGCTGCCGCCTGGGCCGCATCGTGGCGGCGGGGGCGGGGGCCAACGTGGCGCTGCGCCGCTGCAGGGTGAGCCGCGGCCGGGGTGGGGCGGGGGTTCCGGACGGGCATGGTTGTGGGTACACACGTGCACAACTAACCTGGATCAGACATTCCCCTCTTCATGTGCACCAATGCCCTCACCCGCCCACCCGAACCACCACCACCGCCACCACCACCACCACCACCGCCCCAGGTCAAGCCCGGCAAGGCCTGCTCCCCCGACGCGCCCCTGGCGCTGGCGGCCGACGGCGCCTCGCTCTCCATCACCCACACGGAGCTCAAGGGAGGGCCGGCGCAGGCCGTGGCGCTGACGGGCGCCGGCTCGCGGCTGCACATGGGCGAGTCAGCCATCAGCCTCTGCCGCTCCCACGGCGTCATGGCCTCCGCCGGGGCCTCCGTCACGGCCGCCGCCTGCCGCATCACGCTCAACGGCGGCGCGGGCGTGTCCGCCCGCGGCGCCACCACCAGCCTCAACCTAGAGGACTGCGAGCTGGTCCGCAACGGAGGCAGCGGCGTGTCAGTGGGCGGGGGCGCCAGCGCGCGTGTGGTGTCGAGCCTGGCGGTCCAGTCGCGAGGCGGGTCTGGGCTGAGCGCCGACGGCGCGGGCACTCGGGTGGTGGCGGAGAGCTGCAGTCTGGACGACAACGCCGCCAGCGGTGTGACGGCCCGTCGGGGCGCGTGCGTGGAGCTGGTGGACTGCTCGGCCAGCGGCAACGTGGTGTGCGGCCTGGAGGTGGAGGGGACCTACTCGGCGGGTGAGCGTGGGGGGGGGAGAGGGGGGTTTCTGAATCTGGTAAGCGGGAGAGCGTATACTTGTTAGGGAAAAGGGGAGTTGCTGGTGCGGGAAAGGGATGGAGAGGGAGACCGAAGAGTTCGAGGGTGGTGAGAAGGGAAGGAGGTGTTGTGCGGGCTCGAGAGGGTGGCGGGTCGTTGACCGGCATCGGCGCTGACACCCAACCTAACGCTCCCCCTCTGTCGCCTGCCGCAGGCGACGCCGCGCAGCGTGTGGCTGAGGCCACCCTGGCCGGCACACCCACACCGCCCGCGCCCTCCCCCGCGGTCATCAACCTGGTCCGGGGGGGCGTGTTCGCCAAGAACCACTCGCACGGGGTGGCCATATCCAACGGAGGCGGCCTCAAGGTGAGGCCGCAAGGGCTTGAATCGACATGGCGATGGCAATCCTACTGCCATGCGCCTCTCGACCCATACCCGCCTGCGCCCACCCCGCCACAGCCTGTCTTTACTCTGCTACACCGCCCCTGCCCCATGGCCCCCTTTCGCACAGGTGCTGGGCGCTGAGCTGAGCCAGAACGGGGGGGACGGGGCCTACGTGGACGGTGGGGGCTGCGAGCTGGCACTGCAGGGCTGCTCGGCGCTGGGCAACGTGGAGTCGGCGCTGTTCGTGTGCTCGGGCGGCGGCGCGCGAGCCGAGGCCTGCAGGCTGGGCGGCAACCTGCACGGCGACGTGGCGGTGGGCGGCAAGGGCAGCCGCGCCATCCTGGACCGGTGCCAGTTCGAGTGGAACCCCGTGACGGCGCTGCGGGTGCACATGGGCGCGGCGGTGGGTGGCGGTGGGGGCCTGGGGGTGTCTGGAGGGCTCATGAGGAGATGTTAGCCGGGACCTGGGTGCATGAGGTGGAGCCACCTGCCCGACGCCCCTCGCCTTGCTTCTGCGCCAGCCGCTGCCTCCTCCTGCCAAAGCCACGTCCGCGGCATCTGCCCTGACCGCGCGCAGCCCACCCGCTCCCCAGCTCAACCACTCGACCCTGATCTCCCCTCCCTCCCCTTGCCCCATTCCCCCTTGCACCCCAGGTGGTGGTTAAGGACTGCGCCATGGAGCCGCAGCCCACCTCGGGCGTCTACGCAGCCGCACACGCGGCCGTGTCGGGGGCCGAGGAGGGGCAGGGCGGGGCCAAGGGCGCGGCCAAGAAGGGCCGGGAGCCGGACGTGGCAGCCCTGCTGGACGACCTGGGGGAGGAGGAGGAAGAGGAGGAGGGGGCGGAGGAGGAGGAGATTGGGGGCGGCGTGGGGTCTTGGGCGGGCGGCGCGGGCAAGAAGGGCTGGGCCATCGGCTCCGTTAAGAGCGAGTACGTGCAGCTGTTTGGGCGCGGCAGCTCCATCCTGGTCGATGGGCAGATGTTTATCTCGCACGTGGGCGAGGACGGTGAGCCGCTCATGAACGTGGACGGCTGAGCAGGGGCTGAGAAAGAGGAGGCTAGAGGCGCAGGAGGCAACGAAAGAAGATAGGGAGAGGAGGAGTATAAGGAGGAGGAGGAGGCTTGGGGGGCTCAGGGCCGCTCCGCAGGGCTGCTCGTGGGCTTGTGTCAAGCAGGGGACCAACTCACGGCGTTGTTACTGGCTTGTGGTGCCGTGTGTGTTGAGCGTAGTCCACCACCGGTTGGGCTGGTGAGCGGTTAGCGGGTGGCACGATTGGGTTATGGCATGGCATTGTGCAGGTGCCGGCTTGCAACAGGGCCGCGGTGCAGGCATGCATGCGCAGGGTTTAAGCTTCATGGTCAGGTTGTTTGGCTTGTGCTAGTTGTTCCAGGCAGCGCAGGGGAGGGGTGCGTGTCTGCAGGGGTGCGTGTACATATGGAAGGGGTTCAAGTGAGGGTCAGTTTTAGCGGCGAGGGTGCCGGGTGTAAGACAAGTTCGACCTCCACGTCGCACGCCGTCACTTGGTCGCCCGCTCAGTCGCAAGTCCGCACTGTGCAAGCGGCGAAGGGAGCAGGGGCTGCGCGTGGCGCAGGCCCTGCGGGGGAAGGGCCAGGCCGCGACGGCGCCAGCGCCTGCCGCGTCGCGGCGGGAGCTCCTCGTCATCGCCCGCATCCCACTCGCGGGCCCCGCCGCCATCGCCCCATCAAGCTGCTGCCCCTCTACTTCCAGCGCTCTGCACACCAGGCCACACAACGCTGAGCTCCCGAACACACACCATGCGCGTCACCGCTGCCGCCGCTCACCACCTGTCGCACCGCCTGCGCGCGCTCGCCTCCACCGCCTCCCGCCCCTGCCCGCTGCCGCACCGCGTCACCCCGGCGCCCCCCCTCGTCCGAGCCATGGCCTCCTCCGGCGCTGCGCCCGGCGGCAGTGGCATGGGCGACCACAAGACCAACCCGGCCGAGATCCCACGCGAGAAGTTTGGCTCGGGGCAGCCGTACACGCAGGCGGCGCAGGACGACCAGGTGGGGGGAAAGGGGCGCTGCGCAAGGGGCAGCGGCCAGCGGGGTGAAACCGGGGAGGGAGGGCCCGGGGGCTGGCTGGGGGAATGGGGAGGAGGGGAGGCAGGGGGAGGAGGGTCACGTGCTGCTAGCGCCAAGGCTAGCGGGGTAGAGGGAGGCAGGGGCCATTGAGGCAGCCAGAGGGGGGCCTCCCCACGGTTTGATGAAACCCCGCGCCTGCTGACGCTTTGCTTCCCCTCCCCTCCCCTCTTCCCCCCCAGGCGGTGGTCACGGGCTGTGACGAGATGAAGGAGGGGGAGCAGCCCCCGGCCGCCATGCAGGTAGGGTCTTGGGCCGTGGGTCTTGGCTGGCAAACCTTTGCAGGCTTGCCCCGGCTTGCCGCCAGTCGAACTCTTTAGCCAGCACCCCTCTTAGCGCACACTGCCGCTGCGGGGCCTTTGAGAGTCTCCCTTGCCCGCCCGCTTCACTCGTCGACCCCGATTCCATCTCTCCCCTGACTGCGCCCTCCCCCCTCCCCGACCCCCACCCGCCCCACCCCCACAGGAGCTGGTCTCTGAGGTGGTGCAGCAAGACCGCGAGGCCAAGCAACACACGCACCAGCAACAGTCCAACACCCCCTCCTCCTCCTCGGGGGCCTCGGGGGGTTCCGAGGCGGGAGGTGGTGACCGGGGCTCGGAGCTAGGGGAGTCGGAGGCAGGTCCCACGGCGCTGCCGGGCGGAGGGCAGCAGGTGGGGGAGCAGGGGCGGGGCCCGGAGGTCAAGTCGGCGCCTCCCGCGGCGGGGGGCAACAGGGGCGGCTGCCCGCCCGACGGCGCTGCCGCCGCGACGGGAGGGTACGGAGCCACCGACTGAGGGGGCAGGGTCTTGGGTGAGGCGTACGTGGGGGTAAGCGGCGCAAGATGAGGTAGGCTCGAGCTGTTGGCAAGCGTGCTAGGAACTTGTTGGGTGCAAAGGAATTGAGTTGCATATCAGGTATTTGAGGGGTGCCTGGGGTGCCTGGCGTGCGCTCTGGGCCGCATGAACACAGCCTGAGGCAGGGAAATGATGGCATGGCACGTGTTCGTGTGTAGCCCCCGACGGGTCCCTCGCTGCCACGCTGGTCCCCGGCTTCCTCACTTCCTTCATCATTTCGCACGCGCACCCCACTCAGCTCATCTCAGCCCACGCCCTCTCCCCAAGCGCGCCGGACACGCGTGTCATGCGACCAAAACCCCGTCATCCCGCCCGCCACCAGCTCATGCAGCCATTCATTGTCGCCCGTGGAAGCACACAAGTGCAGCTAGCTAAGATGTCGTTAACGCGACAAGCCATGGCCCAAGTAGCGAGAAAGCTGAACTACAGCCATCCACAATGAGTTAGGGGAAACTCCCAAGATGGTGCCTGCGCAATTGCTATTTGCGTCGCTGTTGCTGTCCACTGTAACCATATGCGGCGGCTACAGGCGAGCGACAAAGCCCCACGGACTGGATGCTATGACCGCGATCGAAGCTGGTTTTACACAGCTCTGGTGGGACTACAGAGTTGCACAGAGGACCGCCAGCAAAGAGGATTATCGGTTTGCGGTCGACCTGCCATCCCGACTGAATGGCATCAGCTTTGTCGGCAACGCGGCGCGCTTACGGCTGGTGCTCGAGCGCGTTCGGTCAGGTGCGTGGAATGGGGCGGCGCGAACTCTAGGTGCCGGGGCCGGTGGGGACGGGCGGGGATGGTGAGGGGGCTAGGCACGGTGCCCGCCACCTGCCTCAGGCCCTGCCCCACCCACCACCCCTCCCTGCCCAGGCGAGGCCATCCGCGTGGGCTCCCTGGGCGGCAGCATCACGCACGGCCAGGGCGCAGGCGGGCCCGAGGTCACATACGCCGCCCAGTTCGTGATGTGGCTCAACGCAGCCATGCCGCCCAACCGCTACCGCGGGATTGGGTCCATAGTGCCCGGCTCCAATGGCACGGGCTGGGCTCCGGGTGCTGCCGGTGCGGGGACGGAGGGAAGAGCGGGGTCCAAGGTGCGACGGAGAGCGCTGCAAGGCGCGGGTCAGCAAGGCGTGCTTGGGGAAGGCGAGCAGGCTGAGGCGGCAGGGCCGGATAGCACTGCCGGGATAGCACTAGGCGCGCTGGAGGCTGCGCTGCGAGTGGAGGACGAACGGCGCTTGAGGCGGAGCGGCACGCAGCGGCGCAGCCTCTCACGGCGCCACCACCGGCGGAGACGGCGGGGCCGGGCTCTGCAGGGCTCCTCCGCCTCCGCAGTCGAGGGTACCTCTGCTGCCGGGGGAGTGCCCGGCGGTCCTGGACCCTCCTCGACGCGCCTCAGTCGCAATGGCGCTGGGGAGCCGGTCCCAGGTGGAAGACGCGACGAGGGGTTGTTAGCCCCCCTTGGAAGGGACTCCTCGGGGAGTGGGGCACAGCAGGATGCGTCTGCTGTCCGGCGGTCCCTTCCCGAGGAGGAGGGAGCAGGGGACGACGGGGATGCCCACAATGGGGACGGAGGCGAGGGCAGCGAGGTCGACGCCGCCCTGGTGCCGACCGCACCCGACGTCCCCCCCGTGCCCAGCGCCCCGCCGCCCGCGCCCCCTCGCCACGCCTACTACAGCGGGGCGGTGCCGGGCACTCAGTCGGCCTACATGAGCAGCTGCGTGCACCACCACCTGCCGCCGGGTGGGGAGGGGGCGGGGGGTAGGAGGGAGGGCGGGAGAGGGTCGGCTGAGGGAGAGTGGAGGTGTGTGCGGCAAGTGTGCACCCTGGGTGCATCGTGCAAGGAGGATGCTGCTGGAGTATTGCGTCCCGAGGGTGGGAGCCATACCCAAGATCCCCCTCTCCTGCTCCCTCTCTCCTACCGACTCTGCCACCCTGCCATCTTGCCCCTCCCCTCCCCCCCAGACGTGGACCTGGTCATGGTGGAGTACGCAATGAACGACAGCCCCGCGCCCTCGCCGCACCTGGGGGTGAGGCGGGGGCAGAGCCAGTGCCTGCATGGCTTTGGGTCTCCGAGGGAAGGGCACTGCCTGCCAGATCCTCCCGGGCTGCAACCCCTGCCTCCGGAGCCCCCATGCTCCACACACACGCCGCCACCCCTGCAACCCCCCTCCGCCCCCCAAGGACCCCGACCGGCGCGGCTTCGAGCGTCTCCTGCGCAAGGTCCTGCGCCTGCCCTCGCGCCCTGCCGTACTGCTCGTACACATGTACACACCGGCAGCCGCACACGGCAGGTACGGCAGCGCGGATTGGGGCTGGCACCGGCCTCACGGCGCCAGGGAACGGGGCCACACGGGCATGTCCCTCCTTCCACCTGCTCCCTGACGCTCCTCATGCACCCCCAACATCACCACCCGCCGCTCCCGCCCGCCCGTGCGCCCCCAGGTACTTCCACACGGCGGAGAGGGACTTCTCGGAGTACGCCCAGTACTACGGACTGCCGTCGGTGGGAGTCGGGGTTGCGGACAGGACGCCAACTACACAGTCCTGGGGACATCGATGTGCTTTGTCGCGTGTCTTTCCTGCGGATCTTTCAACTTGGGCTGCCCTCTTGTTTTTCTGCGGAGCGCCCGAACCAAGCCCCTCCTGCCATTCCGCTTCCGACCCATCTGCCCTCCTGCCCTGCCGCGTGCCCCCCCCCCCCCCGCCCAGGTCTCCCTGCGGGCCGCCGTCATGCCCTTCGCAGCGGAGGCCGTCGCCGCGCAGGCGGCCGTGCTGGCCGCCCTCCCCGCCGCCGTGCGCCCCGCCTCCGCCTCGGCGCCCTCCGCCTCCGTCGCCGACCTGTCCGCCCTGGCCGCGGCGCTGGACGCACTGCCGCCCAGCGTGGCGACCCTGACACCCGCAGGTGGGGGGCGGGGAAGGTCTGGGCGGGGGGCAAGAGGCCGTGGCTGCAGCTGGGCTTTGAGATAAGTGCGTAACGGTACGCCTGTGACAGCCGGTTGTCGCTGCTCTTAGTGCCAGGTCACCCTTTGCAGCCTCCTGCCCCCGCCCATCCCTGATGATCTTCCCCTTACCCTTCCCCTTCCCCTCCTCCCCCCCCCAGCGCTGTTCAACGGCGGCAAGCACCACCCCGGGAGGGGGGGCCACGTGGTGGCGGCGGAGCTACTCATCACCCTGGCCCTGGTGGGGGGGAGGGGGTGTTGCAGGCTGGGCGGGGGATGGGTCGGAGATCTCGTTGACTTGACATTGGGTGCCCGGTACTCTTGCCCTTGCCCCCCAGGACCTGCTCGCCTCCAACGAGCGTCTTGCGGCTAACCCCGCCGCTCTGCTGCCCGCCGCCGCCTCCACGCCCCGCCTGGCCTTCCCCCTCGCCGCCAGCCCCACCGCCGCCCCCGCCTTCGTGGCGGCCCTGGCCGCCCTCTCCGCCCGGCCCCTGCCGCCCCCCGTGTCGGAGGGCAACCACGAGGCCGGCAACGCCACGTGCTACATTGAGCACCTGCTCACGGTGGGTGGGGGGGAGAGGGACAACACCAGGGGCACAGCGGCTTGTCGCGGTGGGCGGGTAACGGGGCCAGCTGGATGTGCAGCATCGAGGTAGCACGCAGTCACCCGCCTTACCCCTCACGCCTCCCCCCACTCCCCCACCCTCGCAGTCCATCGTGGTTCCTCCGGTGGCGGGCTGGAACTGGACGGACGAGGGGCGCAGCAAGTGAGCAGGGAGCGCGACCGCGTGTAAGGGGCGTGCAGAGCTCGACAGGCCCTCCCGCACTCCTGTGCCCCCCATGCAACTCGGGGAGCAGGCCCTTCGTGGCGCTGTAACCCTTGAGCCGTATGCAATACGAGTCTGTGGGGGCTCGGTAACAGGCCCTCAATTCGCTGCGCCCTGACCCACCCTCCGCCGCCTCCCTTCCTGCATGCCGCCAGGTGGGGGTGGGTGGCGCTGGAGGCGGGCCGCACGCTGAGGCTCAAGGTGGGATCCCCAGGGGGCAGGGGGCAGGGAGGGAGGGGGGCAAGCAACGACCAGCTGGTTACTATGCTCCATACGCGGCTCGTTGATGGCCTCACGTTGATGGTAGCGGCAGAGCTCGGGCTGCGGTCGTGATTTGAGGGAAGCCCGTCCTGCCGTCCCGGTCTCTCTCACCCTCTGTGCCACCACGTCCCTGAACCCCCCACCCCGTGTTCCCTGCAGCTGAGCACGCAGACCCCGGGGGAGCGGCGGCCCAAGGCCGAGAAGGCGCCCATCGTGCTGCAGGCGAGCGGGGGGGGGGGGCGGATGCGACTGCGAGGCTCTGGGCTGGAGCGAGAGACTGGGATGCCGCGGTGTGGGCAGGCCTGCACCTGAGCCCCCTGGGAACTGGCACACCTCTGTCCCCTTCTTCCTCTTCCCACCTTTCGTCCTCCTCCCCTCTCCTCCTCACCCCCCCAGGTGGCCTACCTGCAGTCCTACCAGCACATGGGCACCGCCCGCCTGGCCTGCGAGGGCGGGTGCGCCTGCGAGGCGGCCACCGTGGACGCATTCAGCGCCGGCAGGAGGGTGTCGGTCACCGCCATACGGGACGTGCAGGTGGGGGCGGGGGACGGGTGGAGGGCGAGTGATCTGGGGTGCGGCGTGATGCGGCGCAGACGGCGCGGCCGGGCGAGTCTGGGTGTGGGCGCGGCTCCATCGGGGGGAATGCGGAGGAAGGGAGGGCGTGGGCCCTTGTTGGCTTCTGTTCTCGCGCCTCACTCTTCCGCCTCCCGTTACCTGTCACCACCCCCTCCAGGTGACCCAGGCGCCCGAGTGTGTGCTGTCGCTCACCACGCTGGGGCCGGGGAGCCACAAGGGCGCATCCGCAGAGGACGTGCCGGGGAGCAAGTTCAAGCTGCTGGGCGTGGTGGTGAGCGGGGAGCTTCCTGTGGGAGCGTGGGGCTTCTGGCCTGCTACGCGGTTTGGGCACGCTCTGCCCCTGTAAAGGGTGTCATGCCCTGCCCCTCCTCTCCTCAACCCCGCACCCCCTCCTTCACTCCCTCCGCCACTGCAGGTGGGCGAGGAGCCGGGCGCCCGCGAGGGGGGTGTGAGCTGGGTGCGCCCCGAGTCGCACATCATGGCGCAGGTGTTCCTGAACATGACGCTGGGGCTGCGCCCGGCGCAGTAGGGGACTAGGGGGGGGGCGGGTTATGGGTGGCTGCGCCCGAGCGAAGCGTGAGCGAGAGAGGCTTAGGGCTTGGGGGTGCTTTGGGGGGCGCAATAGGTGTGATGGTGACTATGCATGACTGGGTGCAAATATGAGCTATGTACACGGTGGACGGAGGACCACGGATGTGGGTGGCAGGGACCATGTAACTTGACCAGGCGACGGGCTCAAGAGCTCCTTACAATTGCAGCAGCGCTCACACCAATGTAGCCCGCTGTGCATCTGCACTCCCACCGCTCACCCAAGCAACAGCAGGCCCGCAACGGGCGGCCCAATGCGGGCAACGCCCACTGCACCATGTCCCTGCAGCGCTGACGCCGCGCAACCCATCTCCGCCACACATGCCGCTCATAACTCTTCATTACGCACATGCGCCCGCTATCTAGCCGTAACCAAGTGAGCTGTGCATGTGCACGTGCACGCTACCTACTCCATGCGCACGCGTGCCGGCATGAACCGGGTCGCATGGGCGCCCCCCGTAAGCCCTAGCCGCATGCTCCCTGGCCCTCTCGCAAGGGCCCAAGCTTGCCTTCAGCTCCTTCCGACACGGCACCTAGGCCATGTGCGCCTCCTCACGCCACCTCGCTCGTCATCCAGACCTTTGCCCGCACGTTTCCCAACCTCCTCGAATCTTCGCTCAGGTCTGACCAGGGATCGTACTGCTGACTCAGAACGCTCCAGCACGTGCCTCCCCGCATGGTCGTGCGCGGCTCACTGGAAGCTGGGCTGGCCGATGGCGGCGCGCAGGCGGTTCCAGGCCTTGCCGCGGGGGTCCACCTTGCGGGGCGCCTGGATGATGACGGGGATCTGGGGGGGAGGGGGAGGGGGAGGAAAGCACGGGAGAGGGTGAGCGTTGGCGCCTTGGTGGCGCGTGCATTCAGGGTGGCGCGTGCTCTGGATAGCGAGGGTCAAGCCCAGCGCGAAGCCATCACCGTCCCTCCGCCGCCTTCCCGCCCCTCGCCCAGGCCCCACCGGCAGGTAGACGTAGTGCGTGTTGACCAGGCCCACGGTGATGCCCGTGTAGCCCGCGAAGGCGGCGTGGACAGAGTTGTGCGCCAGGATCTAGAGGGGATGGGGGGGAGGAGGGATAGTAGGGTTATGTGTATGGAATTGGCGGGTAGGGTTAAGTCGGCATCGCCGGTGAGTAGCAGCAGAGACCAGAAACTGCGGGGAGGTTGAAGGGGCTAAGGGGCTAAGCTTTTGCAAGTCGACACTGCCGGCAAGGAGCAGCAGAGCGCTGAACCCCCACCAGAGACGTCTATCCCGCGGGGAGCTCTGCCCCACCTTGCAGTAGATGCGGTCGTTGGTGGTGGTCGACACGGAGCGGATCATGTACGACGGATCGATGTACCTGCGCGCACGGGCAAGCAGTATGGCACACGCGTGATACTCATGCGCACCGCGCTCTTCGAGTCGACCTGCCTCACGGCCCTGCTCCCCCGCCTCCCGCCCTCCCCTCACTTGATGTCTGCGTCCTTGAAGAACGCCTTGAACTTCTCCTTGAGGAAGGCGCCGATGTCCTTGAGGATGGGGTTGCCGCTGGCGTCCGTGCCCAGCTGCCCGCCGTCCTCCAGCAGGTCCTGGGGGGAGGGGAGAGGGTGGGGAGTTGGGCAGGAAGGGGAAGGAGGGAGAAGCGTAATGTTTGACGCTGTGCCGCCTGTGCGGGATGGTGATGTCGCCATGGCGGCAAGGGCCAGGAGCAGAGTACACCCCACTGCATCCGCGGCCCTGCCCCGCCCACTCCTTCCGCGCCGCCCCCGTCCCCCCCCCCCCCGCCCGCACCTGCCCCGCCCCCTCCGCCACGCACAGCACGCAGTGGCCCTTGGCCTTGATGACGGTGTCCAGGTAGGCCAGCAGGCCCCGCTCGCCGTCCAGCTTGAAGGCGACCTGGGGCGGGAGGGGGTGGGTGGTGGGTTGGTGGAGAGCTGGGTGAGAGCTGGGTGAGGGCTGGGTGAGGGCTGGCGGGTATAAGGCAACGGTGTGGCTACCTGCGGACAGTGTAGCTCGCCCCTGAACTCCCCATGCCCCCCTCAACCCACCTCGGGAATGAGGCACGCGTCCACCACACCGCTGGCCATGGAGGCCTGTTGAGGGATGCGGGGAAAGGGGGGGATCGCCGCCAGGGCGCAGTCAAGGCAAGGGACATCTGCCCGGCATCATGTTCCCTCGCCACCTGCCAGTTCTTCCGATCTGGCCGCCTGGCATCGCTTATTGCTTCCGCGGCCCTCAACCCTTCCTACACCTCTCCCTTGCCCCCTCAAAACCCTCCCCAACAGTCCTCAACCTCCGTCACACAACCTCCCCACCTGCATGGCGATGAACCCCGACTGCCGGCCCATGAGCTTCACCAGCCCAATGCCCTTGCGGGCGCTGCTGGCCTCAACCTGGGGGCGTGTGCGGGGGAGGGATAGTGCATTGGTGGGAGCACACGGTGAGGGCAGAGGGAGAGGTGCGCTTATCAACACAGCACCACCGGCAACCCTACCTCCACCGCATCCCCCCATTGCCCGTCCCCTCCCCCAGCCATCCTCCTCCGACCTTGGCGGCCATGAGCGCGCGCTGCGACTCCTCCACGGCCGTGTCGAAGCCGAAGCACTTGTCGATGAGCAGGATGTCGTTGTCGATGGACTTGGGCACCCCGATGACGGTGCAGGGCACGTCGTGCTGGCGGCACATGGCGTTGATGGCGTTGGCGCCCGCGTTGCCGCCGTTGCCGCCCACCTGGGGGTGGGGAGTAAGGGGGTGGGGTAGTGTCGGTGGAGCGTGGGACGGGGATGGCGGAGCGGCGGGGTCGCTATCGCCGTCTAGTCCTCGCCCTTCAGTGCTAACCCGGCTTCATGCCCCAGCCTGCCTCAGCCCACAGCCTTCCACGCCGTCATTCCTGCGGCCTCCCCCCACAACGCACCACAAAGAGCATGTCGACGCCCCACATGTCAATGCGCTTGACGATCTCCCTGGAGGGCAGCGAAGAGTGAGGGTCACAGACGGTGTCCTGATCATACAGCGGCTGCATGGGTGCCCCACAGATGCCGGGCAGTAGACCTTCCACATGTGCTGGCCGCGGTCGTCCCAGACAGCGACAGCAAAAACCCGGGCCCATCAGCGGCCCTAGAGCTGCAGGCCGGCAGACCCGTCTCTATGCGCCTATCACGTGTGTCAGTGCGGATTGTCTTGGCGCAAGGCGCGGAAGCTACCTGGGGTCTAGCTATTGAGTGTAGTCACCAGCCCTAGGGATCCCTCCTCCGAACCGCACGGGCTTCCCCCAGGCCACCGCCCGTCCGCACCTGATGTTGGCCCCCCCTCGGCTGGTGCCCAGGATGGTCCCGCCCTGCAGCTGGATCCCGTCCACCACCTTCTTAGTCAGCACGATGGGCTTCACATTGGCGTCGTAGAAGCCCCTGACAGGGGGGAGGGAAGGGGCCGGGGGGATGGGAGGGTAGGGTAGAAGGGAGGGGCCGGTCGAGGGGCGGTGGGACCGGGAGGATGGGGCCAGGCCAAGCCGTGAGGAGACCGGTCCATGAGCCTGACCAGCAAGGGGACGGAGATTGCCGCACCTGAAGCCGTACTTGATGCCCAGGATCTTGCCCTCGGGTACCCCATAGTCTGTCAGCTTGTTGACCAGGCCCTGACGGGTGGGAAGGGGGTTGGACGGTTGGGGTGTCGGGCCCTATCCCGACGTTGCATCCATGTCGGCCGTCGCCGGTGCCCTCGCACCCTCCCTCGCCTGCCCCGCCCGCAACACAGCGATGCAGCCCACGGACGTCGGTACCTTCCGCTTCCACGCAGCGGCAGATCCCTCCCGCCCCCACTGGCGGCGCCCCGCCCACCCCAGGAAACCCGGTCGCCCCGCCCCGAGCACCCCCGCCCCGCCCCACCTGGACCACATCGTTCAGGCCCGGGCACAGCCCTCCGCACGTGACGATGGCCGCCGTGGTCTGGAGGACGAAAGCGGCAGGAGCGTGTTACCACAAGCTGCCGCGGACAAACACGGCCACCACGCATCTAAGCCCAGGCCCTTCTGCCCCTACCCTCCCAACACAACACAGCCACCCGCGCGTGCGCCCAGCCGCTGTGCGCGCACCTGCGTGGGGTCGAAGTAGATGTCCTTCCTCGCGCCCGCCCGTATGGCCCAGGGCGGCAGCGTCATGTTGAGCTGGTCCATGGAGGCCTCCAGCACCGACACAGCGCCCTTGGCGTGGCCGTCGAAGTTGGCGCGGGAGGCGCCTGGGGACGGGGGGTGGGGGTGCAGGTGGCGAAGGGGCGTGGGGATGCAGGGGGAGCTAAGTGCGCTCTGGAGTGGAGGCCGAGCCCCCTGTTGCGGTGAGCAGTAGGATGCGAGGGCGCAGGGGTGCAGTGGAGGAGGGGCGGACCCAGATCAGGGTGCTCCGTAGGCCCCCGTTGGCGTGCCCCAACCCGTACGGTATCATAATACGGTACGTCCATCCCCAACCTGCAACTCCGATGCCGCCCGATCCATTACCACCAGCTGTGGACGGTTACGGGGCACCCTAGCGGGCCACTCATGAGGCCTCACGCCACATCCGACCGTGCCACCCTGCAACCCCGCCGTGTGACAGACGCACCTGCCGAATCCGCCGAGGCGAAGCGCATGGAGTTGAGCGCCACACGGTCCCCGTCGGAGACTGCAGGATGCGGAGGGTAGAGGGCGAAGGGTTCGGGAAGCTGTCAGGCAGCTCGTGCCTGTGAGTCGGAGTCGGAGGCCGGCGCAGCTGCGTGGCTGCGTGGGGGCTCGTGAACCCCAACCCTCGACAGACCTAGGGAGTGGACCCACCGAAGCCGCCACCGAAGTTGTTGTGCGCAACGAAAGGGCTCGGCCTGGAGGGGAGTTGAGCACGCAGAGCATCAGATGCGACGTCGCATGCCACTCGCCGATTGGTGCAGGAAATGCAGCCCCTGCCCACCTCGCGATCAGCTTTGACCGCAGCTCCGGGCACTCCAGAACGGCGTCATCGCCTGCACAGAACGGGGTGTCGGAACTTTGCCAGGCAAAGCGGCACCGCCCGCGAGTCGGGCCAAGCGACTTACCAAAGCTGACAGGCTCGATCACATAGTTTGTCGACAGATCCGCAGGACCTGCCGAGGGCCGCACGCCGCTGCGCGGGGCCTGCTTCACGATTGCTCCATACGTCGCGGGTTTGACCACGCAGGGCGCACGAGGGGCGCGCCCACGGTGGGAAGCCGCACCCGACACAGGCAGCTTGTGCAGCTGCATTCCGCAGACCGGGTCAAGGTGCACTGCAAATGCTGCTGATGGACGTCCGAGCGTGTGGAGACGGACTCCGTGTCAAGTACGTGACCTCCAGTCTATTGATACTTCGTATGCACGTCAAATAAGTGTCGCGTATGGCGACATGCCGAGCAACATGCCGGGAATCGGCGAGGCACGCCGCTAACCCGAAGCCCGGAAGCCCCCGCCGCCCCCTCATATTACAGGCACCGCCAGGGCCACTAGCCGGCCTGCGATGCCCGAGGTACCCTAGCCGATGCCCATCGACCCCTCGTGGGCCTCAAGCCATTTTAGAAACAGAGCCACTGCTAGTGGGTCGGTCTGCCGATAGGGGGGTTCCAGGGCTGCCCCTGACGGCACACGCGGTACACGCACATGCAACCCGCACACAGCAGAAGCCGGAACTCCAACATGCACTCGTTGGCGAGATCTGTGCACACTGAATTAAAGCATAGCTTCCTTCCCCCAGAGGCATGAATGTGTTCTGATTGAGGTATGCACGGCAGATTGACGCGCGGCAGGTCGTAGGCGACGGCCCTGAGCCCTCGAGGTCCCTGGGCCCGTTCACCACGCTGCGGGATGTCAACACAGGACCTGGCGCGGCTGGCGGCCGGTTGGGTTGGACCCGCGCAATGTAACGCCTTCACCCATGCCGTGGGACTGGGGCTTTGTGCAAGTGGGGAGGCGGCCTTGCTGACATGCGGCGTTCGTGCTACTCGGGCCGGGTGCGTTGACAAGCAGGTGTCGTTCAAGAGACCGGCCGGCACTGCTGCACACGTGGTGTGGAGCATTGCCAAGTGGAGACTGGGGTCACCGTGCGCACAAAAAGCATTCAGGCAGGCCACATTACAGCCGAAGCTTGCCACCAGCTCCAATCCTGTCCGACAGCGGTCTGGGGTCCCCCGCTTCCTGGTCCCAGGCCCATAGCGGAAGCGGTCGTAACCCACCCCTGCGCCTACCCGCCCCCAGCGCACCAGCAGGCGTGCCAGGACCTGCCGTGTCACTACTGCGCTCGACGCCTGCGCTGCTCAAGCATGAGCAGGAGCCTGCCCTTGCCTGTGCAAGGTAGACACATGCCACTCGACAGCCCCTTAACTAGTCTCCTACTGTTAGCTCAATGGGATGCCGTTGTATACCGGTACCCAAAGCAACTTCTCTGCACGTAAACTCGTGCAACCATTTGTGTCGCCGTCAAGGCGATTGGCGTGCCACAAAGCGGCCGCAGCCCCGCACCAGGCAGGGCATACCCACTCGGCCTCGGCCGCCCTTGATCCTGACATCAACACCACATGTGCCTTCTCGCTCAACTCATCACAGCCTCTCTCGCTCCACCTCCGAATCCCCAATTCAGTCTGCTATGATGTGCTCCGTCTTCCGCATGGCATCCGCCTCTCCATGCACGGCCGGTCCCGTGCAGGCAGCCCCGGCGCACCCCGGGCGCCGGGTGCCAGAGAACGGCGGCTGGGCCTGGGCTGGGCCGCGCCGATGGGGTGGGGTGGTGAAGGAGCGGCGGGCGTGCAGGCGCCTCGCGCGCTCCAGCGGCCACCAGGGGTAGGGGCAGCGATGGCTGCAGGGGTTGATGGCGCAGCGGCGGCCGCGGGCCGCGGCGGCGGTGTGGGATGGCGCAAAGGCTTGCGTGGCGTGGGCCCGCCGGCCGGTGCAGGCGGCGGGCGCTCGAGGCAGGCGCAGCGGTGTGCCGTGCCACCGCCGAATCGTTTTCAGGTAGTAGGCCGGGGGCGGGTTGGGCTAGACCCCCACACCGACCCCTCACGCCCAGGGAACCCTCCAGGCAGGCTCCAGGGAACCCTCCTCACGCCGTTACCTCTCGCCCAGACAGTCCCTTGCCTTGACTTGTCATCGTCTCGACCGGTGCGTCACCACCCACCTCACGGCGTTCCCTCACTCACGAGAGCCCGGCCGACCGCCCACGGCAGGAGGGCACGCTTTTCCTGCTCGTCCCTTAACAAGGTGTGTCTGTCCTCCTCCTCCGACGCGCGAGCGCCCAAGGGCCGGAGCCAGGCCGGAGCCACCGTCGTCTTCCCCCGTCCCTTGCCTAGGCTTGCCATCGTCTCCACCGGTGCCTCACCACCTCACGCCGTTCCCTCTCCCCCAGACAGTCCCTTGCCCAGACTTGTCACGGCAAGCTTTTTGGATTGCTCGTCCCGTCCAAAAGCGTTCCGAAGTCGGCGACCGTCGATGGCCGCGTTGACAGACTCGTTAAGTTGCCTTTGACCTTACTCTCTGTCCATCCGTAAGTCATCACGTCACAGCCTTGGGCGGCCGCGCTGTGCTCCAGATACGTTCCGGGCCGTCGAGGACGCGCCCCGTCTTCCGGTCCGCCATGTGTTCCCGCGAACATAAGTCTAGGGAATGAACAGGCTAGCGCAAAGCTGAGGCGCAGGCGCCCGGCGGGAAGGCGAGCCCTTACTGTGGTTTCGAGCCATGGCGGAGCTTGCGGCTCAGCTGCACCAGCAGCAGCTCGACAACCAGGTCACGTCGTGGGTAAGTATCTTCGAGAGGTGTCGCCCCTCGGGATGCTTGTACTGACTTCTCGCGTGCGCCTCTCGCACAGGGGCGAGACCTCAACCTGCAGCACGCGGATTCGAACCTGAGTTCTACGTCTAGCCTGGATGGCATCGGAGTTGCGCTGCCCGGGGGCGGGGGCCGAAACGAGTTCTCCGAAAAGGCAAGCGGGGCTCTGTCCTGCGAGAGGCGCAACAGGCTTTCAGCATCGCTGTCGTTCGGCGCTGTCTGGGGCGCCGGCCATCTGGGGATATTTTGCTGGGGACTTACAGCGGTTGCTGGGGGCGGCGTTCGACGTCGCCGCTGCCGCTTGTCGGCGTGGCCTGCACAAGCCGCCGCCCCACCAAGCAGCCCTGCGCCCCACCGCAGGACGTCAAGATCCACGAGACTGGCGCATGGCGCCTGGGTCACGCGACAGGCGGGAAGGGTGAGCGGGGCGCTGCCGCTGGCCCCACGTTCTGGGCTCTGTGGGCAAGACCGCCGACCGGGCGCCGACCTAAAAAGGAAACACACACAGACCGCCGGGCCCATGCCCCGGCCCGTTTTGATATGGGGTCAACCTGTTGGCCGAAACGGCCTCCCGCTTGGACCACACACGCCCCCCCGTTTCCCGCCCTGTCCTTGCTGACCAAACGCCTCTTCCCCATTGTCTGCCCCGTGCCTCCTACTCTGCCTCTGCGCGCCGCAGCTGCAGGGGCCGGCGAGAAGAAGGACAAAAAGAAAGTCGCGGCCGTCTCCCGCTGGCTCAAAGAGGCGGACCTGGGGGCGGTGCCCCCCAGCCCGCCCTCCCTCTCAGCCTCCGGGGACGCCGAGCCCGCGGCGCCCGTCATCCCCGCCCAGCCCGGCCCCGGGCCTCCGCCGGCCCCGTCACGAGCGGGCCGCCGCAGCAGCGCCGACGGCGGGGGCCTCGGGGGCCTGGGGCCGGGCCACGGCCGGGCCACAGCTTCCGGACTCAGCGTGGCCGGTGTGCCCAGGGAAACGGGCACGGGGCTCAGCACGGCCGCGTACCGACGACAGACCACCGTGGGGCAGCAGAGCCTGGCTGTGGGCCACGGGCGGGACTCGGAAACGGGCGTGAGCGCAGCGGGCACAGCCTTGCCCGGCCGCGAGACTTCTACCGTCGTCAGTGTGGCGGGCCTGCGCCGGCAGACGACGGCGGGGGGCCAGAGCGTGGGCGGAGGCCTGGGGCGGCAGTCGACGCTTGGCGGCGCCAGCACGGGCGCTCCGGGGCGAGAGACGACGGGGGGTATGAGCGTGGCCCGGACGACGGCCACGGGCCTGCTCGCGTTTCCCCTGGCGCCGTCCACGCTGGCCAGCCCCATGCCCCACTCGGCCGCGCCGGGCCGGGCGCAGAGCAAACTGGTCCCCGCGCTGGCCGTCACGGGCCCCGCGCCCTGGATCGACGAGGTCAACAAGCAGCCCACGCGCTGGGGCGTGCAGGCCGCCGCACGCAACCGCGTGACGTTCGGGCGTGACAGCGAAAAGGGCAGTAACCACGACAAAGACAGCGACGAAGATGAAGCCCATGTGGGTCGGCCGCGTCGCGGCGACCTGACGAACCGTAGCTACGCGAGCAGCGCCAACAGCGGCCTGAGCCGGGGCACGACCATGACTCTGGGGCCGCGGCGGCACACGGCGGTGGACCTGGAGCTGATCAGTAGCCGGGGCGGGCGGCGGCGGCGGAGCTGGTGGCTGCGGCTGCGGGAGCGCATGCAGGCGTGGCACCCGCTGGTGGTGGCGGATGCGGTGGGTGCGGGGGGCTGGGGGAGGAGGCGGGCGTGTGTATGGCGGAAGGGGCACGGGGGAGCGGGTGTCGGACTGTCGGATGCGGGGGCTGGAGGTGCGGGTAGGGCCGGATGGGCTGGCTACAATGGCTGAAGACCGGGCCGCGGAGTGGAGCATCACGGAGCAGGAACAGGAGGGACCGCCAGCGTTGCTTCGCAGTCGGTGGCCATGGGCGGGGTGGGGCAGGGCAGACTGAGTTTAATCCCTTTGCCTCCCCTGCCTTACTGCAGGTGCTGCCCATCTTCAACCCGGACCACCCCTACAAGCGCGGGTGCGTGGGGATCCCCGGTGGGGCGTGGGGCGTCGGTGGGGCGTGGCCCAGCACATGGGATCTCAGGGCAAAAGCCAAGAAAGGGTGCCGTGGCGAGTGGCAGTGAACGGCTCCTGACGGGTTCCGTCGACCCAGCCGAGCAGCCGTACTCAAGCCCGGGCGCTTGCTGCTCTTTCCCTTGGGCCCCCACACCTGACTGACCCCTTGACCGCCGGCTCACACATCCCGCCCCGCAGCTGGGACATCCTCGTAATGTCCATGGTCATGTGGACTGCGGTCACGGTGCCGCTGTCGGTGAGCTACGGGCTGCCCCACTCGGCGCCCTGGGCCGCAGCCGACTACGCCATGACCTGCCTCTTCGCGGTGGACCTCGTCGTCAACTTCCGTACGGCGTTCTACAATTTCCAGGTACGGCGATTCCATACGGTACGGCGCGGCACTGCGTCAGGGGGCAGCAGCCATGGCTGTGGAGCTACCGTACGCCCAGCCACACACCCGGCTATCCTGTACCGCCTCGACCCCGCCCACGGCCCCTGACCGACCCGGTGTACCTTCCACACGTACCCTGCCAACCCCCTCCCTCCCCTCCCTTGCCTCAGGGCGAGCTCATCCGCGACTCCGGAGCCATCGCCCGCAACTACATGAAGTTCTGGTTCTGGATCGACCTGGTGGGGACCATCCCATTCGACTCCATCATCCTGTGGACGGGCGTGCTGAGCGGCGGGTCCGACACAAGCCTGGCCGCCATCGGTTTCCTCAAGGCGCCGCGGCTGCTGCGCCTGGGCCGCCTGCTGCGGTTCCTCGACGGCTTCAAGCACGCAAAGATCTTTCGGATTGTGCAGCTGTTCCTGATCATGTTGCTGATTAGTCACTGGCTGGCGTGCATCTGGTACATGATGTACATCTTTGGCGGCTACAAGCACGCCGACAACTGGGCGTTCCTAGCGGCGACCGAGGACGAGGAGGACAAGATGATCTTCAAATATGTGGTGTCCTATTACTACTCTTTCCTGCTGCTGGTGAGTGCGGGCCGACATGGGGCAAGGGCCTGCAGTGAGGCACTTGGCCGCAAGCCGCGCCTGAACCTGATGCCACAATTTCTGACCCCGCGATGCTGGGTCATCCTCATTGCTTGGACTTGGGCTTGGGCTCTGTCGCCTGATGCCACAACTTCTGATCCCACGATACCGGTACCACCCCGTACTAGGTCGGCGACAACATCCCAGTGTTCAATAACTATGAGCGCGTGTTTTACACGGTCGTGGAGATGCTGGGAATCTTCTTCTACTCTGCCATCGTGGGTCAGATGGCCACCCTCGTGGCCACAATGAACGTGGCGGTCAACAGACACGCGTAAGCAAGAGCGGGGGGACCTTTCGGAGCATTGGAGAAGGGGAGGGGAGGGTTGGGATGGCAGGGAGACGAGGATGGGAATAAGCAAGGAGGAAAGGTGGAAAGAGGGAGGGAAGACAAGGGCACGTGGTGTCAGAGGCAGGCGCCCCGGCTGGTGGGCCCTCCTTCCTCCATCTGCACGCGCAGCTTCATCTCCATCCGGCGCCCCCTCCTCTTCCCCCGCAGTCAGAAGGGCATCATGACTCAGGACACGCTGCGGTACTGCGGTGTACCGGATGCCCAATGCGAGGCGGTACAGCAGTACTTCGACTGGCTGCAGGTGGGACTGGGGGTTGGACGGAGTCCAGGCGTGCAAGCAGGGGCCTCGACCAGGTCTGTGGAAGCACACAGCTGAGGAGGGCCGCCGTGGGGTGCCGGCTGAGCGGCTAGGGACAGGAGCTCGGTGATACGTGCGTCTGCGGCAACCTCCAACCGCCTCCAACCGCCCTGCCTCACCGGTGCTCCGCTGCCGCCCCTTCCGCCCCCCAGCTGCGCTCCCACCCGGGCGCCGAGGGCATGAGCTTCCTCACGGACCTGCCCGCCTCCATGTTCCGGGAGCTGCACATGTACATGTGAGGGGGCGGGAGAGGGTGGGCCGGGGGGTGGGAGATGAGCGACGGAACGGGCCAAGCCGGAAGTAGGAAGGAGCGCAGGGCACGGAGGAGAGGGGCGCCTATGAGACTGCACGCCATCTCGCCTGATCCCCAGCAACACCTGGCCGCGACCCCCCTTTCCCTCCCTGCGCCAGGTACATGCACTCCGTGAGCAAGGTGCCACTGTTCGCCAACCTGGAGAACGGCTTCCTGCGGGCGCTGGCCACCCGCGTGTCGCTCACCTCCATGACCCCCAGCGAGTGGATCTTCCGAGTGGGGGACGTGGGCCACTGCATGTGAGCGCCCGGGGCGCCGGGATGGCGCTGCCAGCAGCGGCACGCCCCCAAGTATTCAGCATCCTTCTGGCCACCACCGTTGCGCACGACCACTCCGCCGACCCCGGCCCCCAGTCCATTCATTCCTCACAACGCCCTCTCTTGCCCACTCCCAGGTACATCATCAAGAAGGGCAACGTGGCCGTGACCTCGGCCCGCTGCGAGATCATCTCGCTCCTGGGCCCCGGCGACATCTTTGGCGAGGTGGCCCTGCTGTCCACGGGCAAGCGCACCGCCAACTGCACCGCTCTGGGCTTCGTGGACCTGGCGGTGCTCACCAAGCAGGACCTCGCGGTGCGTGCTGCGTGCTACGCGCTGCGTGCTGCGTTGGTTTGGGCCGTGCTGGGCATGCGGCGTTTGGGGCTCCGGGTGACGCCTCTGCTGTGGCCCCCTCCTCTCACTCCCACTACCTACCTCCATCCGCTCTTAACCGCCCCACCCCAGGTGGTCATGCACGACTACCCCTACAGCGCCGCCCTCATCCGCCAGCGGGCGGCCGAGAAGATGGTGGAGCTATCGGTGAGCACCGGCACCGGCGGAGGGCGGGGGTGGGCGGTGGCGCACGGAGCAACCGCCCCGCGTGCACCACGACACCACGCGTCAGCCCACGTGCCTTGACCCTCACGTGCCTCCGCGCCCCTCACGTGCCCCGCCCGCCCCCGCTCCGCCCCCAGGTGACGCGCAAGATCTGGCTGCCGGGTCACGAGGATGACGTGGGCATGGAGCACGACCAGGACCGGCAGCGGGAGCGGGAGCGGCGGGACGCGCAGTCGCGGGCCGCCACGGACGGAGACGAGGGCGACGAGGAGGAGGAGGAAGAGGCGGAGGAGGAGGAGGGAAAGGAGGGGCTGGGGACCTCGCCCAAGCGGGCCGGCAGCGACAGCGACGGCAGCGGCAGCAGCGGCATCCGCCGGCGGCGGCCGGCTGGCGGCGCCGGTCTCGCGGGGGCGGCGGTGGGCGACAGCTCGGGGGAGGGCAAGGAGGGCGGCAGCTGGCATACGAGCGGCGACAGCAGTGGCAACGAGGCTAAGGCCGAGGCCAAGCACCGTCCGCCACCCCCGCCGGCTGCGCCATTACCGCTGGCCTCCGCCCCAGTCTCTTCCAGCCGCGACCGCGCCTCTCCCTCGGCCCCATCCCTGGCGCCAGCCCCAGGCGAGGCCCCGGCCTTGGCGCAGGGGCCGGCGCCGGCGTCCGGGCGTGCGAGCAAGGAGCAGCCGCGCGGGTCCCCCGAGGAGGACTCCGCCGCGGCGCTGCGCTCCCGCCTCTCCCACGACAGCCAGAAGCAAAACAGCCGCGTCTACTGGCGCTCCATCGATATCGCCCGCCCCACGGATGTCCTTCAGCTCACGCCCCGGGCCCAGGCGGAGGCGGACGCGCGCGCCAGCGCCGCCGCCACAGCGGCTGCCGCTGCCGTCGCCGCGGTGCCGCCGCCGCCGTCCGGCGGAGTGGCGCCGTCGTCTCGGCCGGGGACTCGGATGGGGCCGGGGGCGGGGCCGGGGCCGGGGCGGGGGTCGGGGGTGGAGAGCGGCGGCAGCAGCCGGCCCGAGAGCAAGCGGCACTGGCGCTCCATCGATATCGCCCGGCCCACGGATGTGCTCCAGCTCACGCCACGGAACGAGGCGCTCTCCGCACCCCCGCCCCCGTCCCCGCCCCCGCCCCCGGCCGCTGCCCAGATCGGGGCAGCCGCACCGGCCTGGCAGGCCCGACCCACATCCGCAGGCTCCGACGGCAGCCGCCTGACGCCCAGCCGCTTGGCCAGCGGCCTCGCCGACCTAGACTCCCACGCGCCGCCCTCCTCACAGCGCCCGGCACGGCCGACCTCTGGCCGCGCCGGCTCCGGTGCGGGCGGCATCCTGGGGGTGGACCTAGCCTCGATCTTCTCCTCCTCGCTCTACGCCCCCAGCCGCCGCGGCTCGGGCCGCATCGTGCCGGAGCGAATCAACGGCAGCCCCCGAGGCATGCCGCCGCCGCCGGGAGGAGCAGGAGGCACGGGGCCCGGGGCAGCGGCGGCGGCGGCTGCTGGAGCTGGGGCCGCGTCCTCCTCGGTGCCGCCGGGCTTGCGCGCTGCTCGCCCTGCGGCTACAGGGCCGGGCCCCGTGGCCGAAGCGCTGCTCGATAGCCTCTCGCCCCCCGCGTCCCGGGGCGTCACTCAGCAGGGTGTCGTCCCGGCGCCTCACCCGCAGCCCCACCCGCTCGAGCGCCCGCACCCCCACCCCTCCGCCGCCCCTTCACCCGACCCAGAATCCTGCTATCCGGCCTCCTCGGGACCCGGACAAGCCGCGTCTTTCCGGACCGCCCGGACTCGCCGGGCGTCTAGTCTGGGGGTGGGCCTGGGGGGTGGGCCCCCCGGGGCCCCGCACAGAGCCTTCGCAACGCCCAGCCCTGGCGTCGGGCCAGACGATGATCTGGAGCTGGACGAGCTTGCCGTACCGCCTGGCCTCCGTACAACCGCCTCGGGGCACAGAAGTATGCACGGGCACGGGCATGGGGCCGCGCTGCACCGTACGATGACCCAAGGCGGAGCGTCGAGCGCGGGGCTGGGCGGCGGCCGTACGACGGGCGGCGTCAGTACGGCAACCACGGGCACGGGCATGGTGCCCGCGTCACCAAGCATCACAACCAACGGCATGGCGGGCGGGCGGACGTACGGCGCATCGCGGAGATCTTCCACAGTTGGCGTCAAGGCCAGCCAGAACCTCAACCTCTGGTACATGGAGCAGCTCCAGATCTCCACCACCTCGCCACGAGATCTTGTGGACGAGCGGACCACGGCGGGTGGAGGAGCCGACGGCGGCGGTGGCAGCGGCGGCGGCGGCTACGGCAGCATTGTGCCGGCGTCTCCAGCCATCTACGCATCGCAAGGGGGCCACGCACACGGTGCGGAGCGGGAGGGCCGGAGCCGCGCTGCCAGCAGCCGCCGTCGCAGCACGCTTTCCCTGGCGCCACCCGACGCCACCGCCGGCGCGGGGCTGCAGACGACAATGGCGGCACTGGCGGCGGCGGCAGCCGCCGCTGGGTTGGGCCTGGCAGAGCCTGGCTCCCCCGCCGCCGCTACGCGCCCAGTGATTCCCCGCCTGCCGCTGGCATCTCGGCTGGCGACGGCGGCAGCCGACCCTGCCGCCGCCGCCGCCGCTGCCGCCGTCGTCGACGACGGCCCGCACTTCACAGACGAAGAGCCTCAGCTCATCGTCACAGTCAGCCGCCGCGCCCCGCCGCCGCCCGCTGCCGCTGGCGCCGCCGCCGACAGCAGCGGCGGCGGCGGCGGCGGCGGCGACCCATGGTCGCCCGTAGGCCGCCCCGTCTCCGCCGCGCCCGCTGCCTCGGCCCGCGGCGCCCGCGCCCTCAGCCGTGCGACCACCGTCGACGAGCGCTCCCGCCACCCCACCGGACTCGGGTCGCGGTCCCTGCGCACGGGGAGGAGCGTGGCGCGGCGGGTGACGGAGGCGGAGCCGCCGTCGCCTCCTCCTCCGCCGCCGCCGCCGGTTCACGTGTACGTGCCGGCGGCGGAGGGCGGCGCCAAGGTGCAGCGGCTGCCCGACGGGGGGTACTACGTGTGTGAGGAGGTTTGGGACGCGCTGCAGACCAAGGTGGGTGGGGTGAGGGCGTGGAGTGTTGAAGGGCCTGACGGGCAGGTGTGTCTGCGTGGGCTAATGAGGGCGACCGGCCACAGCACGGTAGCGTTTTGGGCGTGCCCAGCCGCAGCGTTGGCCCTGCACCTACCGCCACGCCCCGCCACGCAACGCAACGCTTCCGCCCCCAGGTGCTGGGCGGGCTGGAGACGTGCGAGGCCGCCGTCACGGACCTAGCCATGGCCCTGGTACGGCTGGACGAGAACGTTACCCGGCTGGAGGAGGCGCAGGCGGGCGGCGCGGAGCCCAGCGCGCTGCTGGGCACCCTGCCGGGGCAGATCGGGGACGGACCCGGGCCGCAGGCCAGCAGCATGTCCTTGTCCGCGCTCCGGAGCTCGATGGCGGGTGGGCCGGGCGGAGGACTGGGGGGAGGCGGCGGGGCGCTGACGGCGCGTGGAGGCGTGGGCAAGCTGAGCTGGGACGGGCGCGGCGGAGAGGGCGTGCTGGGCCTGAGTATGAGCCTGGGAGGCGGAGGGGCGGGCAAGAGCGTGACGAGCACGGCCGGCGCAGGCCTGGGCCTGGACCTGGACCTGTCGGGGCCCAGCCGGGCCTCGATCCGGAACATTGGCGGTACCGGCAGCGGCGGCACGGGCGACGGCGCAGGCGCGTTCGGCGGCGCCGCTGGCGAGGCGGCGGCGGCGGCGGCGGCAGGCGTCAGCGGCGAAAGCAGCGCCAACAACACTGGCACGGGCTACGTCCGCGCGGGCAGCCTTCAGAAGACGGCGTCAGGCCGCCGCAGCGCCGCCGCCACCGCCAGCGCGGCGGCGGCGGCCGTCGGCGGGCTGCAAAAGACCCCCTCCGGCCGACGGGCCGCCAGCGGCCCTGTCAGCAACACCTCCGTCAATGCCGCCGCCCCGCCCTGGTCCGCTGCCGCGGGAACCCGTGGGCCCCGCTCCTCCATTACAAACGTCCCCGCCGGGCCGTCGTCGTCCACCTCTGGCGGCGCCGCCATCGCCGCCGCCGCCGGCGCGGGCTCGTTCCACGTCAACCGCCGCGCTGGCAGCCATCAACCGGCGCCCGGTACGGACTCGTACGACTTCCTCTTCGGCGGCGGCGACGGCGGCGCCGCCAGCGGCCACTTAACCCGCAACGCCCTCTCGCGCCTGAGCTTCGATCCCGGTTCGGGGCCCTCCATGTCGACCGCGTCAGCTGCGCGGCTGAGCTTCGACCCCGCCGCCTCCGGCCCCTCGGCTTCAGCCGCCCGGGCCCAGCGCATGCGAGCACTTGGCGGGCTGGGGAGCGGCGGCGCGGGTGGGGGCGGGGGCGGGCACAGGGCGAGCGAGGACCGGGAGGGCACTGGGGACGGAAGCAGCGGCAAGGCCGGCGGAGGAGGGGGAGGAGCCGGCTGGATGCGCGCGGCGGCGGCGCTCAGGCCCGGCACCGCCGCCTCTACGGCCACCGCTGCGGTCCGGAGGCTGCTGCTGGTCGCAAAGGACGCACGTGATGCACGTGATGCGACGGGCAGGAGCGAGGGCGGGGCGGCGGGGGGTGCATCAGGAGGACGCAGGGGTGGGTCGGAGTCGCAGGTGGAATCGGCGGCAGTGGAGGCGGGGGTGCAGGAGGAGGAGCTGGAGGCCCGGCCTGCGCCGCGGCCCCGGGGCGGTCTGGCGGCTAAGGGTGTCCTCAAGCGAGATGGAAGCAAGCTCTAGTATTGGCATTTGGTCAGGATATGGGATGCGGCCGCCAGTTGCGGCGGAGAGGCGGAAGAGTTGGGTAACGGGGTGGACCTGTTCGGAGGACTGCTGCGAGCGGAGGTGGATACTGCCAGGGTAATGAGGGGTGGGGACGGCTGCACTCTTTGATTTCTTGGAGGGAGCTCTCTCTGGAGGCTCGGCATAGTTTGTTTGGTCCCTGTGCTTCTCCATGCGCGTGCCGCATTGACACAGAAGGAGCTCTGTGTGATATCTGGGCACGACCGGTGCGGGGCGCAACCGAGCGCACCGTGGCTCCTTACGTCATTTCACGTGCACGCTTTGGCTCTATATCTTCACGTGACGCAATCGTAGTATGTACGAGAGGGAATACCACGCGGAGGGAGGTTTGTGGGCATGAACGCTAGCTGGGTGCTGCGTGGCTTGTCGCCTGTGGCCGCCGCCGCCAGCGTGCACATATTATATGGTGAGGGCGGGTTTAAACGTACCTGCAGGCACCGGACTTAGTGGCTTATGTCCCATTGGAAGTCCGTTCATCGTGGTCTGGGTGCCTGTGTTAGGCTTGACGGTTGCACTTCCCGGGACGTCCTGAGCATGCATGGTGGCTGGATAATGCACCAGGCAAGGCTCGGATCTTTGCGCACCGGCAGTGGAGGGGACCACAGAAGCAATAAGGGAATCATCCCAGCAGCTGCAGCACGACCTGCACCAGGGCTGTACCGTGTCAGTGTCGCGGCTCGGTGTAGCCGACTTACTGTGTGACCCAATTACTCTTTGTGTTGCTGTTGGGACAGAGACCCACGCACGTTGCCATGTTGTGTTGTTTGGAGAGGAGGAGCACGGTGGAGACTCTGCTAGGGTACGTCGGCCCGCATTTGGGCTCGGGCGGGCGCCGCTGTGACATGGCTGCGGCTGCTGACAGGGTCGTGTCTTACACAAGTTGTCGTGGGCATGTGGCTGTGCCTGATTGGGGCAGTCCACCAAGTGAGACAACCGGACGGCGGAGCTTGGGGCAGAGAGGGCATCGGGTCCAACGTCATTGGTTCCTATCATACGTGCGTGCGTCAAGTTGTGCACCGGTATGGAAGGGAGCAGGGCTTGGCATGACAAGCCGACGGCGGAGCTTGGGGGCGTGTGATACCCCCGGGCGTTCACAGATGAAGGGCTTGCAGTAGGCTTCCGGCGTTATTGGTTCCGTGGTTATCTGTGGTTCTGCGGTGTTCTTCTTGTGCCTAATCGTGTGCATCATACGTGCGCACATCATGTTGCGCACCGGTATGCCGGTGTACGTTACCGGTACATGGCCGGTGAGGGGTGAGCAGGGCTGGCATGGAAGGGAGCGTGGTGTCTAGGATGGCAACGCGGCTGGCGGATATCGGCTGCAATCTGGTTACAACCTCACGCCTCCAACCCCTGACGCGTGACTGGCGTGAGTTATCCCTCATGTAACACCTGCCCAGGATTGCAGAGTCCCAGGGACGGCCCTCACAGCCCAGCTAGCGACACCAGCACTTCAACGGAGCACAGATCCCTCGACTGACGTGCACCGGCAAGCGAGCTCGTGCAACGAAGGGAACCCTCTGGGCACAACCTCCATGGCGCCTCCAGCCCGCGCTCAATCAGGCCAGCCGTCCAGCGTCCAGAGCAGACCACAGCTTGGCAGCACACGACGACCCCTCTTCAAGAGGTTCCCCGCCAGGGGGGATGTTCGTGGACCTGAATGTTGGGAACGGCACACCATCGAAACGGGTCTACGTGCCCTTGGTTCAACCCTCAAACCCCTTATGCGGACACGCAGAAGCGTGACACAGGCCCTTGCCCCGGCTCTGACTGAGGGGCCCTACTCACAGCACAGCACAGCACAGCACAGCCTTGCTCGCCTTATCGGGGTACAGAGCTTTATGGTCACGCCAGCACAACAATACACGCCCGGCCCCGGTTTGAATAGTTCGTGAGTAAGGGTACGAGGTTCGTGAGCAGAAAGGCCGGGAAAGGCCAGGAGCCTCGCAACAGGCTTAGGGCTCAGCATCCACATGTGGCCGCAATCGCCAAGGGCCCTGCTAAGACGAAGGGCCCCACTCATAACCTTAAATCCCCCTCTTCTTGCCATGGCCACACGCTGCTCCGAACCGGCCAGTACTCATAACTTTTGGGCCCGCCACATCTTATAGACACCACCAGCTCTGGTACACGCCAGCTCACCATCGGGCTGGACAGCAGCGTTCGGTACCCATACGTTGGGGCCCCCCAGGGTTCCAGCCCCCCACTCCCCGGCTTGGCACTTCCAATGAGCCATCATGCAAAGCAATTCCCCTCATAGCGCATAAGCCCCTCCTGACCATTTGACAACTCTTGTGTGATGCAACTTGTACGACCATCAGCCTCCACGTCGTCAACGCTTATGATATACTGCCAAACGACACGAAGTCCCGGACGACACCGCGGCATCAACGCTAACCCCAGCCGTCCCTCTAAACTGAGCTTTTTAAATCTTCACAGCAGATTGACGCTAGCCAGCCGCCCTACCTCGTGCCACTGCCGCCAGCCGCCCCCGCCCCCGCCAGCCGCCCCTTGCCCCGCACCCCCTCCTCCTCGCCCTCTCCGCCCTCCTCCCTTCCAATGCCCGCTCCCGCCCCCGCCGCTGGCGCCGGCTCCACCGACCGGCTCGCCGCCGCCGCGGCCCGCCGCCGCGTGAAGGCCCTCCGCCGGGGCAGCTCCAGAGCCAGCCCCACGGCTGTGGCCACGAGCAGTGTGGCCAGCAGGCGGCCAAACACGCCGTCCGACTGCACGTGACGCGCCTCGCACAGTCCCAGGCAGGCGGAGTGGATCAGGGCCATGGGCAGGCGCCGATGAAGCCGGATCTGGGAGGCGGGTTCAGGAGAGAGGACAGAACGAGGGTGTTGAGGAGGAGGAAGGGCTGTTTGCTTTCAGGCGCACGGACCCTGCCATGGGTGCCCGGCTGCTGTACTGAGCCTGCGTCTTGTGTGTGCACGCACTGCGAGCCACACACGTGCTGCCGTACTGTCGTACCTGGTCCCACATGGGCCGCACCAGGCCGTGCATCAGGACTTCGATGGGCAACGTCCTGGGGCGGAGGTGGGCCGGAGATCTGGGATCAGGGGTCGTGCACAGCAGCCCGATGCAGCTGGATCAGTGACGTGTACTAAAGTACTAAAGTTGGGTCCAAAAAACAACCACAGTTAGAAAGGCCAGGACCAGCCCTCCCACTCACCTGAGGGTGCCGTTCACCGACTCATCCCAGGGCAGGATCCCTGCCAGGACGCCCAGGAGCGTGCCCACCTGCATGCACGATGCATGCCAGGGACAAGCCGAGTTACGACGAGGCGACTGAGCACAGGTCCCAGCACTGGCCCTAACATGGGCTCAGAAGGGTTCCATGCGCGGCCCAGAGCAAGGCTAGAGGGTTTAGGCTAGCTGCTCGCTAGCAGGATCCGCACTGCAGTCAATGCCCAGCACCGGTCACCCATGGTCCCATGCCCAGCGCCTGTAGACAGGAACGCACCTCCGCGGCCCAGAAGCCCAGTGCCAGGCCCTCCCGGCGGCGGGGGTATGCCAGGGCGCAGAGGGAGAAGCCCAGGCGCAGCAGACCCTGCGCCAGCCACAGCTGCGGGGGCAGGGCGACATGTGAGAAGGTTCGTCGCGACTTGGTGGGGCAGCGCGTGTTTTGGGTGGGGCAGTGGGGGGAGCGCTAGTTTAAGATTTCCCCCTCCCCACCACCACCACACCCCTCAAGGCCCCAGCCATCCCCACAGCCCCGCGACGCGACGCACCCAACGCACCAGGCGCCGCGCGGGCAGCCAGCCGCCGCCCCCAGCCGCCGCCGCCCTGGCCGCCGTCGGCGCGGCCCCCAGCGCCCACAGCAGCCGCCCACCCATCAGGGCCACGAGCGCCCCGTTGTTGATGAGGCCCCAGCCGTCGCCCTGCGAGGCGGCGGCGGCGTGGTAGGCCCCGTACTCGGCCTCGACGGCGGCGTCGGGGAAGCCCAGGAAGCAGGCCGCCAGCGGGGAGCGGCCCAGGGCGGCTGGCGGCGGCGGCGGCGGCGGAGGCGGCGGCAGGGTAGACGGGTGAGAAGATGGGGAGTCGCTGGCGAAGGTGGAGTCGCAGGCGTCCTCGAAGACCTCGGCGGCGGCCTCAGTGGCGGCGGCAGCCTCGGTGGCGGCGGCAGCGGCAACCTTGGCGACGGCGGCGGCAGCCTCGGTGGCGGCGGCGGCGGCAGGACCCTTGGCTGCGGCGGACGCGGCAGCGATTTCGGCAGCGTCAGCGGCGTCGGCGACGGCGGCGGCGGTGCTGGCGGTGAGGGTGGTGGAGCTGACAAGGACGCCAGCGCCGCCGCCGCCGCCGCCGTCGGTTGTGGCGCTGGCGGCGGATCGGGTGGCGGCGGAGCGCGGCGGCGACGGAAAGCCCAGGCCCGAGGCGCCCCTGTCCATGCTGGGTTGGTAGAGGGGCAGGGGGTAGCTGGCGACGCGGCCGCCAATGTCCGACGTCTCGGGGGTGTAGGGTCCCTTAAAGAGCCGAGCGGCGCTGGCGGAGGAGGGGTTGGAGACGGGGCTGGAGGAGGCTGCCTGCGGCAGATCATGGGTGGCTGCGGAGGAGAAGGGCGAGGTCGCGAGGGTCGAGGCGGGGTGGGGCACGTCGGGCGGCTCGAAGGTCTCCTCCGGGAGGCAGTCCAGGGGGGCGACGGAGGCGAAGGGCGAGCAGGTGGGCTCGGAGCTGAGCGCAGGGCTGCTTCCGCCTGCCATGAGCACTCGGGGGTGCGGGTTTGCCGTGTCCGCGGAGGCGGAGGCGAAGGCGAAGGGGAAGGCGGTGGCGCTGGGGCCGGGTCCGGCGGTGGCGGCGGCGGCGTTTGCGTTGGTTGCCGTGGCGTGCGGGTGCGGGTCGGCGGTAGTGGTGGAGGAGGCGCTAGTGGCGCCGGGGCCTGCCGGGCTGGCACTGGCGGCGGTGGTGGCAGCTGCGGTGGCGGCGATGGCAGGGCTAGGAGATGGCGCGGGCTGAGGCGGCCGCAGGGCCGAGCCGGCGGCGGCGGTGTTCGACCCCGGGCTGACGTACGGCAGGAGGGCGGTGCGCGCCGCCTCCGTCACCAACCGCTCGGTGGCAGTTAGCGGCGGTTGCAGCGTCCGCAGGTGGCGGCAGAGGCCGTCGGCGACGCACAGCACCTCGCCGGCGCCGCCCGGGGGCAGCGGCAGCGGCAGCGTCGTGCTGGAGCTGCCGCCGCCGCCAGAGCCCGCCGCCGCCGCCGCCGCCGCCGCTTGGTCGGCCCTCTCCAGTAGGAATGCCAGGTCGGACACCAGCGGCGCACAGTGGTCCCTCCACTCGACGGCGCCGCCAGCGGCGCTGGCGGCGGTGGCGGCTCCGCTGCCGTACTCCAGCCGCACCACCTGGCTGATGCCCGCAAGCTCCGCCGCCACGTCTTCCGGTACGGCAAGGAGCGTCACGATATCGTACAGCAGGGGCGCCGGGCCGCCACTCCCGCCGCCGACAGCAGCCGCCGGCGCAAAGATGAGCTGCAGGACGGCGGGCTCGGGCTGCGGCGGCACGGGCAGCTCCAGAAGCTGAGTGCCGTACTCCAGCGTCGCCGTGAAGTCTGCAAGTACGGCACCGTGCCGTACGAGCAGTAGCCGGAGGGACGCGGGCTCCGGGCAGGAGAGGGTGAGCAGCAGCTGGGAGGGCGGCGAGCTGAGCGGGGCCGTGGGGATGCAGGGGATGCACACGCACTCCAGCGCCACACCGGAAGGGGCGGCGGCGGCCAGCGCCGCCAGCTGAGGCCCTGCCGACGTCTGCAGCGGCGGCGGCGGACGTGCAGGGGAAGGGCCGACGTCGGAGAAGGCGGAGGCTGCGGGCGGTCCCGACTGCCACTGCTCCACCGACCAAGGCGCCACCAGGGCGGCGTCAGGCACCGCCGCCGACACCGCCTGCCGCAGCCGCGACGGCGCCGCCGCTGCCTCTGCCTCCGCCGCCGCGGCTGCCACCGCCGCCGTCGACGCCGCCGCCGCCGCGTTGGTGGCCTGCAGCAGGAACAGCTGCGTCCGCAGCACCTCCGCCACCGCCGGCGCCTCCAGGCCCATGGTCGCCGCCACCGCCGCCAGCTGCTCCGGCGGCAGCGCCAGCAGCCCTCCCGCCGCCGCCGCCGCCGCGTCCAGGCCGCGGCTCCACGCGACCAGCTGCACGCACCCCGCTATGGCCACCATGCCGCCCACCCGCGAGGAGGAGGGGCTGGGTCGGTAGGAGGCGAGGGCGCCGGCGCGGGGGTCGGGCTGGGCGCGGAGGTGGAAGAGCTCGGGGCCGGCGGGTCCGGCCGTGACGGCGGCGGCGGGGGCGATGGCGGCCGGGTGGGAGGGGAAGAGCACGGGCGCGACGGCGGCGGTGAGGCGCGCGGCGTACTCGGCGTGGCTGCCGGTGGGGTTGTGCACCTGCGGGTGGGGACGGCAGGCAGCGACAGCAGGGGCGGGGAGGAGTGGCTATCGGTATTGCGAATGCAAGTGAGCGCGTAGCGGTTTGCGGCGTTGAAAGGGGCGTGCTCAGCCCCTGAATCTGCCCCTGCCTCTGCAGAGGTAGCCCCCTTCCCCTCCCTTCCCCTCCCCTCCCCTCCCCTCCTGCCTTGACGCTGACGGCCTGGAGGCTGGTCAGCCCGCGGTAGCGCAGCGGCGCAGGCAGCTGCCGCGCGCCGGCGGAGGACGAGGCGGCGGCGGCGGCGGCGGCGACGCCGCGGCGGGGCGTGCCGGGCTGCAGGCGGCTGTCAGCGTCGGCAGTAGAGGATGAGGCGGCGGCCGGAGGCACCGCCGCTGCCGACGAAGCTGGTGTCACTCTCAGCGCCTGACGGCCGGGCGGGGCTGGGGCTGGCGCCTGCGCCCCCTCCTCGCACCACGCAAAGCCGCCGTCGCCGGCCCACTGCATCACGGCGGCACGCGCCGTCGCCCGTGTGGCGGTGGCGGCGGCGGGTTGCGGCGGCGGCGGCGGCGGCGGAGATGAGGCCGCCGGCGGCGGCGGCGAGGCGACGCGGAGCGCCCGTGGCGGCGAGGAGGCGGTGTTGGAGCGAATCACAGCCTGCGTGGTGGTGGCGGCCCTGCCGAGGGGCGAGGTGGGGGCGGTGTCCGACGGCGCCCGGGGGCACAGCAGGCCCATACTGGCCGTGCTCGACTCGACGGAAGACCAAGCGCCGCCCACGCCGCCGCCGCTGCCGCTGCGGAGGCCGCCACCGCCGCCGCCGCCGCTGCGGAGGCCGCCGCTGCCGGCGCCCGCCGCCGGCGGCCACTCGGGGTGGCAGTGGGCGCGCGAGGGCACGGGGGCGGCGGAGCGGAAGGCAGCCAGGGTGGACTGAGGGCTGTGGGGCCGCTCGGGAGCCTGCTCCCGCGCCTCGCTGCCGCCATCCAGGGGGTGGCGTTTGCCGGCGCCGCGGCTCGCGGCGCTCGCGGCGGAGCCCTCCGGCTTCGCCGCCGCCGCGGCCTTGGCCCCATGCTGTTTGTCGTTAGCCGCTGCGAGCGGGGGCTGCGGGGCGGGGGCCTCTGATGCCGGCTCCTCGTCGGTCGGTGGGTCGGGCGGGGCGGAGCTGGCGCCCTGCGCCGCGTTGCGGCCCGGGCGCCTGCGGAGCGTGTCCATGAGCTTGGCCCTCCACTTGTTGCCGCCGATGCAAGGCCGAAGCGCGTGAGCGGCTCGCGCAGGCGGTTTGGGCCGCTGCGTCTGCTTTTTCCTGCTCGGGGGTTTTCTTGGGGTTGACGCGCGGGTCCTTTGGCGCTTGGCTAGCTAGCTAACGCGTTGCACAGCTGCCTGGGCTTTGCCGTCCACTAGCCGCGCGCAGCAAATGGCGTTTCGAGCGCTTAGAAATAGAAATAGAAATATCTAACGCCGGGTTACCCCTGGCGTGGGTTAAGGAGGGCGGGTTGGTCAGACCCGCCACCATGCCAGCGCTTAGCAAGCGGATTGCGTGATCAGGTTGAGGCTGAAACCGGGACCGCGAGTTCCCGGTTGCCACGATCCAAGGAGCTGGAGTCGAAGGCGCACCCAGCTTGTCTGGGTTTTGCAGCGCTGCGCGTCGAGCATCGCCGAGCAACGCGCTCGAAGCCCTGGCGCCCCGCCGCAGCGACCCGGGGGCCGGACCCCTCGCGGCGGCCGCTGCGCGAAGACGCCGGCACCGCCCCGCGTTGCAGCAGGCGTTGCCACGGCGTGTCTTTGCGGCTGCGAAGGCGTAGAGAGGGAGGGGGTGAGGCAGCGGGAGCTGGCCGGGAGCCTAGCCACGCCCCGTTGCCCGGCGCGCTGGGTCGCCGCCGCCGCAACCCCGCCAACCCCGGTGCACACCCATGCGCTGGCCACAACTAACCCTTACGCAACCGGGAGCTGGGGGCCAAGGCAGCGGGGAATCACCTGCAGGAAACAGGGCATTGAGCAACGCGTGGGTCCCATCCCAGGCCTGGCATGCTTGCAGTGGCGCACCCACCTGAGCAGTGCTGGCAACCCCCCATGCTGTGCGGGTGCATCGCGCTCGTGCTGCGATCAATGGGCGATACGCGCGAGGGGCAGGAGCACTTTCAACGGCGGGACGGGGAACCGCGGGGAACCAGGGTGTGTATTGGTACGGACGCGTGCCACCTGCCAATTAGGTCAGGGTACCCCTGACCCTGACGCTAGGTGAACTCTAGTAAGTGCTCGCCGGCTAGCCCACTGCGTCGTTGCGCTTTGAACGACGGGGCCGGGCAATTTCTGCTGCCCAAAACTTGTGTCCTCCAGGCAGCGTTGCTTGCTGCACTGACACGTTAAGCACTTACTGAATCAGCCAGTCGCTGGCTATGAGGAAGCAAGCTGCATGCCGAGCTGCTTCGGGCTCTCGAGCGAACGGAGCCTGGCTCTAGCTTCTCAGGCGCAGCCCGCCAGTGCGGAGCTGCGTTGTCTGTTAGGTTCTCAGGGAGCTGTCCTGGTCGGGAGCGATGGCGTCCTCCACAGCGGCAGGGGCTGGTGCAGCGTCGTCTGCAGCGGCAGGGTCGGCAGCGGAGGTGAAGTTCACCATCACGGTGCAATGTACCGTCGGAGGCGAGAAGCGGGCGGTCTCCTACACGGTCTTCAAGCGGTAAGAGCCGGCAATGCCCTCTGCGCGCGTCGGGCATGGATTGGCCACGGTGCCCTCGCCCAGCCCTTCGTATGCACGGGGAGTGCATGTACATGTCTTGAGGGGAGCCCGTTCTCCACCTGCGGGCGTGCAGGACGCTCATGTCCCAGGTCTTTGACAGCAGCGTGAGCTTCTTCAAGCTGGACCCGGCCCAGGTGGGCATTTGCAGACGTGGCACGAGGACCAGGCCCCGCTGGGCGTGGGATCGGGAGTTAGGGGACTTTGGCCGCCGCGAGGATGCTGGTCATGGCCCGGACGCGGCGTGGAGCATCACGATCCGTGCTCCGCGGCTGCCACGGAAGCTAAGGCCTGCTCGATTTTCGTCTTGGCGGGATCACGCAGGTCATCCTGGTCGTGAAAAACAAGGTGGCGCTCACCCACAAGTGTGTCGAGGACTACCGCCTCTCCGACAAGTCCGTGCTTGACCTCATCTACCTCAAGGAGGTGAGGCCCCCCTCTCGCTGGCGGAGTCAGGGCACAGCGGCCAGCCTAAGTGACCAGGGGCCAAGCCCGGGGGCCCGAGGGTTTTGCCCCGCTGGGGCGCCGGGGAGAGTTGGCCACGCCGCCCACGCCTCGCCGCGTGGCACCCACCGCCTCCGTCACTCCTTGCCCCCAGGCCCCCACGATCGAGCTGACGCTCCAGGACCAGGCGGGCAACAACAAGGCCATCACGGCCTCCACCTACCATCCGCTGTCGGATGTGGTCAAGGCCTTCTGCAAGCACCTGGGCGAGGAGATCGGTGCGTGGCCGCCCGGAGCCCGGGGTCTCGGCTTGAGTCCCCATCCCCCCCCCCAGTGCCGCCTGGCCGCTCAAAGCACGTGGCTCTGACCCCTAAGCTCAGCGCCAGCAACAGCCTTGCCCATGGCACTCCAGCCTGCAGAACCAGCCAAACAACCCACACCTTCCCACCTTCCCACAACTACCTGCCCTGCCCGCCGCAGGCTTCTCCGACCTGTACCACGGCGGCGTCGCCCTGGATCTGGACGCGTCGCCGGCCTCCATCGGCCTCCGCTCGGGCGAGCAGCTCTTCTGCTACTGCTACCGGGCGGCCTGCCGGCAGCACTGGCTAGCGGCCGGCAAGCCCGAGCAGGCCAAGGCGCTGCGGTTCATAAAGTTCTACTTTAGCGATTGGAAGTACGGTTACAAGACGTTTCCGATCTTTCGCCACGACATCTCAACGCCCATGGAGGTGCTCATACGCACCTTCTGCGCCTGGCGCGGGCTAGACTATGACCAGACCGGCTTCCTGTACAGCTACACTTACAAGCAGGTGCGTGCACGTACGGCGTACGGAGAGCACGGGCACAGGCGGCCCTGAGCACACTGCCCCGCACCTTCCGAGCACAAACGCAACGCAACGCAAACACGCACCAGAGGTCGAAGCACGCAACCGCGTCCTCAACCACATCCGCACCCGCACCCGCAGGTGCAGCATGGGGACACGGCCACCCACAAGGCCCTGGCGGATGGGGACACCATCCTGGCGTACAGCCGCCAGGTGGGGGGCAGGGGCCGGGGGAGGGGGGGCAGGGGCTGGGGGTGGGGGTATAGATCATGGACGTGCCATGCAGTCTGGTCGGGGAAGAAGCTGCCGAGGGTTGAGGCTTGAAGTGGCGTCCGGCCTCAACCTCCTCTCAACCGCCTGGGCTCCCCCGCCTCCCTCCCCTGCATCCAGGAGCTGCAGGGGCGGCTGTGGGACGCGGTGCTCGCGGGCTCGTGCCCCACGGTCCTGGCCCTGCTTGGGGAGGGCGCGGAGCTGTCGACCCGCATCGGCCCGGAGGAGTGGGGCAAGCACCCGCTGCACGCCGCCGTGGCCAACGGCCACACGGAGCTGGTGCAGCTGCTGCTGCGGGGCCCGCCGGGCCCAGGCCAGGCCCAGGCCCAGCCGGAGACGGCGGGGCCCACGGGCGGGACCGGGGCTGCGGAGGGCTCAGCAGCAAGGGAGGGGCCAGCGGCTGCGGGGCATGACGGCGGCGCTGGCGCGGCGGCGGGCGGAGGCGCGGGCTCGGGGGGGGCGAAGCAGGGGAAGGATGGAGCCCGGGGCAAGGCGGGGCCGCAGGAGCCCGGGGTAAGAACTGGCGAGGGAGCGAGCGGCCTCGGGCCCCGGCCCTCCGCCGGGGGGGCCGGGCAGAGCCCCGCATGCTCCCCCACCTCCTCCACGGCTCCTGCAGACGCGTCCCCTGACTCCACTGACAGCTCCAGCGAACCCAGCGAGTCCAGCGAGTCCAGCGAACCCAGCGGGACTGGGGCCGACCGCGCCTGTGACCCCAACCAGCTGGACTACGCCTCCGACCCGCCCCTGTGGCACGCCGTGGAGAACAACCTGGTGGAGCTGGTGGGGATGCTGCTGCGGGCGGGGGCCACGGCCGCGGACCTGCCGCCGAGGGACGGACGGCCCAAGGTGGGGGGCGGCGGAGGGGGTTGGGAGGGGACGGGTGGAGGGGGCCCGTGGGGGGTGGGTGGGGAGGGGCGGGTGGGGCGGCGGGTGGAGTCAGGGGCGCGGGCGCAGCGGCTGGCGGCTTCTGGAGGGGCTTGGGTCTGGGGCAGGGACTGGGCTCTGGCATTGAAGCGCAGGCAGGCACTTGCACAGGAGCCTCGCCGGCGCACGCACCGCCCCGCGGATGAAACTGCCCCGGGGCTCCGAGGGTGTGCCGCGGAGCCGTGACCCGCACTGGGGCAGGCCGTCCAGACCGGCCGTGCGCGCTCGGCGCTCATCGCATCCATGGCGGCTCCCGCCGGAGCTCCTGGGCAGTGCATGTGGGCAGCGCATGTGGGCAGTGCATGTGGGCATAAGGACTCGACGCCCTCCCCCTCCCACCTTCCACGGTCGGGGGCGTCAGGCTGCTGCAGCGCACGCAGGGACACACGCACACACCTCCCCACCCCCCACTCCCCTAACCCCACTCCTCCTCACCCCCCACCCCCAGCCCGCCTACTCGGCCTGCCCCCACGCGGCCCGCAAGGGCCACGCGGAGGCCCTCCGCGCGCTCCTGGCCGCGGGCGCCAACCCCTGGCTGCCCGACGCCGACGGCTACACGGCCTATGACTACGCCCTGGACCACGCCAAGCCGCCCGCGCTGGTGGTGGCTCTGCTGGAGGGCGACCCGCGGTTCGGGGAGGTGCAGCGGGGGTTCCAGGTGGGGAGGAGGGAGGGAGGATGGGTGGAGGGGAGGAGGGGTGGGGGAGGGGGGAGGGGAGGGCAGGAGGGCTCGGTGGTGGTGGTGGGCGGTTGGGGCGTGGGGATTGTTGGGGACGGGGTGTTGGGGCGAGGGCAATGGCCTGTGCTGGAGCGACGTCCTCGCGGTGCTTCCCAGTAGCGTGTGACTGTCAGTGGAGCACTTTGAGGGCATCCACGCGTCGCAAGCGACAAGGACAACGCGAGCACGTCGGCAGCTGTCGAGTCAACAATGGCAAATTCTGTTCGGTCACTTGACAGTTGTCATATCTTCACGCACGCAATTCCTACGCCCTCGATGGCCTAGCTTCTTGCAGGGTCGCACCTTTGACCTATGCAAAGCACTCCCGCTGCAGCTCCCGCTCACCGCCCTGCAACATGGCTACGTTTACATAAAGAGCAGGCATCCTAGGCAACCACGGACGACTTTCTTTGAGCGTTTGCATCCTTGCAATGCTTGCCACTTCGCAAGCGCGCAAGGTCCAAGCCCTGGAGGTCTGTGTACCGCTCACCTGTCTGATCTCTTCTGAGGACTGCGTTTTCCTTCTGTGGCTTGGACGCACGCGGGCAGGCTCGGCTCACATGATTCGACAAGGTTGGGCGCTCGGCGAGCGCAGTGGGGCTGCTAGCGTGATGGAAGGAAGCACGCGTGGCGATCGATTGAGGGAGGGGCCTGCGTGGGGTCGAACACTTGCCCAGCTGCACTCCTGAGGAAGGGCCCGCACAACCCGGCCTCCCCGCAGGAGCTCCATTCCCTGACGACGGGGTGGTTCTTACCTGGTCCCTGGTTCGACCCCAGAGCCCCCCGCTCACGGCAGACGGTGGGAAGCGCCACACTTCAGTTGCACCCCCGAACGCACAGCCTCCGTCAGTGGCCCGCCTGCACCGCCCCGCCCCGCATCAGCCAGCCCGTCAGGCCCACCCTTCACATGGTCCTGCTATGGCCGCTGCCCCGCTCCGCTTCCTGCCGCTCAGGTCCCGACACAACCTAGACCGCCATAGCCCGGGGACGCTTGAATGTCCGCGGGCGCGCGGCGTGCGAGCGGGCTCGGGCTATGGCGAGCCGGAGGTGGAGGAGGCACTACCGCTACACACAGGTAAGCTCCGAGGTAAGCGGGCTTGCTTGGGGCGGAGGAGCGCGTCTCGTCACTAGCGGAGCAGCTGCAGGCCCGCCCTCCGTGCACGCACAGCCCACAGCCTGCGCCGCTGTGCACCGCAGCCCGGGGATCCGCCAGCCATGACAACTTTGAACCCGAGGAGATTCCCCCGTTCATAGGCGGCTACGCTTCACAGGCATTTTGCATCGGGTTACAAACTGCGATGCCAAGACTCCGCGGCACTACGCCGCGTTGTCTATCGTAACCCCGGACTACGAGTATTGGCGGCATGGGTTGCTGAATGCCTGCAGCTGACAACCAACCGTGCGTACGCCGGTGCAGGGAGGTGGGGAGCTGGGGGTGTCGTGGTTGTGGGATGAAGCGGGTGGGGCGACGGGGGGGGGCGCGTGGGGGGAAACGGGATCGGGTCGGGAAGACGGGGTAGGCAGATGGGGCATTGGGAGGACAATCGAGTCCCGTGAGTGCGCTTAGCCTTGCCGGTCTCCCCCTTGGTGTCGGTGCATGCATGACGCTGCCGGCAGCAGGCGGGGTAGGACCTGCCCGGGGGAGACGCTGCACGACGCAGTGCTCTCGCGGGTGGGGACTGCGGCAATAGGAGGCAGTAGAACCTGCCCAGGGGAGACGCTCCACGGACCAGCGTCTCACGGGAATGGGGGTGGGGTGGGTACCGTTCGGCAGGCGGCAGTTCGTAAACAACCCTGGGAGCGCTTTCTTGCTACCGCCCGGCTAACTTGCTCACCTTCCCCCGCCCGACCCGTTCTTTTTGCGCCCGGGCCCTCGGCTCCTCCCGCCCGTTTGCAGTGTGTGCTACAGCAAAGGCCCAACGACAGCCCCTGGCGCCCAGTGCCCCAAGTACCATGGACGCTGCTGCCTTACGGCAAGGGCGACCCATGTGTCCCCGACGCCCCAATTATGCCCCCGCTGCCGCCCGCTTGGAATGTGGCGGGGTGCGAGCGGAGCTGGCGGGGGAAGGCGCCGAGCCGCAATCCCAGACCGTGAGGGTGGCACATGCTCAGCTGTGTACGCCCCAGCCGCCCGGTGGCACGCCTTGTGACCCTTTCCCCCCGCCCGCTCGGAAGGTGGCGGGGGTGTGAGCGGGCCTTGTGGGGGAAGGCGCTGAGCCGCACTCCCGGACCATAAAGTGCTGTGCTTGCACGTTAGGCCTATGTCCGCCGCGCGGGTGACCAGTCGTGCGCCTTGAGCCTGGAGCAAGCCTCTCTTCCGCTTCGCACGCTGCTGGGCCGCCGGTGTTTCTCAACACCTTAATCACTGCAGACACGCTACAGGAGGGAGGGTGCGGGCATGTTGAGGGCATCGCGAGGACCAGGTGACTTGCGAGCTTGCGGAGGCCACTCCTCTGTATGTGTGCAGTACGGCGTACGGGTCCCTCGTCCGGGCCCAGCGTCCCGCCCCCGCCTCTACTTGAATTCCTATTCACCATCAACCTCACTACCCTTGCTTTGCTTCGGCAGTCCCTGATGCCTCAGTGAGCGCTCACATTTTGGCGCGACGCTACTGAATCCTGGCTTTTGTTGCGCCTGGTACACTCCAAGCTACTGTATCACGTTAGCCATTTTGCAACTGTTTACGTATTCCCAGCTGGCCGCTTGTCCGCGATCGCCATGGTGCGCATGGCGGGTCTTCAACGCGCTCTTCCCTCGCGAATGCCAACATGAGCGTGGATGGAGAACCTCAAGCAGCAACGTACTGCCTTGGAAAGATACACTGCACTTCAAAGTTGCCTCCCAGCCCGGCGCACCCCACCAGGCTGGGTGCCCGAAGGCCAAGCCCTCTCGAACCTCCCTTAGGTGCTTGTCAGCACCATCCCCAGCGGACATGGCGCACTTTGTGTCCGAAGAGACGCATAGAGTGGACTGTTATCACTGCCTGGGAGGGTGGGATTCATGGGGCACATACTGTGTCCGGGGAAGGGATTGGGGCGGTCGGGTCGGGGAGGGCGCGCTGCGGCGGGCCTCCCCAGGCCAGATCATGGTACCGTGGGCGCGGTGCGTGATCTGGGGGAGGGGGAGCGGCGTCCGAGGCTCGGATTCGTGTCGCCCACGACCGCCGCCCGGTCGCCGCCGGCTGTGCTCGATCCCCGACCTTCCCCCGAGGCCCCCTGAGGCCGCCTGGCCAGGTCCCACCTGCTTCCTGGCAAGCGGCGGGCGGCGGGAGCGGCGGGAGCGTGGAGGTGCAGGGCGTGTGCACCGCCTGCAGTGCTGTACGACACGCACCTGTACGGCAGTGGGTGGCAAGAGGTGCGCCTATGTTAGGGGAAGGGATTGGGGCGGTTTGGTCGGGGAGGATAGATCATGGTACCGTGGGGACCGTGCGTGATCTGGGGGAGGGGCAGCGGAGTCTGGGGCTCGGATTCGTGTCGCCCACGACCGCCGCCCGGTCGCCGCCGGCTGTGCTCAATCCCCGACCTTCCCCCAAGGCCCCCTGAGGCCGCCTGGCCAGGTCCCACCTGTTTCCGGGCAAGCGGCGGGCGGCGGGAGCTGCGGGAGCGGCGGGAGCGTGGAGGTGCAGGGCGTGTGCACCGGCTGTACGGCAGTAGGTGGCAAGAGGTGCGCCTATGTCAGGGGAAGGGACTGGGGCGGTTGGGTCGGGCGGGGCTGCGGCGGACTTGCCCAAGCCAGATCATGGTACCGTGGGCACGGTGCGTGATCTGGGGGAGGGGCAGCGGAGTCCGGGGCTCGGATTCGTGTCGCTCACGACCGCCGCCCGGTCGCCGCCGGCTGTGCTCAATCCCCGACCTTCCCCCAAGGCCCCCTGAGGCCGCCTGGCCAGGTCCCACCTGTTTCCGGGCAAGCGGCGGGCGGCGGGAGCTGCGGGAGCGGCGGGAGCGTGGAGGTGCAGGGCGTGTGCACCGGCTGCAGTGCTGTACGGCATGCACCTGTACGGCAGTGGGTGGCAAGAGGTGCGCCTATGTCAGGGGAAGGGACTGGGGCGGTTGGGTCGGGGAGGGCGCGCTGCGGCGGGCCTCCCCAGGCCAGATCATGGTACCGTGGGCACCGTGCGTGATCTGGGGGAGGGGGAGCGGAGTCCGAGGCTCGGATTCATGTCGCCCACGACCGCCGCCCGGTCGCCGCCGGCTGTGCTCAATCCCCAACCTTCCCCCAAGCCCCTTTGCGGCCGCTCGGCCAGGTCCCACCTGTTTCCGGGCAAGCGGCGGGTGGTGGGAGCGTCGGCAGCGTGGAGGTGGAGGGCGTGTGCACCGCCTGCAGTGCTGTACGGCATGCACCTGTACGGCAGTGGGTGGCAAGGGGTGCGCCTATGTCAGGGGAAGGGACTGGGGCGGTCGGGTCGGGCGGGGCTGCGGCGGACTTGCCCAAGCCAGATCATGGTACCGTGGGCACGGTGCGTGATCTGGGGGAGGGGCAGCGGAGTCCGGGGCTCGGATTCGTGTCGCTCACGACCGCCGCCCGGTCGCCGCCGGTGCGGCTTACCTAAGGCATGTCATAGGCTTAGGGGATGCAGTTTGGGCGTGAGGGGCGTGGTCGCGGGGCACAGATCACCTTGCGCTGTGCTTGCCATGGCCGCAGGCCGACGGTCGCGGCCAAGGGCGTCGCCGTACGATGTCGTACGCGGTCCGGGGTCCAGACACTGTTATCAGCATGACATAGAGATGTTACAGCCGCGAAGGCGCGGCGAGATTCGCTAGCTCCGCCAGATCACGGTGCTCTGACGGTCTAGCCAGTAACCAGATCATGATCAGCGACGGTGAACCGTCACTACGAATGCCTCGCCGCCGGGGCCTTGCGGGACTCGGCCCCCGCTCAGGCCAGCAGGACAAGTGCCCTTCCCATGCACGACCGCTCCCGTGGCATGGATCTCACACGAACGACGCTCAGTGCATGGCGCCTGGCACCCGCACTCGGACGGGAAGGGGGGCAAGACGGGGACCCCGAGGCGAGGACCCGAACACACCAGGCCGCCCCGAGAGCAGGACCGCCCCGCAACACACAACAGCGCCCCTGCACCCGGCCCGAGTTTCCCCTCTGCCAAGACAGCAGGAACACGGCAGCAGGCCGCAGCCGCGCCTACCTCAACCTCGCCCCCGCCGCCCAACGCCTAACGCCGATCAGCATGGCTGCGCAAGCAAGGCCAGAGGGCCGCATCCTCACACACGCTATGCACGGCGTCGGCCTTGCAGGCAGCCTACGCCATCCCAAATAGCGACACAGGGAGCATACCGGCAGCATAGAGGCGTCTAGAGACGCCGTGCACAGCAGCACATGGCCAGTACAGTGCTGCGACGCCACGCCGCGGCGACCGAACCCTGCATGAGCGGGCCCCGAGCTCACGCACGCTCTGTGCCCTCTTGAGAGAAAGCGCACACCCCGGCATCAACGCAGGCTCCCTCCGCTGCAAACCTCCCGTGCGGGACACACCTCCGCCGCATGCCGTGGCGCCCCAAACCCCTGCACAAGCTGCCGTGTACCACGGCGCGGCTGGGCTGCCACCCGCCGTCTTCGGCAGCCCCCTGCACCCCACACATCCCAGTGGCTGTGCACCACCAGCTTGACCGCCCTTGACAGTTGCGCCAGGCACGCACTGCACGGACCACGCCGCTTGGTCTAGTCAAGGCCAGACAGCCAAGCTGCCTCTGCTCCTGCAAGCTGCGGGGGGGAGCCCACTCTACCGCTCACGCCGCATGCAGGCAAGGCCCTGAGACCCCTGCAGCTGGGCGCAGAAGAGCATACATTGGAGCCCTTGAGCCGGGCGTGCGACCCGAGCCGGACTTGGCACAAGAGCACCAGCCTCCTCACGGGCCCGCGGCCGCGGCGCCCTAGCGTGTGGCCGCCTTCAACGAGTGCCTCCCGCAGCGGGGACGAGTGCCTCCCGCAGCGGGGCGCAGCAGGGCTCGGGACCCCACGCAGCTGCGCGTGCTCCTGCCCCTCAAGACGGAACCACCTGGACCAGACCCCCATGAAAGCTTGCTGCCGCGATGCAGCGCCCAGAAAGCGCAAGTTGCAAGGCCGGCGGCGGGGGGCTTTGGGGGGCATGCCCCCAACGCATCGATGGACCGCGTCGGACGCCCGGAAGCGCGGTCTCTTCCCAGCCCTTGTGCAAGTCCTCGCCAAGGGTTCACAGCCCCCTCCACACTGCTGACTGCTGAAACCGCGCGCGGTGCTCCTGTTGCGCCGGCGAGAGCGTCGATCAAGGCCGCGTGGCGAGGGCGAGCACCATTGTCGAGCTGCCGGGTAGTAGCCAGGTGACTCAGCTATCGTGGGATGTAATGGGGAAAGGAAGGGAATCCTCCAATGCTGGGGCCCTGCCCACACGCGTCTCCGCGGTTTAGTTGTGGGGTCAGGGGTTGCCAAACCTCAAACCGCGCTCCTCCCGCTCTCAGGCCATCGCCGAGACCACCAAGCGCCTGGAGATCGTGGCGCTGCTGGTCTCCGCCTTCCGCGCCGTCCTGGCCTCCCACCCCTGCGGCCCCTCCTTGTGGCGACGGCGTTAAAGCCCAGCGGCCAACAAAGTCGCCGGGGCAGAAAGAACGAATGCTCTACTGTGCCCCCGGGAAAGCCAGGGCCCGGCCGAGCGGCACGCAAGGCAAGCACCCCGCCGTGCGTATGGCTCGCGCAGCCACGTCACCAGCTCCAGGCTCCCGGACCGGAGCGCCGCATCGAAGGCCCCGGGCCCTGCGGCGTGCAGCGCTTCGGCTCCGAGCGTCTCCACCGCCCAGCTGACCGTCTCAATGCTTATCGCCATGTATTTCGCCGGGGTTTTCGCCGGGGCCTCCTTATCGCCAGGGTGGCGAAACTTCGGCGTAAATTCAGGCGAAACTGCGCTGAGGGCGGGTTCCTCTCGGCTGAAACAGCTTGTTGACCCCCCAAGATGCCCCTAACAACTCCCTGAAGTGCTAATCTGGTAGTATGCTGTGTTTTATGCGAAGGGGTGACCGTCGTGTAGGGGGAAGAGGGGTGGCGAGCAGCGGGGGAGCCGTGGGGTGAGGCCGTGTCTCAGGGTTGGACCCTGCCCGGGCGGTCTCCTGCGGTCCTGGGCCTCTCGCAGCACACGGACACCATCTAAATGGAAGTGTAGCTCGACAGGGGGGTTGCTGCGCGGCGAGAAAGCTGCTGGCACAGCTCGGAATGGCAGAACTGCGCGGAAGATGGCTGGGCGAAACCCCAGGCGATATTCGGCAGGCCCAATCGGCGTTATGTTTCGCCTTCCGTGGTGGCGAAACTAATCATTAATTTCGCCCGCCTGAAGGGCCCTCGGGATTTCGCCCCCATCCCTGCTGTCGTGCAGGCGTGCCGCCGAGGCCTTGCGGGACTCGGCCCCCGCTCAGGCCAGCGGGACAAGTGCCCTTCCCATGCACGACCGCTCCCGTAGCATGGATCTCACACGAACGACGCTCAGTGCATGGCGCCTGGCACCCGCACGCGCACCGGCTGCAACCAGGTTAACAGTGCAGCACTGCAACAAGTCACTTCTTGTCAACTCGCTTGACACAACAGTCACGAGTCCGCGTTCCGCGGTTGAGCGGATGGCCCACATGGGTCGGAGGGCGTGCGCACACGCGCTTGTGAAGCCAGCAACGAACTTTTGTTTACATTTGAAGCACTTTCAATGGTAATGGGACCCATTTGCTTTTGCCCCGCGCTTCACAACTTGGGTAAGAAAGCCGACCGAGCTCGGCAGCTACGCCTGTGCATTAGGAGTGCTTATAAAAGTGCTGCAAAGGACTGGGTGCGCGTTTAGAGCAGCCGCATGGGCTGCCGTACACTGCCGGACAGCACACACACAATACGCCGCTGTAATACGGCTGGGCGCGCCGTATTTTTGCCGTATCAAGCCGTATTGCTTGGCAGCGGGGGCTGCCGTATTGTGCAACCCTGGTGCAAGGAGAGGACTGTCCTGGCTGGTCAGGGCGCGGACGCTGCATCATGCCTCCGGTCCTCCCCCTGCGGGGCTCCCCCACCCCCACCCGGTGGCTCTGCAATGAAAGGCCAAAAAGTGGCCCATGCACTGACCCGGCACAACCCGCGTGCTCCATTCGGCCCAGCCCCGCGGCTGTCGGCCTTAATTGTGCTTGGCTAGGAACCCGCGGCACAGACTTGGGCGGCCTGGGGTGCCGTGAGCAAGCAGGTACCTACTCAATATGTGTCGTGACACGTCTGCACGCATCCTTAAGAAAGCTATACGATAGCAATGGCGAACCCCCCTCAAGCGTTTGCAGTGTAAACGAGGCGGGTGAGCAGAGCCGTGAATCCCCGAGGACCCCCGCCCCTCGCGGCTCGAGTTGATTAGGCGAGATTCGTGTGTAGGCACGCGCGCGGACATGGAGCTAGGCAGCGCGCGTGCAAGTTGATAGCAGTAGACGTAGGATTGTTATGGTGTGTCAGGCAGGACCTCCGTGCATGGCCCCCCTTAACGTGATGACGCGCGGGGCGGCGGAAGGTGTCAGGTGCGTGTGGGTATGCGCACGCCGGCAGCAGCGTCTTGCCGGCAGACACCGTGCCCTGCAGCAGCTTTGATTTAGGCTTCTAGTGCGTTCCCTGACAGGGAAGCGGCCTCCGCGGCACGATCGAAGCAGACCCATCGCACGAGACTTGGCGAGACTTCAGCTCTTTACCTGCCCCGACGCCCTCAGTCGACCGTGGTGTATACCTGTAGAGACTCCTGACGTGTTGGCGTATCCAGCCCGGCAACTATGGCGCCATCCGGCCATCAAGTTGGTCCGTGCACCCGCTTCCCGGCTTCAGCAGTATGTTCTCCCTCTATCTGCTATCATGTTGTTGACATTGGGGTGGCTCCGAGTAGCCCAGCGGCGGTAGCGAGGGAGGCCTCTGACCATGTGCTCTCCCTCCTCCCGAGCAGCCGCAGCATGCATACATAGACGGTACATAGTGTTTATAAGGTTATCGTGTGCTCCGTTTGGGAGCGGAACTAGTTTGGCAGGACAGCTCTAGCATCCTAGGGTCGCGCGTGGCGTGTAGTGGTATTTAGACCCGACTAGGTGAATGTGTGTCAAATTAGATGTTACTGAGGTGTCCTAAGTGGCTAGGTCGACAGCGACGGCACGGCGTGTGAGGGCGCACGGCCTCGGCCAACGCCCAACCGACTGAGTGAGTCAGTGGGCGGCGGCGTATGTTTGGGCCCTTCCGGCTATGTTGCTTATGCCTATGGTCCTTAGAAGCGCCGCCTCTGAATCCAATAATTCAAATGGAGCGAGCCGTTGGCCTTCCAGATGTACGAGCGTGCAACGTTGCGCCGGCGCCGGAATACGTGGCCTGACGTGGCGCAGACGTGGCCTGACGTGTGCCTACGTGGCCCTGACGTGGCGGCCGCCCTGCTCGTCCTATCGTACGGCACCGCGGCGGCCGGGGGAGTATAAAAGGCGACCCCGGCCGGCCATTACCCTAAGACACACAAAAGACACAAAGACACAATCAAGACAAAGCACTCCCAAAACTCTGCAACTCCGGCCCCCAGCATTCATTCTAGTACAGCAGCTAGCAGCATAACGTCCCTCTGCCTCAATCCTATCATCACTTCCCTATTTTCTCCTCGTTACGCTGCCCGATTACGTTGGTCCTTAGAAGCTCACGGGAGGATCCCCGATCGAGCCCGGCACTCAGTCGTACTGTAAAGCGTGCGTGTCTCCTCGGCTCCGCCCCCTTCGCCCCTCTTCCCCCAGGCTTACGCCACTCAGGCCCAAGCCAACTCCAGCCTCACCCCTACCCGTGTGAAGGTCGTATACCCTTCCACGCTCTCCAGCTCCCTCCAGCCTTCGCCACTAGCCCCCAGGCTTCCCCGCAGCCGAGCACGCTTACATACCACTTGCCTTATCGCGCAGCCCTGATCCAGCTGCCCTTACCCTACCAACCCTTACTGTCCGTATATCCTTGACAGTACTAGCTTAACAGTGTGTGGCCTCCGTCTGGCTGACTGGCATTCCGTAGCTCATTCATAGCTCATTGCCCTAGCCCACACCACTCAAAGCTCGGCGGCCGGCAGGCACCTTAGCCGCCTCACCCCCGGCTGGTGGCAGGTCACTTCAGCTCACTGTCCAACACCCTGGCTTCCCCAGTCAGCGCTTGACACTTCCGCTTAAAGCTTCCGCTTACCCCTTCCGCTTAACGCTTCCGCTCATCAACGCTTCCGCTTAAACGCTTCCGCACAGCGCTTTCGCTCATAACCCTAACAGCAGCCCTTGCTGTATCTTGGCACGCATCCCCCTCTTGCGCTGCCACCTTCCCTCGTCCCTCAGGACTCAACTGATACCCCTGAAGTTGCCAGGCACGGGCGTGGTGTCTCCATACACCCCCTGTGCGAGCGGTTAGACCCCGGCCGGTCCTAGGGCACGCCAACCCCCCCTTGCGTCTATCATAAGGCACCAGACTCCTTGCAGGACACCAATATAGGTGCCTGCGCAGCGATCATCGCGCGAAAAAAATACGTGTCAGTACGCGCTGGGAGGGGTGACGCGTTTGCACACGGCAGGGGCCGCACAGAGTAAGTCAGCAAGGTTCGTTGAGCCAACCCCAGCCTGCTGCAGGATCAGCGCACTCAGTCTTCAAGAGCAAGCGAGGTCACTCTGCTGCTGCGAAGGCAGCAATGAATACAATGAAGGCCTCAATCGCTAAGGCCGCGCTCGCTTTGTTTACCACCAACGTCCTAGCCCAAGATGGCCAACTGCGTGCTGGCACCGCTGCATGCGAGGGACGGAAGCGATTGCGGGCCGGGGCGCTGCGGGGTGGGCGGCTGCATGGTGCTCGTGGTGCCGTGCTGCGTGTGTGAGTGCACCGGCCTTCCGCCTGCAAATCTGTTCGGCCTAGTGTGAAAAGGAGGCTGATATTACTGGCTTAAGCCAGAGTACAAGCCTGGAACGACACTTAGATAGGAGGTCCCAACTAGTCATGTTACAAAGAGTACAAAACTGTTACGATTTTCGACTGCTGCTGCTGTCCTACCCCATCATTCGACACAGGCTTCCGCCCTTGTCCCGCACGGTTATGTGGATGCATTCAGCCACTAGCCGACCATGTTACTACTGACCGTATTGTCACCCGATTCAACACCGGTCACAGACCAGGATGATCCAGAGCGGGAAACGGTGACATAGGCGCGAGTGTCCGATACATAATCATCGCCAGGTCCCTGGTAACTGCCGGAAGGCATGTGGCTTGGGTATCCATTAATAACCTTCCAGACCTGGACCGTGTACCCGTTGAGGTCAAAGCCGGCGGTAAGGAACATCTGATACCTGCACGTGCATCGGGGAGTAGCCGATCAGTTGACCAGCCAGCTGGTGTGTACACGCGTCTACAACAAATCAAGCATATACCCCCCTCAATCAACCAGCCACCTACCAGCTCGCTCCTGAGTTGAAAATTGGAATGTTGGTCCCCGCCAAAGTTCTGTACTGACTGACCCAGGGAGGGAAGTGTGTATGACCCACGAAGACGCCAACTACGTTACCGCCCTTACACTTGCTGACGAAGCTCGGATCGGTCGAGAAGTCAAATGACGAGCTGACGCTCTTGCACAGCCCACCATTGTCGCAGTAGAGAGAGTGAGCCATGATAATTACCTGCATGGCTCACGCAGGCAATAGGGCAATGCGGGATGTGGGTAACATTCGATAAACTCAGCCTGCGCACATGTATGTCACACACCTTACGCCCCTGCATGCCATGTGCAACATCAGACATACGGAGTGAGGGACAACCACAGTCAGTAGCCGCAAGCAAAATCAAGCAAGCCAGCAAGCAAGCCCGCAACACTGCGCCACGCACCGCAGTGCGGGCTATGTAGAGTTGCTTATCGAACCAGCCGTTTGCCACTACATCGTCTAGGCGGTACAGATAGCAGTTGAAGCCTGAGCAGGTGTTGTCATCCGAACGCCTTCCAGCGCAATAACAGCGGTAGGGATCACGCAGTGACTGGCGTGGATGGAAGTTGAACTGGATAAAGGAGTAACCACCTTCAACCCAGTGGTAGGCACCAGAGTTTTTGTCGTAGTTTAGGAGCGTGCTGGGGGCCCCGTGGGAGCTCCGCCACTGCATGCATATGTACAGCGGCGGATACTAAGCAGTGGTGCTCATCCATCTGTCCCTAGTCAGCTGACTATATGTATGTGTACGTACCTTGAAGTCACCCCACTGCATATCACGCAGGCATCGAGCAGCGCAGCCGAACTTGTCATAATCGTACAAGCCTCCACACAAGCAGGGGTTTGCGCAGTCGTCACTGTGGCATAGGCAAATGACGCGAGTCATCACGCTCTCTATAAATCAGGCTCGGCCGGGACCCCTGCATTCCCGGCTGTGATTGGGCACCGCAGCATTTGCAGGCGCATCCGCGCAGTCGTGTCTGTCCATGCTTGTATATGCCTGCTCTTCCCCCCCCCCCCATGATGAGGACAGGCTCTGCCTTCCCACGCCCCCTGCCCCCTGACTGCGTAACCCTCTGCTGTTGCTTGCTCCTGTGGACTGGCTTTGCATGCATGATGCGAGCAGAGATAGGGACTTATGCACTCGGCTGTTCGCTGCCTGCCGCTTGGCATGCAGCTGGCTGCCTTTGGGGGGACTCAAAACCTTAAGCTGGCTTGGAGCCAACATTTCCGTATTATTCTGAGCAGGGGTGCTGCCGGCTTAACCCCAACTTTTCCGGCCACTTTATAACTCCTATAAAGGCTTGCAAAGCGCTCGCAATGCACTCACATGTTGTTGCCGATGTCATGGTTGCCCCAACCCCTGCAGACATGATTACAAGAGAGGTGCGTTGTATCCCGCTTCAAGGGCAGAGTGGTCTTGCGTCATCTACCCAACCTGTATTGCGGAATGCTGGGTGTCAGGGTGTTGAGGGTGCTGAAGATCTTGTTCGGTTCGTCCCACTGATAAAACCGTGTGAGGTCCCCGTTGACCACATAGCCGGAGGGTCTGGTAACCCGAAGATTGCTGTACACGTTGGTGATGCCGGCCATGATATTCTTGACGCTGGTGTCGGCGAGGATCGAGTGGCTGGGGGTTGATGCATGGTAGGAGGGCAAGTGATAGATGATGAGTTGATTGATTGACACGTGTGATTTGCTTGTTGGCCCTGCTAGCCCTGGTGCGTACGTACCCCTCGTAATCTCCTGTGTCCCCCTGATGTAGGTCAGAGGAGACAAAGTACGAGACTGCAACAGGGCGTCCGAAGGGAAGTTCACATGCGCTCTGATAATAGCTGATCGACATCAATACACTTACAAGCATACTGCAGCGGCCATGTTGTGTCCAGCGTCTGGCGGTACCATGAAAAGTAGAGATCGCCAGGGCTGAAGTACAGAACCCATACAGGGAAACCGTCTCGGTCGGCTGTGTACATGCGGTGGTCCTGAGCAGGTGTACCGTTGCACTCCCACAACTGAATCGCAGCACCATTGGCGTTGCTGGCGCCGCTGACGTCAATGCACATGCCGCGGGCATTCCGGGTGGATAGCACGTACCTGTAATACAGGTTGCGGGTTCAAACGCGCGCATCAATTCCACTGGCTAGATTATGATAGGCAAGCACGTACTTGGCGCCGAAGGAGGATGGATGGAATGCAAATTGCTGAGCCCAGGCGCCGGAATTGCAGTACTGCAGCTCCAGCCTTGCCCCGTAGGAGGAAGATTCCCCACGCACACCCAGGCAGTAGCCCCTGGTAGACTTAAAGGAAAGGTAGCCACCACCTGCCAAACGTAGATTTATCAGGAGTAACAGGAGTCAAGGACAGCGCGCTGCACCACGTACAGGCACATGCAGGGACTTGCCGCGGAGCACTGGTGTGAAGTACTGAGCGGGTGTGCCATTGCAGTCATACTGTTGCAAAGCCCGTCCAGCAGCCTGGCTGTTGTTTGGGATGTCGATGCACTTGGACCACGAAATTCCGGTGGTTCCAGTCCGAAGTTGAACTTGAGGGGGGCCCGACTGAAGCAAACGACGGGCTCCCACCAAAGGAGGTGGCCCTGCTGCCTTGCCTTCAGTCAAATTTGAAGCAGTTGGCATTTCATCTTCTTCAACTGCAAAGAGGTTCCGGCGTCTCATACTTGGGCGTCATCCGCAGGTAGCTAGGCTGGAGGCATCACCCACGCACGCACTCTGGCAGACGTACCTCGCACGGAGACTATGGTGGTGTGCGTTGTGGCTGGCGTCCCTGTTGCCACACCGCTTGGAGGAGTCCTGGTGGCGGCAGCATCCGTTGTCGAGATCAAGGTGCGCCAATTGCCTCCTGCTGCTGCTGCTGCTGCTGGCTCCGTAACCTCGTCTTCGGAAACTGTATGCATGACAGTAATGACAGCGGCATGTATGGCATCTGCAAGGCATGCAAAGTAGCCTAGGCGTTCGTTTTTCGATGCGTGATGACTTGCCTCGCACCGAGACCTCGACGGTGTGCGTTGGCTTGCCAGCGGCAGCAGAGATATCAACTTCGCGCCGCGTAACCGCGACCTCCGGACTGCTGACCTCGTTAACATCGGCTGTTATTAAGTTGGGGCAAGCAGATATGTTAGCAGATTAGCGGATTAGTAGGCCTACTTACTTCATTCCCTACCCTAGCAAACCTGTTGGCGCAGTCAGCGCAGCAGTCTGCGGGCCTGCTGCTGATGAAGGAGGACCGGTGAAATTATTGTTGGTCGCTGCCACGGTCGCTGCTTCTGCGTGCATTATCATTATGTCTGGATAGAACCAAGCAAGCCACAGCGTTTTCTTGACAGCAGCGCCGCCCCAACAGCAGCTTGACCTACCGCTGCTGGCAAAGGCGATGGCAAGAACGAGGAAGAGCGAGGCAACTTGCAAGGGTAACGACGCCCAGCGGCCGCGCAATGGCCGCTTGCTGCTGGTCATCGTTGATTGCCGCCTGACTTGATTGGCTGGGCGAGCAATTTAAGTAAAAACTGGCTTACAGAGGACTCTTGCCACTTATAAGGGCAAGCAATTGGGCCGTACGGCGGCCGCGACTGGACGAACAAGACGCATGCTCGCTCGCCAATACTACCAAACCTCGCGCGCGACAACTACCGCCAGCTCACACGCGCAAGGTTTAGCAGTCGACTATGCGGGCAGGGGGCCTAGGCCTAGGCCAGGCCTGGATTGGACGACTCGTCGGACTGCGATTGGACGTCCGCCGTCGACGAGCTCGGCCGTCTTAGGGGGCCCGCTTCTTATTAGATAGGCAGCCGCTCGAACCCCTGTACGTTCTTGACGTAGCCGCGCGTGATTCAGACAAGCGCTAGGTATGCAATGCACGGGGCACACATCTGAGTTAGAAACGAAGGGCAGGCCTATGTAAAACCTCATTAACCACGTACACCCTCAATCGCCCTCGCTCCAAACCCTAGGCCTCGATACCCTCGATCGCCACGGCAAACCCACAGACACTTGACTGGACCAAGCATCCGGCGGACAGCAGTTATTCTTCGGCTCCTGCATCCCCGCCCCGCGGCCGGGGGACCTCCCTGAGTTAGGAACGAATGACGCGTTACAGGGTTGCTGCCAGTGGGCAGACGAGCTGCCGGCCGGCCGGCCCCACATGAGGGGGAGAGAGTCAACATCCCCCGACCCCAGGCGCTCCCTAGAGGAGAGTCACACACCGAGTCTGCCACCTACTCCAAAGCCGTCAGCCACTGTCAAAATCACTAGGCTGCGGAGCAGTCCGGGCTTGCCCCCTTTTTTGGTTTTACAGGCTTTGCGGCACATGAATGGGGGGGCCACGTGCCCATGTGAGTAATGTGAGACTGCAATGCACGGAGGTGACAGGCTGCACCATTTTTGGAAGTGTTACTTGGCACAGGGCTTGGTTGATGAATGTGCGCATGTCTAGGGGGCGAGCAGGGCATGTCGTGGACCTGGCCGCTCCGCCGGTTCAACCTTTGGCTTACTCGACCTACGGAGGGAGTGGATCAGAGGGTCTGGGATGTGGTGTTTCTTGCAGCCACCACAGCTATGGAGAAGGGACGCCGATATCTGTACGCGACAAGGGAGAATGGGAACCGCCTCGGGGTGCTGAACCGAACACGTGTGCTGGTGTCAGCTGAGTTTTGGGGGGCGCTTCACTCCTTTGCTGCGCTCAGGGCACCGAGAGGTTGGGAGACAATACCGGCGGACCACCCTTTCTTGCGAGTCTCCGATGGTAGATTGTATGTGCAGGAGCCCCCAGGCGTCCTGGCACTGATTGACGATGACTAAAGACACGGCGGTAGAATGATGAGCGAGGGGGGTTCTACGGGCCTGGCCCTAGCCACGTGGCGTGACGACCAAAAGTCAGTCACGTAGCGTGGGTGTCGGTGTGCAGGTGGCACACCCAGTAGGTGGCGCTCTCGCTCAACCCCTCGCCTCCTGGATGCGGTTCCTGCTGTAACCATCGCATCCTACCACAGGGCATGGGCGCCCCTCAAGGGAGGCTCCCTTGTGGGAGCGGTGGTCAGCAGTACCACAGGTCATGGCCCAGGCACCTAGCCCGCGGGTCCATGTTCCAAGACATTTTTTGGCAGCGGGACTTGTGGTTGGATGTGCATGGCCGGTGGGTCGCCAGTGGGTCGCGGGCGGCGCAGGAGGCTGCGGGGGGAGGGAGGCCGCGCGGCCGTGTGGCCGCGGCACGGCACGTGCACCCCGCCGCGTTGCACCACGGACAGAGCGCATCATGTAGGTGACATGCCTTATGCAGCATGCGTGGCACGCGCGGCTAGTCGCAGGCGCTCTAGCGTGCCTCGGTGTAGTGCCGCTGCACTGCTCTGACATCTGCCTGTTTACTGTTTTCGGGTTAAGTATCATCTTCGGTACAACACTCGGGAAGGCGCTGCAAACGCCGCAAACGGGTCGCCCGCGTCCCTAGCCAGGGCTTTTCGCGGCCCCTGCTTGCCTCAACTTGATTAAGACGGCACTCGGCTTCTACTCTAGAAATTCCTCTGATCTTACTTCTCCGTAGTAGAGAATGTCACCAACCGGGCACCCTGCGACGTGACCGCATAGGCGTAGCCCCTGCTCCGCTCTCCGAGCGGGGACTGGGGCAAGCCAACCCTGGAGGGCCAGCGTTCAGCACAAGCACAGTAACCACACTAATTCAGGGGGAAGGCGGCTCGACATCCGCAGGGGGGTTGAACCGAGGCTTCCCTGATACGCCGCCCAGGAAAGGGTGGTCGGGCGGAACGTCTCCACTTTGTACCGAAACCTTGTCCACAGTCCTCTGCAAAAAAATGGTGACGGTTAACTTTAGATAACAACACCGGAGGCGCAACCAGGAAAAGGATTGTGACTTGGTAGTTGCCAAGGGGAGGGTATGTTTATGGCCGCAAGGAAGGGGTAGGGCTGAGGACCTGAGCCCCAACCGTACTGAGGACACACTGTACCCCATTCGAGATGTGTTGCGCAGAGACGCATGTTACCCAAAGGTAGCGAAAGGTCCCTGCTGCTGGGCCCCGTGTGTGGATGTGTGGCCCTGGCGTGGCCTGTACGAACCTGTCGGCACCCTAGCTTGGGCCACAGGGAAGCTGGAAGAAGTTGGGTTGTCGGACAGATGAGTAGGATCTGACTCAGCAGTCAGACAGGTGGTCGTTACCCTTACGAATGCTGACTTCCATTTGTCAGACTGGCAAGACGGATCCGCGCATGACTAAGTTGGCACCTTCCGTTAGCTGCGGATAACACATCTTCCGGTAGTTTTGGTTGTACGGCACTAAGGCCCCGCCGATCCCATATAAGGCGGCCATTCCCCATTGTTGTGGGAGTCACGTTGAGGAGAGCTCCGGGCTCCCGGGCCGAGCCCCGATAGCGCTCTACCTGTACCCAAGCTAATGTTGTAACGCCCCAGCGGCCTTACTGTTTCCCTGACTCTGAGCCTTAGCTCCTGCTGAATGGGCTCACAGTCCCGGTGCGCAGGCAAGGCCACGCTCCCGTACAGTGTGCAGCCCTGTACTGCCTCGTACTGCTGCCTCATCCCCGGCCAGGCTGTGCCCCGACACCCCTGAGCCGTAGGTCCCAGTCTACCCCACGGGCTCACAGTCCCGTTACTCTGCCTCTCTGCTTCACTCAGTCATCGGTGGTTACAATGAGGGACCCCTTCGAGGGGGTCTAAGTGCAGAACGCTCCGACCGGCTGGTCGACCACACGGGCTTGCCGCCTGCAAGCCTGGGTGCCCCCTAACAGCAGCCCACAAGGGCGGTGAGCCACGGCTATCACCAACGAAGCCTCAGCTAGGGAGCTGCCAAGGGGAGTGTCCCCGCCCGTCCGTGGGCCACCGACCGCAAGGGCTGGACAGCCACACACCATGCCCCCGGGCTCACAGATAACCTTGCCGCATCCACCCCTCCCCCTCTAAGTACAGGATATCCGCCCCTTTGATCCAGCGAGGCTTGAGGCCCTTTGTGCGGAGCCTAGCGAAGACTGGCTGCCGCTTCTTCCGCAGCGCCCTCCCTAGGGCCGTGAGGTAGGGCGCCACCACCACCCCGCTCGCCTCCCGCACCTCCTTAGCCCGCAGGCGGAACTCCGCCCGCTGTGCGGTCGTCACCCCCAGCACGACGTTCCAGCCCCCCTCACCCTTCCAGCACCGCTGGACTGACGCGCTAAGCTGGCTGGCGCCTGATGGGCCCAGGCCTGACATGTCGCCCGACTTCAGCCGGTCGGCCATCTGGTCCGAAACCCCCCGCAGCAGCAGCCGGCCTGGGTCCTCCATGGGGGTGTTCTCCACGATCAGCTCGGTAATCCGCTCCACGCGGTTGATGTCCTTGAAGATTTTGTCGACGTCATTGTCGGCGAGCGTGAACGCCTCGAAGACATTGGTTTTGTGGGAAGCGAGCTCCTCCCTAAGCGTGGATACGTCGCGCTGCAGGGCAGCGTGCCGCTCACTCAGTCGCTCACTCAGGCCCCACTGTGGCCCAACGCTGTTACTAGGATAGCAGTGCAGTGATACTCTGGTGCGGCCGCGGCGCACTGCCGCTCCGCAGTATCCGTCCCCTACCTCTACCACGGCCCCGTTACCTTCCGCATACGCTTCCGCACCCGCTTTACCCTGCCCCGCACTGGAGTCCCCCTTTCTGTGCTCCTACCCTCCTTCCCTACCCCCAGGGCTGTACTGTACCGTACCCGAACCCGTACGTACCAGTCTACCAGCCCTGACTGCTGGGCGGACCCCCGTACGTGTCCCGCAGGGTGTTGCCCTACCCCTGGGGTCCTGCTAGTCCGTCCCGCTGCCCACTTGGCGGTGTGCTGCTGCCTGTGGTGACCCAGCCATAACGGTCTAGGGCGCTCTGCGGTCGGTTGCTGCCTCGCTCACCCCTCAGTCGCGAAAAAAATTGCTGGGTGGTTGGCGGCGCCCTGCCTCCCGGCGCGCGCGGCCGACAACGGACACGAGCCCAGAACTCCGCAATCACTTGCACACCAAGCCGAGAAAGGGTGGCGTGCCCAAGCGGGGCACCCGACTCTGGGCGTGCGGCATAAAGCCATTGACGTCCCCGCTCCAGAGCGGCTACCGCAGCCAAGCAATCCACGTCCCAAGTCATCACACCAGACACTCCCGCAGGGGGAGTCACGAGTCACAAATGCTGCTTGCCAAGGGCATAGCTAGGGGTCCATCTGTACAGTTCTTCTTCACAGCAAGACCAGAAGTGGTGCGCCCGATCCCCTTCATCCATCTGCACACCACACGGGCACACCGCAGGGGCTGCACCCCGAGCAGTATCAGCTGCATGCATCCCAAAACCCGCAAACCCGTTAAGAGCCAGACGCCAGAGCGAGCGGTTCTTTGTGTTCCGGCTCCCACCACAGCGCCCAAAGCCGCTGCAGAGCTGCGGCGAACTCTAACAGAGGCTCAGACGGTGGGGCGGGGAGAGACAGGGCCTCCGCAACGAAGGGCCGATGGCGCCGCACCAGCGATTCCGCTGGGGCGGAGAGTTGAAGCTGAGTATGTAGCGGCCCGCACCGTGAGCTGTGACACGCGGCAGGGAGCACCCGGCGGCAGTGTCCAGCCAGGGGCGATGATGCGACAGGCGGCCAGCAGCGGCGGGGCCGCTGCCGGCCCACCAGGCGCCAGACGTGCAGCACGTGCAGCCTCCATCCAAGAAGAGGGATGCGTTGTAGTGCGGTTAGTCCCGCATCACCTTCGGGTAGTTTCCTACATTGCCCTAACCGCCACAACCAACACCACGTCCAGTCCTCGGTGTTTACAATGAAGGACCCCCCTGGGGTCACAGCGCTGAACGCTGGGGCCAAGCGACCCACCTCACGGGCTTGCCCCCTGCAAGCCAGAACGCAAGTCCCTGTCATAACTTGCACTGACCACACTCAGGTCCCACCTTAGTCCTTGGCACGCAATGACCATGCTCAGCGTGTATCGATGGCCCCTCCTCGGCCGCGCCTCCTACCAGTAACCGTTTACCGTTCATCATGTGCTCACACTGTTGGCCGTACACCTCTCGATCCTGGCTCTCCCGACCCCACATTCACTCCCACTCTGCGGCTCCCTCCCGTTTGTTATGCGCCGCAGAGGACTATGTCCCCTTTCCGCAAGGTGCACATCCCATCAAACGCCACGTGTAGCTCACCCGGTCCCCGCCCCTGCCCTGCGACTCCCTCCCGTTTGTTATGCGCCGCCGGGCGAACCCCCCCCCCCCCCCCCCCTGCGGCTCCCTCCCGTTTGTTATGCGCCGCAGGGTGTGCCCCGCCTCCATCAAGGGGCGTCCGGGCCTGCATACTGCACTGATCCATCCGCCCTGGCCGCTAGGAAAGGGTGGTCGGTTGGGACCTCATCCCAGCCCCTGTGCGTGAGCCCAACCTCCGCAAAACACTGCAAACGGCCCTCAAACTCGCCTCGTGCTACTGCTAAAGCCTGTGCCATCATCAAGGAGTGGTCCTGAGCGTCCCTGTGCGCATACTTGTACCTTCTGGCCCGGTCCATCGCGCATATCGCGGCCAGACACACCACGTCCCACACTCGCGCATGAATCCCGGTGCCCTCTGGGGGCACAGCAAGCCACACCTCGTGTCGTTTCACCGCCCTGCCAATACCATGACTGAGGCGCATACGAACAGCCACAGCGGCTGGGCAATACCAGAAATGGTGGAGCCGATCGCCTTGCTCCATGGCCCGCCCACACGGACACCTCGCCACGTTCTCAGTTCCTAACTGGCTCCGGTGCATGCCAAATCCCGGGAAGCCATCCATCGCCAGCCTCCACAAGGGCTCTTTATTGCCCGGATCCCACTTAATGCCCCACAACCTCGGCCAAACCGCTTTCAGACTTGCCACTGCTTCTGCTGATGCCGTGTCTGTGCCGTACGCCTCCTGAATGTAAAGTGCATGCTTCCGTGCTAGCTTAACCCGAGCCGGTCCCAATTGCAAGTGCGTGGCCAGGCTAACTGTCATCTTTGCCAAGCTGACGTCCTCCCAGCCTATGCCCCTGGCAATGTTCGCCCAAGCCTCTTCTTCCCCTGGGGCGGCCGCCTGATCGTCCACCCCCCGTGCTGCTTCGGCCCACCCGGCCGGGAGCCGGCTAATAAGCGCCCAGGCGCTGTCCCATGTCTAGTCCATTGCGGAGTGCTTGCGGGAGCGCTCCCACCTGCGTGCCCAAAATGCTCTGTACTACCCTTTCGGTGTATGACCTGTTGATCTGGGCCCTCGCCCGTGCGAGAGCCCGACCTAAGCTGCCCTCCAGCCCGTGCATCCCTCGGATGCGCTCAAGCTCATCTAGGCAGCGGACTGCCGTGCCTACTGTCCGCAGTCCCGGAACCGCGAACAGATCTGTGAACTCGCCTTCGAGGCCCCAGCTTGGGGCGTTGTTGTCGATGTTCCCCGCGGGCAGGGCTGGGTTGCCCCAAAGCGGTGCATTGTAGACCCAGGCTCCGGCTGGCATGGGAGCAATCACTTGGGCCTGGGGCAGCAGCGCTAGCGCGCCTGCCACGCGCACCAGTGCTGGTGAGGTTGCGCGTTGGACTGTGGCCCCCAAGATGCGGAGACCGATCGACGAGGTCGGGCGCCGCATTGTCAGGAGGCAGAGCGGGTGTGCTGCTGGGTGGGTTGAGCGGAGCAGGGAGACGAGCGGCGCGGTCCACGGCGGGCGGTAGCGGAGGAGGCCGCAGGCGCCCAGAATGCCACGGACTGCCGCACTCGCGTGCCTGGCGCCAGTGTGCTCGACGAGGGGGAGCAGGCCGAAGCCGCCAACTGCCGGGGAGAGGTACATGCAGCTCGTGGGTGCTCCTGCGGGCAGTGCGTTGGGGTTGTCCCTGTATCGAGCAGGCGTCATGTTGCGGTCGGTCAGGGCCGCCACCGTGCCCACTAGGTGCTCTGTCGCCGTACGAGGGGGTAGGCCGTTGTGCTGGCAGTGGTAGAGGAGGGTGCCCAGGCCGTAGGCGGACAGGCATGAGGCAACGCCGAAGGCTGAGAGGCCCATCCTCGCGATCAGAGTCAGGCGGCTGAGAAACTTGTCCAGCAGGGGGGGAGGGAGGGGAGTGGCCGCCGTTGGTTGTGTGGAGAACGTGACGCCAAGGGTGCGTGCAGAGGCGGCGAGGTGGAGGCCGGCAACCTGCTCTGCAGCCTGGGGTCCGGGGGGGGGATGCTGCTGGAGGGCTGGGGGCGGCGGCGTGCCGATGCGGAGGAGCTCGCACTTTCCCACGTTGAGGCGTTGGCCTGACGCTGCTGCGAAGGTGTCCATGGCGCTCATCAGGGCGGAGACGAGGGCGGTGGATCGCAGGATCTGTCCGTAGTCATCTGCATACTGGCTGGCTGTGAGGCGCGTGTTGGCTAGGGCGAACCCCAGTTCAAGTCGCTTGAGGAAGGAGAGCAGGGCTTGTCCGGGGGCCAGGTAGAGAAGGGGGGCCAGCGGGCAGCCCTGTCGTACCCCAGCTGTAACTGCCTTATAGCTGGAAAGCTGACCGTTGACCAAGGCACGTCCAGCACTCCAGTCCAACGCTCCAGCACTCCAGCAACGCTCCAGCAAGATACCTGCAAGCAGCAACTTCTGTCCTCGCTAGAAGGGTAGGGTACGCGCTGTGGCGCTAACCCCGAGGCTCTCACTAGGCCTACGTAGCCAAACGAGCCACGGAGACAGCACCGACGTAGCTACGTGAAACAGGCGAAAATACCGCCCAAGGACACGAACACGTACGCACACAACACCCGGCACCATGTGCCGTACACGCATGGGAACAGCTACCCGGTAACGTACGAAACCTCGGTTTCCTAAGCTGCGCTACGCTCCGCAAGGAAACCAGCTGTGGGATTGACTTGACTTACTTGACAGAGGGGGTGCGTGGTGGCCCTGCCTAGCAGATGCCTTTCAGGGGGGCCGGTTCATTCATTCGTGGTGGGCTGCCAACCCCCGCTACCCCCGCACAGTCCCCGTCTAGCTATCTACGGCGCCGCCAGGCCCCACCTACGTACGGTGCACCGTAGGCACGTGCCTGACCACGCGCTTCTAGCCAGAGCCTCATCAGCAGGGTACATGCCATCCCGGTAGCCCTGGCCGTACGTCAGGGTGGGCGGCCATGGCCGGGCGCGCGTGGGCTGGATCCAGCCCACGCACTCCGGAGTGCGTGCGGTGCGTGCCGGGTGGGTGCGCGCGTGCCAGCAGCAGTCAGGGGGGCAGTCAGGGGGGCCCTCAGGGCCCCGCGCGAGGCGGGGAGGGAGGCGGGAGCCGAAGGCAGCATTGCTGTCCGGTCGGTCCATCCAGTCAGGAGTCTGTGGGTTTCAGTCTTGACCCTGCCCCCCCACCCCCCCCCGAGCGAGGTAAGGCCGTCAGGCCGGCTGCCGCTCGCCGCGATGCCGTGGCGGTCGAGGGTTTGGAGGGCGATTGAGAATGGTTGAGGGTTGAGGGTTCACGTAGGCCTGCCCTTCGTTTCTAACACGGAGATGTGCTCCACGCATTGCATGCCTTGTAGCCCTTACCTGAATCACGGCTACGTCAAGAACAGGGGTTCGAGCGGCTGGATGGCAGCCTAATATTAAGCTGGCCTGCCTAAGACGGCCGAGCTAGCCGAGCTCGTCCTCCGTCCAATCCGGGCCTAGGCTAGGCCTGGGCCCGCCTGCAAAGCAGATCAGCCGACGCGCACCTGCTAAAGCTACTAAAGCTCGCGCGCGTGTGAGCTAGCGAGCATGCATCTCCTACTCCTACGTCCACTCCGATGTGGGCCGCCGTACGGCCCAGCGCCCAATCGCCCTTGAAGTGGCAAGCGTCCGCAGTGAGCCATTCTTACTCCAATAGGCCTTGAATCGCTCGCCCAGCCAAGTCACACGGCAACGATGACCAGCAGCAAGCGGCCGTTGCGCGCCCGCTGCAGGGCCTCTTTACCCTCGCAAGCTGCCTCGCTCTTCCTCGTTCTGGCCATCGCCTTTGTCAGCAACGGTAGGTCAAGCTGTTGGGGTGCTGCTGTCGAGAAAATGCTGTATGCATGCATCTGCACGTGTGTACCACGTTGGCCTACGCAGGCTGTTGTGCTCTCGCAACCCCTGCGCTAACGCCGAGGTCATCAGCAGCAGCCAGCAGCATCGACAACAGCATTGAACCTTACGTCGCCATCAGCCGCCGCATGATGATCTCCCCTGAGTTAGCAGCCGCAGGCGGTATGGTACTGGATGCCGCTGTCGGGGCTGTATTTGACGCGGCCATAACGGCCATCAAAGACGCTTTCGGCAAGGGCGATGGTTTCCAGGTGGGTGGAGCGAGGGTGGGTGCCCAGCGGGGAGGGTGTCCCGCCCCTCCCCCATGAACTTGACTGAGCACGTTGCTTGATAGTGCGCATGGCGGCCTCCTCCCCCCCCGCATGGCGGCCTCCCCCCCGCTTTCTGCAGATCCGGCCCGCGCTCAACCCGCTCCAGGCCATTACTGGCGTGTGTCCGTACGAGCTGCGCCAGCCTGCCTCATGCTCCGGACCTTGGTGGTGTTCGCTATTGTGGAATGTCGGCAAATGGGAGTGCGACGGCGCCCCGACGCGCCAACTCAACACCGCCGGCTCGGATCAGGGCTACAACTTTGCGTACAAGCCTGACTCTAAGCTCAGCGTCCGCATTGGCAGTTGGGGCATGTGCCTGAACATCTGGGATGGCCAGTCCAGCCAGCCTGCGCCGCAGAGCAATGCCAGATACAGCGCGTATTTCACGCGCTGCGATAAGGGATGGGACGCAGGAAATGTGCAGGACATGCTGATTGACGGCGACACCGGCCGCCGCGTGCAAAAGGACTACCGAACGCCCTTCTTCAAAATCAGGGTGAGGACTGTGCTTTGTGTGTTCCCTCCATCCGTGCCTAGCTGCCATGCCTGCAGAGGGTCTCGCGCACGCAAGCGATCACACATCTGTTGCTACCCTACCTGCTGTGCAGTCGCTCTCCCGGGCCAACTGGTGCCTCACGTCAGCACCATCCGACCGCTTCATGCAGTTTGTGAAGTGCAACAATGACGATGAATACCAGCTATGGTTTGTTCCCTACAGCGTTTTTGCAGCGAACCTTATGAGTCCCCTGCCTGACACACCGCCACCGAACACCAACGACAACTTGCTCGACGTCGGTGAGCATATATACACGTTCAAGCGGCAAGCGGCATATACATCTGCTCCCATGTGTGTTTCCATTCGCGCGTAGATCCAGGGGCTGTCAGTGGCACGCCTGGATCCATCACGGGTGATGCCGGGACCGTGCCTTGCAGCACCGCCAATGCTGCATGGGACGCGGCCGCTCAGCGTTGCTACTGTGCGGCTCCGTCCGTTTACGTCAGCAACGCCGCCTGCTGCTCCCCGGGCGGCGTTTGGGACGGCAGCAGCTGCGCGTGTCCCCCGGGCACAACATGGTCGGACGTGTCTGGGAGGTGTGACTCATCAAGTGACTCACCAGGTACCGTCAGGAGTCACGACCCTCACCCCTGCGCAAAACAGATGCATGGAACTGAACCCGTTTTCCGCATCATGCCCCTTGTGCGTACAGGGTCGAAACAGCCTATGCTTGGCACGACTGTGCCGTGCAGCACTGCAAATGCGGCATGGGACGCAGCGAACCAGCGCTGCTACTGCAACCCTCCTACCGGCTATGTCTCCAACGCGGCGTGCTGCTCACAGGGCGGGGCATGGGACGGCAGCAAATGTGTATGCGCGGACGGCACCGCTTGGTCGTCCTCTGAAAATGCTTGCGTGCCAGGTGCGGTGTATGTGAGCTGTTCTCATCTCTATCTTGAACAGCTTAGTAAGCGCAACATCTCTTATCGTATGCTTTCAGGGACGTCCGACAACACCCCAGCAGGGCTGACTGGGACTGTGCCGTGCAGCACTGCAAACGCAGCATGGGACGCAGCAAACCAGCGCTGCTACTGCAACCCCCCAAATGTCTACGTCTCCAACGCGGCTTGCTGCTCCGAGGGCGGCGCTTGGGACGGGAGCAAATGTGTGTGCGCAGCTGGCACCCTTTGGTCGTCCTCTGCCAGCAGATGCGTGTCCTTAACCGGCTCTGGCGACAACGGTGAGCATGTGTACGAGGTCGTCATGCATGAGCTGATTGCATACCTCTCCTGACGTCTTGAAAAATCACCCATCGCCACCACACCCACACCCGCTGACCCATACCTATCGTATCGTGCAGGAATTCCATGCAGCACCGCCAACGCCGCCTGGGACGCCACCAATCAGCGCTGCTACTGCACTTCTCCCAATGTGTACGTGGGCAACGCCGCGTGCTGCTCCCCGGGCGGCATGTGGGACGGCACCAAGTGCACATGCCCCACAGGCACGAATTTCTTGGACGGCAAGTGTGTCACCAGCACCCACAATGACCCCAGCACCGTATCCTGCAGCACCGCCAACGCCGCATGGGACGCCACCAACCAGCGCTGCTACTGCGCTGCTCCCAACGTGTACGTCGGCAATGCCGCCTGCTGCTCGCCCGGCGGCGTGTGGGACGGCAGTAAGTGCGTGTGCCCACCAGGGACCTCATACGAAGGGACCAAATGTGCTGGCGCTGTCAGCTCACAGGTCCCATGCAGCACGGTCAACGCAGCATGGGATGCAACTCGGCAGCTGTGCTTCTGTGCTTTGCCCAGCGTCTACGTCTCTAATGCCGCATGCTGTGCTCCTGGCAGCTTCTGGAACGGCCAAGCGTGCGCGTGCTCCGACGGAACTGTGTGGTCAGAGGAGCAGAAGCAGTGTGTCAGCAGCACCAGCACCGACAGCAACCCCGCTGTGCCCTGCAGCACCGCCAACGCCGCATGGGACGCTGCAAACCAGCGCTGCTACTGCGCTGCTCCCAACGTCTTTGTCGACGGCGCTGCCTGCTGCTCCCCTGGTGGCGTGTGGGACGGCAGCAAGTGCGTGTGCCCCAAGGGCACGACATGGTCTGCAGAAACCAGCACATGCGTCAGCAGCTCTTCAGGCGTTGCCATTGTGCCTTGCGGCACTGTTAACGCCGCCTGGGATGCCACTAACCAGCGCTGCTACTGCCCCTCGCCCAATGTGTACGTGGGCAACGCCGCGTGCTGCTCCCCGGGTGGCATGTGGGACGGCACCAAGTGCGCTTGTACAGACGGCACTCAGTGGTCCGACACCCAGAAGAAATGCGTCACTAAATCTGGCGCGGCGGTGCCATGCAGCGCTGTGAACGTGGCGTGGGATTCGGACGCACAGGTTTGCTACTGTCCCAAACCCAATGTGTACGTGGGCAACGCCGCATGCTGTGCGCCGGGCAGTGTGTGGGACGGCGGCCAGTGTGCCTGCGCCACGGGTCTTATCTACTCTGACTCTGACAAGCGCTGCATTGCAATCTCCGAAGGTGAGGTGGACTCAACAGGTGGCGTCTGCACCGCGCGCGCGCCTACTGCTACCTTTTGACATGCTGCTAGCGTTTATCCCAATACCAAGCAGGGGGGCTTGACTCGGTTGCCCTTCCTTTATCATCGGCAGGTTCCCCAGTCGCGGCAAGTGTGCCATGCAGCACCATCAATGCAGCCTGGGACGCCCCTGTGCTGTCCAACAGTGGGCGTTGCTTCTGCAAGTCCCCCAACGTGTACGTTAACGACACGGCCTGCTGTGCCCCTGGCGGCGTGTGGGACGGCAGCAAGTGTGTGTGTCCCAAGGGCACGACATGGTCTGAAGCCACGCAGGCGTGCGTAGCTGCGACTGCAACCGCTAGTAAAGGTGCGCGCTCAATGTACTTCTCCCACTATTACTACCCATGCTCCCACGCACGTGTGACCGCTGCTGCGTCTCACTTTGCAGTTGCCGCCGTGCCGTGCGCTGTCGCCAACACTGCCTGGAGTGATGCTGCCAAGCAATGCATCTGCAAGCCCCCTAACGTGCTTGTGAGCGATGTAGCCTGCTGTCCCCCCGGAGCGGCATGGGACTCTGGGTACTGTGTGTGCCCCACCAACACCTCCTGGTCAGCGTCGCTGGCCAAGTGCATCACCGCCGCCGCTCCTGCAAAAGGTGTGCTGGCAATGAAGCTGCACGTACGTGTTCCTGCCAGGAGAGCCGGGGTTGTAGTGCACGCTCACAATACTCACGCCGCTTATGGTGCTGCGTGCGCTTGTGACTGCCGCAGCCTCCACGACTGCCCCTGCCGCTGTGTGGTTCTCCGCCCTGGCCGGCACCCAGGTCGTGTGCACGGCAAACTCCTCCACCTACACCGCGTCCCTGTGGTCTCGCATCACACTGAAAAGTCTCTCTTTGAAAGGTGGCGCCGTAAGCCTCGGCACGTACAGCGCAGCCCTGGGCAAAGGAATGTTCAGCTTCAAAGGCGGTGCTGCGTGCAGCGGCGGCCAGCTCTCCGCCACCCTGACGGTGACGTGTGCAAATGGTACTACCTCCTCCACCAAGTGTACCAAGACGTCCGCTTGCGCCTACTCCATTGTTTATGCCACGCGCCTGGCCTGCGGAACTGGTGGGTGGCTCGGCAGCTGCATGGATGGGTAGGAGTTGTTCACGCTGTGCCCGCCATGTTGCTGCTCATGCTACTCCGCTGCTCGTGACCTGTAGGAACGCCGGTGCCGTGCTCGACCCGTTACGCCACATATGATGCGGAGCTCCACAAGTGCGTGTGCCCTCTCAACACCAAGCGCACCGGCAACGCGGCGTGCTGCCCGCCCGGCAGCGGCTGGCAAGGAGGGAAGTGCACCTGCCCAACCGACACACACTTTACCAATTCGACTATGTCATGTGTGAAGTCGGTAGCCGAAACGATGTGACCCACGAGCATGTGGAGATCCTGCTTGTGATTGCATGTGCGGGGGCTGCATGGGCGTGGGGGTGCGTAGGTGCGTGCGCGTGTGAGAGGCCCGCCGGGCCGTGAGTGGTTCGTGTGTGTGCTCCGGGCCGTTCTGGCCTTCTTGGCCCCCACAAGCAGACTGCTTTGTGATGTGTTATCTCTCTCTCGGCAGCCAAGCCTTCTGCAGCCTTCCCCGGGGCCGCTGCCGGCAGGGCGATTCGGGGCCGCTGGTTTTAAGCCGCTGAGTTGTGCCGCATTGTGTGTTGCGTTACGCGCATAAACTTGAATAAGAGTAGAGCCCTGATGTTACATGCACTCAGGACGTCATGATGGCATCATGTTGGCAAGCTTCTTGCCGGGGCTTGCCCCCCCTCTTTTCTGGTGTGCTGACTGCCTGTTCAGCCTCGGGGGCCAGGGGGCAGTGTTGCTATATGGCACGTGGGTGTCGGACGACCCGAGTGGGTATGCTACCCACTTGCGTGGCGACGCTTTGTATATCCGGACGGCGTTGCGTGACTACGCCACGAGTTACTTGACCTAGTTGCGTGTGGACAGGCGCAGCCGTGTATCGACCCAGTTGCGTGGTTGGAGGGGTGCCAAGCGGGTTAGTGCCTGGGCCGGTAGGCCGGCACGCGCAAGGCACTAACCCGGTCCTCTGTTGTGCTGTGTTACGATTGTGGTGAGAGCGCGAGGAAGAGAAGCAACCCGCGCAGTTTGGGGTGTTCGTTTCCGTCTCGGGTTCCTCTCTGCGACCCTCTCGAGTTTGTTGGGGCCGCATTGAGGTCCCCGGGTGATCCTGGTTATTGTTTGCTGCTGTGGGCAGCCGAGCGCTGCAAGCGCAAGGCCGCGGCCTGAAGGCGGATGGATGGCCAGCGCCCTGCCACTCCTTCAGCAGCCTGAGCAGCGTTCCGTCTATTATCTACTTACACTGATGTTGTGGCGACGCCTGAGCGCGCCTTAAAGGGAGGGAACGCTGCAAGGTGAGCGGCCCTCCACTGGCAACGGTGGGCTTCCGCAAAGCGATTCCCAACCTAGTGCCGTCTGCGTGACGAACACGGTTTGTGCTGTTGTGCGTGTTGTACTGTGAGGAGTCAGCGGCCGGCGGTCCGCCCTCCAACTTGCATGGTGATGCCTGGACGTGCTTTAGAGCGTGAGCACGATGTAGTAGGACCTTTGTGGGTGTCCTTGGTGGCCAGCAGGCCGTTACTAGCCCCCTCGAGCGCCCGGACGGCCGATAAAGAGCTAGGTGTTCGGAGGAAGACGAGCCGTCGCGGCCCTCACCTCCTTGACCCGTGATTGCCCTTGTTTATGGGTGTTTCTGTGACACCGCCCACTGTGTATGCTGGTGCGGAGCGGGGGTAGGGTCCGGCGCGGCGCAACAGGGTTGGCCCCGTGTTGCGTATCAATACGCGCAGGTGTATTGCGTATTAATACGCGGCGAATACGCAGAGGCCGGCATTACGGCGGCTTGCGTATTGTTTGGCGTATTCGCTCAAGGCGGGAAGGCCAGAGGGTGGGTCTTCTCTTCTGTGAGCCTTTTAACGGTGCTCACGGGGCGACTAGCAAAGGGGGATGGCTGGGGTGGCGGTGGCGGAGGCTGGGGAGCGATGGAAGTGAGTGGGGGGCGAGCGGGGGGCGTCCTCGGGGAGGCGGGGGTCACAGCGAACGATTACGCCGAATACGCCGAACACGCACAGGTCGCTTGGCGTGTACGATACGCGTTTGGCGTATTAAATACGCGCAGGAGAATACGCATACGCAGAGGCCTCCAGGCATACGGGGCCAACCCTGCGGCGCAATGGGCGCGCCGGATTGTGGGCCGTACCTTTGGGGCCCAAACTGCCTCCGCAACCAGGAGTTGGTCACCGTTGGGTAGGGGCTATCGTGAGTGTGGCAGTGATCTGGGTTTGGAGGTCTGAGGTGTCTCGTAGGTGTGGCAGTGGTCGGGGACGCGGCCCAGGCCGATGCAGCGGGCCGCGGGCCCTGGGAGTATAAATAGCGGGCAAGTGAACCCCGTTTCTCTTAACTAGAATTTACGTTGATACGGAGGATAGCGCCTCCGTCCCAAAGCCTAAAGCGAAGTCCCTGTTAGAGGGGCATCCGCGTTTACCGCCGACGTTTGTTGCCTGTCGCGCCTTACCACCGTGCAGGTGCTTGCGTGTAAGACCGTGTTCGGATCTCCGTGTAGGCGTTCCGTGTCTACAGCGTCTACACCGTCGGCAGGACCTTTCCTCCGCAGGTCGCAGGTCTCTCTTTCTCACACGCCCGAACGCTGCACTGGGCAATCCCTGCCCTTTGCCAGCCGCACTAAGACCTACTGGTTCTTGGCCGCAAGGGGCCTCCCGGGTTAGGCAGCTAGGGCACCGGTGTCCGCAGGCCTGCTCAACCTAGGTTGAGACCTTTCGCCGAGCGCAGCGAGCGAGGCGACAGCTCCAGCTTTCCTCAGCGGCCAGCGTCCCCACTAGCGCCCAGCCCACCTGCCCTGCGTGTCAAGCCTTAATTCGTCTTCCGCTGCAACCTATAACGCTTCCGCAAAGCGCGATATCCCCGAGGTTTACTGGATCGAGGGTTTACTGCCTTCTCCCCTCATCGTCTACTTGCCGCTGCCAGTAGGGCCCTAGGCGTGTCTCCTAACACGTCTGGGGTGTGAGCTGTACGGTCCTTGGCAGGAGAGTGTGCTGTGACCCTCAGGTACCCCCCGGAGGAAAGCGAGAAATTTGGGGTGGTTACCCGTGTGGTGGTCATACTCTTCCCCGTTGTTAGCGGGACCCTCGCTCTCAACAGCTTCGCCTACAGCAGCGAGAGCCCCAAAAGAAAAAAAACAAGACCAAGACCCCGGGCTCCCCAAAGCCCGGCGCAAGAGCCCCTCTTTCCCCTCTTCCCCCTTCCTCCCCTCCCCGAGGTCGTGCGTTCCCAGACCACAATGGAGCGCGGCCTTGAACCGTCAGCCCTCGACTCGCTCCCCGAGTTTCGCCCAAAGGCCATGTCCGCTGAGGACTGGCTCGATCAGAGGACTGGCTCGATCAGGTTATGCGGCGCAGCAAGGCTTTCCGATGGACCGAGGCTGACCGTCTAACGGCCGCGCGGTGCCGGCTGGGGCCCCACGCCGCAGCCTGGGCTAAGTGCGTTCCACAACGCCTTACCAATTGGGTAGATTTTCGTGCGGCACTTACCGAAAGGTATGCCGTTCGCAACGAGGTGCTGTACTTTCGCCTTGCGTACTGTCGGCAGGGCCAGAAAGATTCGGTGCGCGACTATGCAGATCGATTTAGAGGGCTGCTTGCGCAGCTGAAAATCGATAGAGCGGTCGACCTGACTCACATGCACAACTTTATTCGAGGGCTTCACGCTGACGTCCAAGACAAGATGTACATCTTCAGGCCAAGCAACTTAGAGGCGGCAATCGACTGCGCTAGTTACGCTGAGGAAAACGCTAAGTACCCCCGAGCGAGGACTGCCGACGCCGATTGCGAGTCTCGTTCCCCACGCGTTGCCCCTTCTCCTCAGGAGATGACCTCAAGCCGAGTCAACTTCTACCAAGAACAAGACGTCGACTACGGCGACGTCGCCCCGTGGGACGATACCCCAGGGCCCCCACCACGCGACCCTCGCGCGCGCTGGCGGCAAGGTCACTGGGGCACACGCCAGTCCAAGCCGAGGCATGACCCGCCTCAGCATACGGTGTCTCTGGCCATCGAGGAGATGAACTACCGCATCGACGAGTTAGCCGAAGCCCTGCAAGACCGGGCTACCTTCGAGGACCGGGCTGCACTCTACCGGCCTCCGACCCCCCCGCTTGGTTGGAGCTACCGTCACCAAGACCACGGCCTGCCGGCTGACCACGTCGAGGCCTGCCGTCTTCCCTTGGCATCCTCGGCCTTACCTGCCTCGTCGCCGGGTAGGCCCCCTGCCGCTGTTGGTGGGCGGCCCTTCGTTGGTCGGGCCTGGCAAGCTCCTCGACACGAGGTGCTGTTTGCCAGCGCCCCCACCTCGGCGTTCCCTGCGTCCCTTGCCTCTCCCCCTTCCGTGCAGGCGGTCGGCAATCTGGACGACTCAAGACCGTCATCTCCCTTGAAGCCCTGCAGGAAGCAGCCCCGCCGACGACACATCCCCGGGGGCGGCCGTCCAAGGTCACCACGGCCGAGTGCCCAAGCGCCCCTGCACAGGCACCCAAGCATCCCACAGGCGTGGCTGCCTCAGGCCCTCGTGCGCTCAAGACCTCCAGCCCCTCCTCTTCCTCCGCCTTCTCCACGCAGGGTACGCGAGGTCTTGGAGGCCCTGAGCGTGGCCGCGTGTGTGCCACCGTCGGAGCTCTTCCGCCTGGCAAGGCGCGCGGCCTTGCTGAGGGGGCGGGCGCGCACTCCTGCCGCGCAGCGCCGTACGTGCCCCTCACCGCGACTCTGTCAAGGCTTCGTGGCGCCACCCGCCACCATCGCCTCTGCGTCCTGCTTGGCGCAGCGAGTCGCCCCGGTTCCCACCTCCGCTGTGCCGCCCACGCAACGCCTCCGTCGTCCCTCCGCTCCTCTGGTCTCCGCCTCAGCCTCCCCGCCTTCACTCTGCTTTCCCCGCAAGTGACGACGTCTACACCTACTTCCCCCGCTCCCCGGTCTCTGGCCACGACTCCTTCCCCACGCACGGTGGACTGGGTCGTACTAGGACCGTATAAGCTGTGGGCCCCCCACCAAGAGCGTGGGGGCACGACAAGCCCCGACTGCGGCAGCGGTTTCTCTCTTCTTCCCCTTCCGCCCCCGCAGATCAAGCTCAAGATCGTCCAGCGCTCTTGGTGATCAAGATCTCCCCGCATGCTAGACTGTCGACATGCCGCGCACCTGGAGTGGCACCGATGTCTGCATGATTCCAATGGCTGCGGCAACTGCGCGTGTCCCCTCTGTTTCCGCCCCCGCAGACCATCGATGTTCAAGACCATGTACCGGTCCGATGATCAAGTTGATCTACTGCTCAAGACCAAGACCAAGACTAAGTCAGGGTCAAGCTTGCTACGCCGCCACGGCCAAGGTTGAAAAGCTGGCCAACCCCGCGTGGGGTTGAGGCACGCGGCGCCACTCAGGTGGGCCGTGCGTGCATGCCAACCGATAGCATGGGAAGCGAGCTCGCCTGCTTGGGACGCCAAGCTAGGTGAGCAAGCAACCCTGCCTTCGGGTGCGCTCGAAAGAGCCAACTCGGTGCAGCGCTGCCGTGCATGGGACGCCATGCATGGACGCGTAGCACCAAGATGCCAGCAGTCACGCCTTGTGCGAACCAGGGGGGAGGCCTGGACCCTTCCCTCTGCTTATCCCCACGGGACCCCCTCGTTGCCCGTGTTGTGGCTCCCAGGTGCATCGTGGCACCTGCCCTCTATTGCGAGGCGTGCCCTGGGCCCATACCTGCCCAAGGGCGCGGGCACCATTGCCTGGTGGCCTCGCGCCAACCCGGCTGGCCGTACGACGGCCACCGGCTCCGACCGTCGCCTTCTCCCCTTCACCTCCGCGCAGTGGTTAACGGCCCACGCCATCCTACCACTGTTACGCCTGGGGAGATCTGTCCTTGTGACGGACCGCAACCCAGCCCGAACCTCCGGTCTGTGAGGTTGAATCGGGAGAAGCCAACCGCTGGGCCTTGCCCCGTGCGGGAAGCCGCCGTCACCCCTTGCCTTCATCTTCCCCCTTGCTAGGGGAACGGAAGCTGAAATGGCCTGGCCCTCCGCTGCCCCCCTCGTCTGTGCACGACTTGACCTCGTGCAGCGGGTTTCGGCCCACGCCGTTCGCGCATCCTAACCCTGGGGAGGCCTGTCCCTCGCGACACGCCGTAACCCAGCCCGAACCCCTCAGGGGTTGAACCGGGGAAACTCAACCGCGACGCCTCTGGCTACGCGGGAAGCCAACGCCAACATGGAACCTATTGCTACCTACGGGCTGGGACTCTACTTCTTCTCGCCGAAGGGTAAGGCAGGGATGCCGCACCCCGGCCCCTTGCGCGGGCGCCGGAGTGCCCCGGTCGGCGGGTAGCGGCGTGTGTTTCCCTCCCTTCGCCTGCCACCCACCGTCGCGAGTCCAGCCCAAGCCCTCCGTTACGCCGCTTAAGCCGCTCGCGCCCACAGCGACTCCGCAGGATGGCCCGCCATCGACAGCCCACGCCAGCCTCGCCGAGTTTCATGACTGACAGATCCCGGCTCGGGGATGTTGAAACCTGGTTACAACTTCCTCGTCTGCCGCTCTCCCCACCGCTAGACAACAGCTGCACGGGACTGCAGAGTCTCAGCGACGGCCCTCACAGCCCAGCTAGCGACACTAGCTCTTCAACGGAACGCAGATCCCATGACTGACGTCTCGTGCAACGAAGGGACCCCTCTGGGCACAACCTCCATGCCATCTCCAGCCCGCGCTCAATCAGGCCAGCCGTCCAGCGGCCAAAGCGGACCACAGTTTGGCATCACACGACGACCCGTCTCCACGAGGTACCCCGCCAGGGGGGTCTCCGTCGACCTTGATGTTGGGAACAGCACACCATCAAAAGGGGTCTACGTGCCCTTGGTTCAACCCTCAAAACCCTTATGCGGACACGCAGAAGCGTGACACAGGCCCTTGCCACCATCAGCTCACTCTGACTGAGGGGCCCTACTCACAGCACAGCACAGCACAGCACAGCACAGCACAGCACAGCACAGCACAGCACAGCACAGCCTTGCTCGCCTTATGGGGGTAGCGGAGCTTTATAGTCACGCCAGCACAACAATACACGCCCGGCCCGATACGGCCTCGTGGTTTAAATAGTTCGTGAGTAAGGGTACGAGGTTCGTGAGTTGAGAGCCAGACATAGGAAGGCCGGGAAAGGCCAGGAGCCTTGCAACAGGCTTAGGGCTGAGCACCCACATGTGGCCGCAATCGCCAAGGGCCCTGCTTAGACAAAGGGGCCCCTCATCCGCGAGCCACACGCTACTCCGAACCGGCCAGTACGCACCCATAACTTCTGGGCCCGCCACAACTTATACACAGACTCCCAGGCTCATGCGAGCAGCCTTTCACACACCACCAGCTCTCCGGTACATGCCAGATCATCATCAGGCTAGGCAGCAGCGTTCGGTACCCATACGTTGGGGGCCCCAGGGTCCCAGGCCCCCACTCTCCGGCTAGGCACTTACAATGAGCCCTCTTGCCAACCAATCCCCTTCAATAGCGCACAAACCCCTCCGGACCATGTGACAACTCTTGTGTGATGCAACTTGCACGACCATCTTCCTCCGCGTCGTAAACACTTGTGATATACTCCCAAACGACCCGAAGTCCCGGACGACTCCGCGGCATAAACGCTGGAATGCTAACCCCAGCCGTCCCTCTAAACTGAGCTGAGATCTTCACATCAGACCGACGCTAGCCAGCGGCCCTACCTCGTGCCACTGCCGCCAGCCGCCCCCGCCTCCTCCGCCCCCGCCAGCCGCCCCTTGCCCCGCACCTGTCCCTCGTCGCCCTCATCGCCCTCCTCCCCCTCCAGCCCCGCTCCCTCCCCCGCCGCCGGCTCCACAACGGAACCCGACCGACTCGCCGCCGCCGCGGCCCGCCGCCGCGCGAAGGCCCTGCGCCGGGGCAGCTCCAGGGCCAGGCCCACGGCTGTGGCCACAAGCAGGGTGGCCAGCAGGCGGCCAAACACGCCGCCCGACTGCACGTGGCGCGCCTCGCCACAGTCCCAGGCAGGCGGAGTGGATCAGGGCCATGGGCAAGCGCCGGTGCAGCCGGATCTGGGAGGTGGGTTCATGGGAGGACAGGACGAGGTTGTTGAGGAGGTGAAAGGGCTGTTTGGTGCACACACGTGCTGCTGTACTGTCGTACCTGGTCCCACATGGGCCGCACCAGGCCGTGCATCAGGACTTCGATGGGCAACGTCCTGGGGCGGAGGTGGGCCGGAGATCTGGGATCAGGGGTCGTGCACAACAGCCCGATGCATCTGAATCAGTGACGTGTCAACTTGGGTCCAAAAAACAACAGGGTTAGAAAGGCCAAGACCAGCCCTCCCACTCACCTCAGGGTGCCGTTCACCGACTCATCCCAGGGCAGGATGCCTGCCAGGACGCCCAGGAGCGTGCCCACCTGCATGCACCATGCAAGCCAGGGTCAAGCCGAGTTACCACGAGGCCGATGAGCACAGGTCCCAGCACTCGCCCAAACATGGGCTCAGAAGGGTTCCGCGCGCGGCCCAGAGCAAGCCCAGTGGGTTTAGGCTCGCTGCTCGCTAGCAGGATCCGCACTGCAGTATTGCTCAGCACCGGTCACCCATGGTCCCATGCCCAGCGCCTGTAGACAGGTACGCACCTCCGCGGCCCAGAAACCCAGCGCCAGGCCCTCCCGGCGGCGGGGGTACGCCAGGGCGCAGAGAGAGAAGCCCAGGCGCAGCAGACCCTGCGCCAGCCACAGCTGAGGTAGGGCGAAAGGTGAGAGGGTGTAAACGACAGTCTCGTCGCGACTTGGTGGGGCAGAGCGTGTTGTGGGTGGGGTAGTGGGGGGAGCGCTAGTTTAAGATTTCCCCCTCCCCACCACCACCACACCCCTCAAGGCCCCAGCCATCCCCACAGCCCCGCGACGCGACGCACCCAACGCACCAGGCGCCGCGCGGGCAGCCAGCCGCCGCCCCCAGCCGCCGCCGCCCTGGCCGCCGTCGCCGCGGCCCCCAGTGCCCACAGCAGCCGCCCACCCATCAGGGCCACGAGCGCCCCGTTGTTGATGAGGCCCCAGCCGTCGCCCTGCGAGGCGGCGGCGGCGTGGTAGGCGCCGTACTCGGCCTCGGCGGCGGCGTCGGGGAAGCCCAGGAAGCAGGCCGCCAGCGGGGAGCGGCCCAGGGCGGCAGGCGGCGGCGGCGGCGGCGGCGGCGGCGGCGGTGGCGGCGGCGGCGGTGGCGGCAGGGCAGTGGGTTGAGAAGATGGGGAGTCGCTGGCGAAGGTGGAGTCGCAGGCGTCCTCGAACACGTCGGCGGCGGCCTCGGTGGCGGCGGCAGCGGCAACCTTGGCGGCGGCGGCGGCAGCGTCGGTGGCGGCGGTGGCGGCAGGACCCTTGGCTGCGGCGGACGCGGCAGCGATTTCGACAGCGTCAGCGGCGTCGGCGACGGCGGCGGCGGTGCTGGCGGTGAGGGTTGTGGAGCTCACAAGGACGCCGGCACCGCCGCCGCCACCGTCGGTTGTGGCGCTGGCGGCGGATCGGGTGGCAGCGGAGCGCGGCGGCGAAGGAAAGCCCAGCCCCGAGGCTCCCCTGTCCATGCTGGGTTGGTAGAGGGGCAGGGGGTAGCTGGCGACGCGGCCGCCAATGTCCGAAGTTTCGGGTGTGTAGGGTCCCTGGAAGAGCCGAGCGGCGCTGGCGGAGGAGGGGTTGGAGACGGGGGAGGAGGAGGCGGCCTGCGGCAGGTCGTGCGTGGCTGCGGAGGAGAATGACGAGGTCGCGAGGGCCGAGGCGGGGTGGGGCACGTCGGGCGGCTCAAAGGTCTCCTCCGGGAGGCAGTCCAGGGGGGCGACGGAGGCGAAGGGCGAGCAGGTGGGCTCGGAGCTGAGCGCAGGGCTGCTTCCGCCTGCCATGAGCACTCGGGGGTGCGGGTTTGCCGTGTCCGCGGAGGCGGAGGCGAAGGCGAAGGGGAAGGCGGTGGCGCTGGGGCCGGGTCCGGCGGTGGCGGCGGCGGCGTTTGCGTTGGTTGCCGTGGCGTGCGGGTGCGGGTCGGCGGTAGTGGTGGAGGCGCCGGGGCCTGCCGGGCTGGCACTGGCGGCGGTGGTGGCAGCTGCGGTGGCGGCGATGGCAGGGCTAGGAGATGGCGCGGGCTGAGGCGGCCGCAGGGCAGAGCCGGCGGCGGTGTTCGACCCGGGGCTGACGTATGGCAGGAGGGCGGTGCGCGCCGCCTCCGTCACCAACCGCTCTGTGGCGGTTAGTGGCGGCTGCAGCGTCCGCAGGTGGCGACAGAGGCCGTCGGCGACGCACAGCACCTCACCGGCGCCGCACGGCACCTCACCGGCGCCGCCTCTCCAGTAGTAGGAACGCCAGGTCGGACACCAGCGGGGCGCAGTGGTCCCTCCACTCGGCAGCGCCGCCAGCGGCGCTGGCGGCGGCAGCGGCTTCGCCGCCGTACTCCAGTCGTACCACCTGGCTGATGTTCGCAAGTTCCGCCGCCACGTCTTCCGGTACGGCAAGGAGCGTCACAATGTCGTACAGCAGCGGCGCCGGGCCGCCACTTCGGCCGCCACCGTCGCCGCTGCCGCCGCTGCCGGCGGCCGCGGGCGCAAAGATGAGCTGCAGGACGGCGGGCTCGGGCTGCGGCGGCACGGGCAGCTCCAGGAGCTGAGTGCCGTACGCCAGCGTCGCCGTGAAGTCTGCCAGTACGGCACCGTGCCGTACGAGCAGCAGCCGGAGGGACGCGGGCTCCGGGCAGGTAAGGGTGAGAAGCAGCTGGGAGGGCGGCGAGCCGAGCGGGGCCGTGGGGATGCAGGGAACGCACACGCACTCCAGCGCCACGCCGGAAGGGGCGGCGGCGGCCAGCGCCGCCAGCTGCGGCCCTGCCGACGGCGGCAGCGACGGCGGCGGCGGACGCGCAGAGGAAGGGCCGACATCGGAGAAGGCGGAGGCGGCGGGCGGTCCCGAGGGCCACTGCTCCACCGACCAAGGCGCCACCAGGGCGGCGTCAGGCACCGCCGCCGACACCGCTTGGCGCAGCCGCGACGGCGCCGCCGCTGCCTCTGCCTCCGCCGCCGCGGCTGCCACCGCCGCCGTCGACGCCGCCGCCGCCGCGTAGGTGGCCTGCCGCAGGAACAGCTGCGTCCGCAGCACCTCCGCCACCGCCGGCGCCTCCAGGCCCATGGTCGCCGCCACCGCCGCCAGCTGCTCCGGCGGCAGCGCCAGCAGCCCTCCCGCCGCCGCCGCCGCCGCGTCCAGGCCGCGGCTCCACGCGATCAGCTGCACGCACCCCGCAATGGCCACAATGCCCCCCACCCGCGAGGAGGAGGGGCTGGGTCGGTAGGAGGCGAGGGCGCCGGCGCGGGGGTCGGGCTGGGCGCGGAGGTGGAAGAGCTCGGGGCCGGCGGGCCCGGCCGTGACGGCGGCGGCGGGGGCGATGGCGGCCGGGTGGGAGGGGAAGAGCACGGGCGCGACGGCGGCGGTGAGGCGCGCGGCGTACTCGGCGTGGCTGCCGGTGGGGTTGTGCACCTGCGGGTGGGGACGGCAGGCAGCGACAGCAGGGGCGGGGAGGAGTGGCTATCGGTATTGCGAATGCAAGTGAGCGCGTAGCGGTTTGCGGCGTTGAAAGGGGCGTGCTCAGCCCCTGAATCTGCCCCTGCCTCTGCAGAGGTAGCCCCCTTCTCCTCCCTTCCCCTCCCCTCCCCTCCCCTCCTGCCTTGACGCTGACGGCCTGGAGGCTGGTCAGCCCGCGGTAGCGCAGCGGCGCAGGCAGCTGCCGCGCGCCGGCGGAGGACGAGGCGGCGGCGGCGGCGGCGGCGGCGACGCCGCGGCGGGGCGTGCCGGGCTGCAGGCGGCTGTCAGCGTCGGCAGTAGAGGATGAGGCGGCGGCCGGAGGCACCGCCGCTGCCGACGAAGCTGGCGTCACTCTCAGCGCCTGACGGCCGGGCGGGGCCGGGGCTGGCGCCTGCGCCCCCTCCTCGCACCGCGCAAAGCCGCCGTCGCCGGCCCACTGCATCACGGCGGCACGCGCCGTCGCCCGTGTGGCGGTGGCGGCGGCGGGTTGCGGCGGCGGCGGCGGCGGCGGAGATGAGGCCGCCGGCGGCGGCGGCGAGGCGACGCGGAGCGCCCGTGGCGGCGAGGAGGCGGTGTTGGAGCGAATCACAGCCTGCGTGGTGGTGGCGGCCCTGCCGAGGGGCGAGGTGGGGGCGGTGTCCGACGGCGCCCGGGGGCACAGCAGGCCCATACTGGCCGTGCTCGACTCGACGGAAGACCAAGCGCCGCCCACGCCGCCGCCGCTGCCGCTGCGGAGGCCGCCACCGCCGCCGCCGCCGCTGCGGAGGCCGCCGCTGCCGGCGCCCACCGCCGGCGGCCACTCGGGGTGGCAGTGGGCGCGCGAGGGCACGGGGGCGGCGGAGCGGAAGGCAGCCAGGGTGGACTGAGGGCTGTGGGGCCGCTCGGGAGCCTGCTCCCGCACCTCGCTGCCGCCATCCAGGGGGTGGCGTTTGCCGGCGCCGCGGCTCGCGGCGCTTGTGGCGGAGCCTCCGGCTTCGCCGCCGCCGCGGCCTTGGCCCCATGCTGCTTGTCCCTAGCCGCTGCGAGCGGGGGCTGCGGGGCGGGGGCCTCCGATGCCGGCTCCTCGTCGGTCGGTGGGTCGGGCGGGGCGGAGCTGGCGCCCTGCGCCGCGTTGCGGCCCGGGCGCCTGCGGAGCGTGTCCATGAGCTTGGTCCTCCACTTGTTGCCGCCCATGCAAGGCCGAAGCGCGTGAGCGGCTCGCGCAGGCGGTTTGGGCCGCTGCGGCTGCTTTTTCCTGCTCGGGGGTTTTCTTGGGGTTGACGCGCGGGTCCTTTGGCGCTTGGCTAGCTAGCTAACGCGTTGCACAGCTGCCTGGGCTTTGCCGTCCACTAGCCGCGCGCAGCAAATGGCGTTTCGAGCGCTTAGCAAGCGGATTGCGTGATCAGGTTGAGGCTGAAACCGGGACCGCGAGTTCCCGGTTGCCACGATCCAAGGAGCTGGAGTCGAAGGCGCACCCACCTTGTCTGGGTTTTGCAGCGCTGCGCGTCGAGCGCAGAGGCATCGCCGAGCAACGCGCTCGAAGCCCTGGCGCCCCGCCGCAGCGACCCGGGGGCCGGACCCCTCGCGGCGGCCGCTGCGCGAAGACGCCGGCACCGCCCCGCGTTGCAGCAGGCGTTGCCACGGCGTGTCTTTGCGGCTGCGAAGGCGTAGAGAGGGAGGGGGTGAGGCAGCGGGAGCTGGCCGGGAGCCTAGCCACGCCCCGTTGCCCGGCGCGCTGGGTCGCCGCCGCCGCAACCCCGCCAACCCCGGTGCACACCCATGCGCTGGCCACAACTAACCCTTACGCAACCGGGAGCTGGGGGCCAAGGCAGCGGGGAATCACCTGCAGGAAACAGGGCATTGAGCAACGCGTGGGTCCCATCCCAGGCCTGGCATGCTGCATGCTCATGCAGCTGACACCAGAGCTGCTAAGAGTGGCAGGTGAGGAGGGGCTCATGGCCTTCCTAGATTTCCACAAGGCGTACGACACGCTGGACCGGGGCTTCCTGTTTGAGTGCCTGGAAGCGCTGGGGGTTGGCAATGGCTTCCTGGCGTGGGTGCGGCTTCTGCACCAGGGCACAAGATCCGCGGCCCTAGTCAACGGCGACGTATCAGGTCACCTGGAGATAACAGCAGGGGTACGGCAAGGCTGCCCATTAGCGCCGCTGCTCTACCTGGCGGCCGCTCAAGCGCTACTATCGTGGCTTGCTAAACAGGGATTCCAGATTGCTCTCTCACCCAACGGCCGCCAGCTTGTCCTCCGAGCTTCCCAATACGCAGACGACTACACGCAATTCTTGCGACCCAACACAGCCGCCGCTTTCGCTGCAGCCATGGAGACCTTTGCGCAAGCAAGTGGACAACGCCTGAACGCCAGCAAGTCGGAGCTGCTCCCCGTCGGCCTGATCCCACCGCCTGCGCCGCTGCCCGCGCCGCTGCCCGGCCCACCGCCCGCGCCGCCGCACGGCCCGCCGCCCGCACCGGCGCTGGACCCACCACCAGATCCACCGCACACGCTGCCGCCTGGCCTGCCGCCCGCGCTGCCGCCTGGCCTGCCGCCCGCGCCGCCGCCTGGCCTGCTGCCCGCGCCGCCGCCTGGCCTGCCGCCCGCGCCGCCGCCTGGCCTGCCGCCCGCGCCGCCGCCTGGCCTGCCGCCCGCGCTGCCGCCTGGCCTGCTGCCCGCGCCGCCGCCTGGCCTGCCGCCCGCGCCGCCGCCTGGCCTGCCGCCCGCGCCGCCGCCTGGCCTGCCGCCCGCGCCGCCGCCTGGCCCGCCGCCCGCGCCGCCGCCTGGCCTGCCGCCCGCGCCGCCGCCTGGCCTGCCGCCCGCGCCGCCGCCTGGCCTGCCGCCCGCGCCGCCGCCTGGCCTGCCGCCCGCGCCGCCGCCTGAGCCGCCGCCCGCGCCGCCGCCTGGCCTGCCGCCCGCGCCGCCGCCTGGCCTGCCGCCCGCGCCGCCGCCTGAGCCGCCGCCCGGCCCGCCGCCCGCACCGCCACCCCCTGATACCTCACTGCGAACCGTCGTGAAGGCCAAGACCCTGGGGGTAACAGTCGCCAACACCGCCGCCCTGTGCAAGCCGGCCATCGCCCTGGATGGAGTCTACTCGGCTCTAACCAAGCTGGTGTCCCTGAATCTTTCAGCCTTTGGGAGAGCGTCGACGGCCTCTGGCTACGCAATCTCCAAGGTCCTGTACCACCTGGAATTCGCTTTCCCCCCCCCGCCCGAGCTGCAGCGACTCTGCAGCACGGTCGCAGCGATGGTGGACCGCAGCATGACGCCGGCGGCACACGCCAGTAACCCACACGCTCGCCTACCGGGGATAGGCTACAAGGCGATGTGCGTCCCCCCGGAGGACGGAGGGCTCGGCCTCCTCCCGGTGGTAGAACACGTACGGGCCCGACAAGCGGTGCTGGCGACACGCTGCGTGCTGGGCAGCTGCCCGAACCTCCTCCGCTTCAGGCCAGTGTGGCCGACGGTCGCAATGGAGCTCCTCCGACGAACGCACCCGGCCGTACACCCCCTCTGCCTCTTCACAGCCCAGCGGGCAGGCCCCAACGCCGCCACCAAGGTGCTGGGGACCACGGCAAACAGCCCCTGCCCGACGCTGAACATGATAACGGGGGCACTCCTCCATCTCCCCCGGGTTGAGTTGATCAAGAGCCCCGCGGTGGGGCCGTGGGTACACAGCGCGCCAGTATGGGGAAATCCGGCCCTCAGACCCGCAGCAGCGGGCCGTGGGGGGCTGGAAAGCATGTATGCGGACCTGATGGGTATCAATGAATTGAGGACTGTTGGCCAACTAGTAAGAGCCTATAGGGCAGGGGCGGGAGCAAGGGCGGGGCTCAGTGGAGCCCAGGGGGGCAGGCTGCCACCGATGGCTAGGAGCGAGTGCTCAAGGAAGGTGAAAGAGAACATCGTAGTTGGTCTGTGGGGACGAGGGGGGTATGAGTCTCTACCTGCAGCGCTACGCAATGGCCCTGCGCTCCTAGGGAGGATCGATAGCTTGATGGGCCATATTCCCGTACCGTGGGTGCAAGCAGCAACGGAGGTGGAAGAGAACCCGGACTTGGCCTGCCCAGAGGAGGAGGCATGGAAAGAACTCTTGGGATGCATAGGTTGGCGGATCGGACAGACGCTTGTGTCAGCGGCTAGGCTGTCGGTGAGCTTGGCCACGGCCCTGCAGATGGAGCCCGCTTTTGAGTATGTGAAAGGCAAGCATTTGAACTTTGTGGCAGAGGCGCTGAGTGGTGGGGTAGGGGACGAGTCAGACCTGTTGGACCTACAAGCCACCTTGCGCAGGCTGTGGGCCCTGCGCTGGGAGAACGTGTGGAAGGAAGCTTTCTGGCGCTTGGCGCTCAACGGCTTTACTGGCTTTTCGGCACATGAAGGAACGGCCACGTGCCCATGTGAGATTGCGATGCACGGAGGGGACAGATTGCACCACTTTTGGAAATGCTACTTGGCTGAGGGCCTGGTTGATGAGATGTGCGCGTGTCTAGGGGGCGAGCAGGGCATGCCATGGACCTGGCCACTTTGCCGGTTCAATCTTTGGCTGGCTCGACCAACGGAGGGAGTTGACCAGAGAGTGTGGGATGTGGTGTGTCTTGCAGCCACGACAGCCATGGAGAAGGGACGCCGATATCTATACGCGACAAGGGAGAATGGGAATCGCCTCGGGGTGCTGAACCGTGGACGTGTGTTGGTGTCAGCTGAGTTTTGGGGAGCGCTTCACTCTTTTGCTGCGCTCAGGCCACCAAGTGGCTGGGAGACAATACCGGCGGACCACCCTTTCCTGCGAGTCTCAGGTGGCAGATTGACTGTGCAGGAGCCCCCAGGCGTCCTGGCCTTGATTGACGATGATTAAAGGCACAGCGGAATTAGTGGAATAGTACTGAGGGGGGCTCTACGGGCCCGACCCTAGCAACGTGGTGTGACGACCGAAAGTCAGTCACGTTGCGTGGGTGTCGGTGTGCAGGTGGCACACCCAGTAGGTGGCGCTCTCGCTCAACCCCTCCCCTTCTGGAGGCGGTTCCTGCTGTAACCATCGCATCCTGGCATGCTTGCAGTGGCGCACCCACCTGAGCAGTGCTGGCAACCCCCCATGCTGTGCGGGTGCATCGCGCTCGTGCTGCGATCAATGGGCGATACGCGCGAGGGGCAGGAGCACTTTCAACGGCGGGACGGGGAACCGCGGGGAACCAGGGTGTGTATTGGTACGGACGCGTGCCACCCGCCAATTAGGTCAGGGTACCCCTGACCCTGACGCTAGGAGAACTCTAGTAAGTGCTCGCCGGCTAGCCCACTGCGTCGTTGCGCTTTGAACGACGGGGCCGGGCAATTTCTGCTGCCCAAAACTTGTGTCCTCCAGGCAGCGTTGCTTGCTGCACTGACACGTTAAGCACTTACTGAATCAGCCAGTCGCTGGCTATGAGGAAGCAAGCTGCATGCCGAGCTGCTTCGGGCTCTCGAGCGAACGGAGCCTGGCTCTAGCTTCTCAGGCGCAGCCCGCCAGTGCGGAGCTGCGTTGTCTGTTAGGTTCTCAGGGAGCTGTCCTGGTCGGGAGCGATGGCGTCCTCCACAGCGGCAGGGGCTGGTGCAGCGTCGTCTGCAGCGGCAGGGTCGGCAGCGGAGGTGAAGTTCACCATCACGGTGCAATGTACCGTCGGAGGCGAGAAGCGGGCGGTCTCCTACACGGTCTTCAAGCGGTAAGAGCCGGCAATGCCCTCTGCGCGCGTCGGGCATGGATTGGCCACGGTGCCCTCGCCCAGCCCTTCGTATGCACGGGGAGTGCATGTACATGTCTTGAGGGGAGCCCGTTCTCCACCTGCGGGCGTGCAGGACGCTCATGTCCCAGGTCTTTGACAGCAGCGTGAGCTTCTTCAAGCTGGACCCGGCCCAGGTGGGCATTTGCAGACGTGGCACGAGGACCAGGCCCCGCTGGGCGTGGGATCGGGAGTTAGGGGACTTTGGCCGCCGCGAGGATGCTGGTCATGGCCCGGACGCGGCGTGGAGCATCACGATCCGTGCTCCGCGGCTGCCACGGAAGCTAAGGCCTGCTCGATTTTCGTCTTGGCGGGATCACGCAGGTCATCCTGGTCGTGAAAAACAAGGTGGCGCTCACCCACAAGTGTGTCGAGGACTACCGCCTCTCCGACAAGTCCGTGCTTGACCTCATCCACCTCAAGGAGGTGAGGCCCCCCTCTCGCTGGCGGAGTCAGGGCACAGCGGCCAGCCTAAGTGACCAGGGGCCAAGCCCGGGGGCCCGAGGGTTTTGCCCCGCTGGGGCGCCGGGGAGAGTTGGCCACGCCGCCCACGCCTCGCCGCGTGGCACCCACCGCCTCCGTCACTCCTTGCCCCCAGGCCCCCACGATCGAGCTGACGCTCCAGGACCAGGCGGGCAACAGCAAGGCCATCACGGCCTCCACCTACCATCCGCTGTCGGATGTGGTCAAGGCCTTCTGCAAGCACCTGGGCGAGGAGATCGGTGCGTGGCCGCCCGGAGCCCGGGGTCTCGGCCCCCATTCCCCCACAGTTCCAGCTGGCCGCTCAAAGCACGAGGCTCTGGACTCTAAGCCCAGCGCCAGCAGCAGCCTTGCCCATGGCACTCCAGCCTGCAGAAGCAGCCAAACAATCCACACCTTCCCACCTTCCCACAACCACCTGCTCTGCTCCCCGCAGGCTTCTCCGACCTTTACCACGGCGGTATCGCCCTGGATCTGGACGCGTCGCCGGCCTCCATCGGCCTCCGCTCGGGCGAGCAGCTCTTCTGCTACTGCTACCGGGCCGCCTGCCGGCAGCACTGGTTAGCGGCGGGCAAGCCCGAGCAGGCCAAGGCGCTGCGGTTCATAAAGTTCTATTTTAGCGATTGGAAGTACGGCTACAAGACATTTCCGATCTTTCGCCACGACATCTCCACGCCCATGGAGGTGCTCATACGCACCTTCTGCGCCTGGCGCGGGCTAGACTATGACCAGACCGGCTTCCTGTACAGCTACACGTACAAACAGGTGCGTGCACGTACGGCGTACGGAGAGCACGGGCACAGGCGGCCCTGAGCACACTGCCCCGCACCTTCCGAGCACAAACGTGCAATGCGAACACGCACCAGAGGTCGAAGCACGCATCCTCAACCGCAACAGCACCCACCCAAAACACCCGCACGTGCAGGTGCAGCAGGGGGACACGGCCACCAACAAGGCCCTGGCGGATGGGGACACCATCCTGGCGTACAGCCGCCAGGTGGGGGGCAGGGGCCGGGGGAGGGGGGGCAGAGCGGGGAGGGGCGTGCAATGCAGCCTGGTCCGGGAACCGGAAGAAGCTGCCAAGGGGTGAGGCTTTAAGCGGCTTCCCGAGCTCCTCTCAACCGCCTGGGCTCCCCCGCCTCCCTCCCCTACCTCCAGGAGCTGCAGGGGCGGCTGTGGGACGCGGTGCTCGCGGGCTCGTGCCCCACGGTCCTGGCCCTGCTTGGGGAGGGCGCGGAGCTGTCGACCCGCATCGGCCCGGAGGAGTGGGGCAAGCACCCGCTGCACGCCGCCGTGGCCAACGGCCACACGGAGCTGGTGCAGCTGCTGCTGCGGGGCCCGCCGGGCCCAGGCCAGGCCCAGGCCCAGCCGGAGACGGCGGGGCCCACGGGCGGGACCGGGGCTGCGGAGGGCTCAGCAGCCGGGGAGGGGCAAGCAGCTGCGGGGCAAGGCGGCGGCGCTGGCGCGGCGGCGGGCGGAGGCGCGCGCTCGGGGGAGGCGAAGGAGGGGAAGGACGGAGCCCGGGGCAAGGCGGGGCCGCAGGAAGCTGGGGCAACAGCTGGCGAGGGAGCAAGCGGCCTGGGGCCCCGGCCCTCCGCCGGGGGGCCCGGGCGGAGCCCCGCCTGCTCCCCCTCCCCCTCCTCGTCCGCCACGACCCCTGCAGACGCATCCCCTGACTCCATTGACAGCGCCAGCGAACCCAGCGAGTCCAGCGAACCCAGCGGGGCCGGGCCGGGGTCCGTGTCTAGCTGCGACCCCAACCAGCTGGACTACGCCTCCGACCCGCCCCTGTGGCACGCCGTGGAGAACAACCTGGTGGACCTGGTGGGCATGCTACTGCGGGCGGGGGCCACGGCCGCGGACCTGCCGCCGAGGGACGGACGGCCCAAGGTGGGGGGCGGCGGAGGGGGTGGGAAGGGGCGGGTGGAGAGGGGCGGGGTGGGTGGAGACAGGGGCGCGGACTCAGGGGTTCGCGGCTTTGGGACGGGCTTGGGTCTGGGGCAGGGACTGGGCTCTGGCAATGAAGCGCAGCGCAGACAGGCACTTGCACAGGAGCCTCGCCGGCGCACGCGCCGCCTCGCGGATGGGACTGCCTCGGGGCTCCGGGGGTGGGCCGCGGAGCCGTGACCCGTCCAGACCGGCCGTGCGCGCTCGGCGCTCGGCGCGTCCACGGCGGCTCCTGCCGGAGCCTCTGGGCTGGGTCGGGGGCGCCAGGCTGCTGCGGCGCACGCAGGGACCCACCCCCACCCACCCCCCACCCCCCACCCCCCGCCCCCACTCCTCCCCACCTCCCCATCCCCACCCCCCACCCCCAGCCCGCCTACTCGGCCTGCCCCCACGCGGCCCGCAAGGGCCACGCGGAGGCCCTCCGCGCGCTGCTGGCCGCGGGCGCCAACCCCTGGCTGCCCGACGCCGACGGCTACACGGCCTACGACTACGCCCTGGACCACGCCAAGCCGCCCGCGCTGGTGGCGGCGCTGCTGGAGGGCGACCCGCGGTTCGGGGAGGTGCAGCGGGGGTTCCAGGTGGGGAGGCAGGGAGGATGGGTGGACGGATGGGGGAGGGAGAAGGGGTGGGGGAAGAGGGAGGAAGGGGTGGAGGAGAGGAAGGGAGGGGGTATGAGAGGAGGGGAGGGGAGGGCAGGAGGGCTTGGTGGTGGGGCGTGGGGGTGGTGGGCGGTTGGGGCGTGGGGTTGATGGGCGGTGAGGGCGTGGGGTTTGTTGGGGGACTGGGTGTTGAGTGGAGGAAAAGGGCCTATGGGGGAGCTGGAGCGAGAGCCGTCCCGGGCACGTGCCCTGCGCCCCACCTCACCACCTCCTCCCGCCTCCCCCCCCCCCCCGCCAGGCCGCCTACACCCGCATGTGCCAGATGCTCAAGCGCACGCAGCGCTACCCCGCGCTGGGCTGCCCCTGCCGCACCTGCAACAGCCTGCTGGAGATACGCGCGCCGGAGACGGAGGCCAGCAGGCTGGTGAGGCCGGGGGGCGTGGGGGGGGGGGGAAAGCGGTGGGGGGAAACCGGGATGGGCAGGAGTTGGTGTGGGTGGTGGATTCGAGGGAATTGGGCTCTGGGACGAAGGGCTGTACGCCCTGCTCTGGAGCGGAGCTTGGGCTGCGGGGAGGGGCGGGTGGGCGCTAGTGCCCTGGGCTGGAGGTGTGGTGGGGAGGAGCGAGGGTGGGTGAGGGGTCTGCTGCCCCGCTGCCCAGGCCTCACGCTGCCCCCCCTGCCCTGCCGCGGCGCTCCCCCGCGCCCCCCCGCGGGCCCCCCAGCTGCGCGAGCAGATCGGCTGCGTGGCGCTGGTGCGGGCGGTGCAGGCGGGCGGGCCGCACTGCGTGGAGGTCATGGAGCTGCTGCTGAGGCACGGGGCGCTGCTGGACGGACAGGTGGGGAGCGGGCTGGGGAGCGGGGGTGGGGGGTGGGGTGGAGTGGGGATGGGGGGCAGGGTAAACGGGATGAAGGGGGGTGGGAGGAGCGGGGTGTGGAGGAAGCGGGGGTGGTGTTGCTGAGCGGGGAAGAGGTGGGTCGGGGCAAGGCAGGTGTGCTGATGACAGGAGGGTGGCAGGTTGGGGCAGGGCTTGGCTCCGTCCGTGGTGGGAGATGCGTCGAGGGGGCAGGGGCAGGGGGCATCCGGGAGCAGAGGCAGGCGGTGCGGAGGCGGACCGAGGCGTGAGAGCGCATCCCTCTCTCCCCTCCACCCCCACCCCCCAGGACTACGACGGCCGCACGGCCCTGCACCAGGCCATCCGCTACAACCGCCTGGCGGAGGCCGCCTGGCTGGTGGGCAAGGGGGCGCACCTGGACATACCCGACTTCGAGGGGCTGCTGCCGCTGCACCAGGTAGGGTGGGGGCGGGTGGTGGGGGTGGGGGGCTCGGGGGCGGGGGGCTCGAGGGCCGGGTCCTCATTGGGGCGGCGGGGGCCGGCGGGGGACGGACCAGGAACTCAAGATGCGGGATGCGGTCATGGGACTGGGGCGAGGGCTGGAGCCGCGGAGCGGCTCTGGCCCAAACACCGCCGGCAGCTTAACTTCATACTCCCCACGTCCCCCCCCACGTCCCCTCCCACGCCCCCAGGCCGGCTGCTCCGGCTTCGTGGACATTGCCCGGCTGCTGGTGACCTCGGGCGCCCCCCTGAACCTGCACACCATCAAGTACGTGGGGCAGGAGGCGCTGGACGCGGCGGCACGCAAGCAGGCGGAGGGCGGCGCGGGCGGTAAGAAGGGCGGCGCCAAGCGGCGGCCGCAGCTGGACGTGTCGGGTCTCACCACCATTGGCGGCAACAGCCCCCTGGCGCTGGCCATCCGGCACGGGCACGGGGCCATCGTGGAGTACCTGCTGGGGCAGGTGGGAGGGGGGAAGGGTGGGGATGGGGATGGGGGGAGGAGGGGATAAGGGGAGGAGGGGATGGGGAGAGGGGGGGGGATGGGCTGAGGAGGGGCATGGGGAGGGTCGGCGCAGGTGCCATGGCGGAGAGCCTGCCGGTGCAGGTGCGGTCAACGGGGAAGAGCTATGGGGGCAAGCTTGGGGCTTAAGGGAGGAAGGGCCCGGCGATTGGGGGCGGGGCGCGACGGCTCCTGTGCCTTGCCCGGCCCTGCATGCCAGCTCCCTGCTCAGCCACCCTCCCACCCTCCCCCCAGAACGCCGTGTTCGACCTGAAGAACGCGGCCGACTCCTCCGCCTTCCACGCCGCCCTCGACAAGGGCAGCGCCGCCATAGCGGGTCTGCTGCTGCAGCACATCAACAAGCGGGCCTCGGGGGGCGTCGGCGGGGCAGCAGGCGGCGGCGGCGGAGGCAACGGCGGGGCGGGGACGGCGGCCGGCGGCGCGGCGGGGACGGGAGCCGGGGGCGCGGCGACGGGGGCGGGAGCGAGTGGAGGCGCGGGGGCGGCGGGGGCGCGGTCGCCGACGCGGTCGGGGTCTGCCAAGGAGGCGGCAGCAGCGGCGGCGGCGGAGGGCAAGGAGGGGAAGGAGGGGAAGAAGGGCAGGAAGGCGGAGAGGCGGGAGGCGGCGGCGGCGGCGGCGAAGGACCGGGACCGAGACAAGGAGGCCTCTGCTGCGGGTGCGGCCAGCGGCGGGGGTCCGGGCGATGGTGGCGGCGGCGGCAGCGGTGGCGGTGGCGGCAGCGGCGCTGGCGGCGGCGAGGCGGAGGCGGCGCCGGCGGAGGCGCCGGTGGCTTTCGACGCCGGGGCGGGGCTGCGGGAGATGGTCCTGCGGGAGCGGGAGCGGTTGCGACAGCAGCTGGGGCTCAGTACGGCAAGCTCCGGACCGGGTACGGCGGGATCTGGATCCGGTTCCGGCAGTCCGGCGGAGGCCAAGCCCGCGCTCTCTATCTTCGCTCGAAACGGCACGACGCCGGCGGCAGCCAAGCCGGCTGCTCCGCCCCCGCCGCCGCCTGCGCCTGCCGCCGCCGCCCCACCTGCTGCTTCTGCCGCCGCTGCCAGTGGCGGGAGCAGCGGCGCCAGTGACGGCAGCGGCAGCGCGGCTGCGAGCGGGGGCTCGGGCGGCGGCTCCACGGCCGGGAGCACGCCCGCGTCCTCCGCCTCGGCCTCGCCCAAGACGCTGACGGACGAGGACGTGGCTGCGGAGGTATGCGGGGGCTGGGGGGGCTGAGTGGCGTGCACACGGGGGTCTGGCGCGGGGAGGTAGAGCCGGACACAGCCAGGGTCCTCGAGGGCAGTGCTGCTGTGGCCTGCATTGTGTGCCCCTCCTCTTGCGCAGCGACTGAGTGCTGTCCGCCCCTACCCCTTGTAGGGCTCCTCGGGGCGTGCATCGGCCAAGCCTTCGGCGCCGGACGCGGCAAACGCACAGGGGCCTGGCAGCGGCGGCACGACGGAGGGGCGCAGCAGCGGCAGCGGCGCGGCTGGGGCGGGGGCGGGAGCGCAGGCGCAGGCGAACGGGCCCAAGGCGGCGCCTCAGGCCAAGGAGCCAGAGCCGGCCCCCAAGCCCGCGGCCCCAGCCCCAGCGCCCGCGGCACCGGCACCCGCCCCGGCACCCGCTGCCGCCTCCGCAGCGGCGAGCAAGCCCCCAGCCAAGGAGGCCCCGGCGCCCAAGGCGGCTGGCGCCAAGCCTTCCCCGGCCACGACCGCGCCCAGTTCCAACACCTCCTCCGCTCCCAGCGGTGCCAAGTCCGCAGGCTCGGGGACGGCTGCGGCCGCCGCCAAGGGGGGCTCAAACGGGCCCGCGTCGGCGGCGCCCGCCGCCGCCCCGGCCCCCGCGCCCGCGCCTGCTGCCCCCGCGCCCAGCCCCATCAAAGTCAAGTTCCGGGCAAAGCCGGTGGAGCCATCGCCCGTGCCTGTGCCCGCGGAGCCGGCACCTGCCCCGCCGGCCCCCGCCGCCGCCCCGCCTGCTGGCAAGGAGCCGCCGGTCCCTGAGGGTCCCGTCCTGGCGACCGCCAAGACGCGGAGGGGCAAGGTGATCACAGTCCCCGCGCCCATCCCGTCCGCTCGCTACCGGGCCGCTCTCAGCGGCGAGCCCACGCCGCCGCCCGCATCCGCGGCGGAGACCGCCGCCGCCGTGCCCGCAGGGAGCGCCGCCTCCGCGGCCCCCGTCGCCAGCTCCGGCGCTGCCGCCACCGCCGCCGGCAGCTCCGCGACAGCTGCACAGGCCGCATCGGCACCGGCGGCCGCCGCCGCAGCGGCGCCTCCGCACTCGGTTCCGTACCTGACAGTCCCCGCCAGCCTGCTGGCCGGCCCCGGGCGGCAGCACCCGTCCCAAGCGGGCGGACCGGCAGCCCGCGCCGGCTCCACCTCCGGTACCAGCCCCGTGTCGGGCTCAGCCCCATTGGCTGGGGCCGCGGTGGGGCCGGGGTTAGGGCCAGCCCCGGCGGCAGCGGCGCAGGGCGCCGGTGCCGCCAGCGGCCTGCGCCCCGCTGCGCCGAGCTACAAGCCGCCGATGGGACAGGACACTGCAGGGCTCCCGGCGCAGCAGCCGGGCACGCAGCAGCCCCCGCCTCACCCCACCTCGGGCCTCGACGGCGCCGCAGCCTCGCAGCAGCTGTATCCCGACCCCCTGGGGCCTCCGCCGGGCTTCCCGCAGCAACCCGGGCCCCCGCTCTCCGCCGGCGCCCCCGGCCCGCCGCCCGGCTTTGCCCCGCGCGGGCCGCCGCCGCCGCCGGGCCTGCCGCCGATGCACCCGCAGCCCCCGCTGCCGCCGTCTCAGGAGGCCCTGGCGGCGGCGCTGGCGGCAGCTGACGTGGCGGCGCAAACCGAGCTGGAGCGCCACTTTGAGTCTTCCCTAGAGTCCATGGTGCTTTCCGTGGTGGGCCAAGGAATGGAGGACGGAGTGGGGGCAGGCGTGCTGAGCGAGGAGCTGCTGCGGAGCGGCGACGGAGGCGGCGTCGTGAGCAGCGGCGGCAGCGGCATGTGGCCAACGCCGGCGGAGCTGGCTGCCGCCGGCGCCGACATGGCCCTGCACCACCTGATGCACGGCGGGCCCGGCGGGCCCGGGATGGGCCTGGGCGATCCGGGCCTGGGCCTCCGCCGGGGCCTGGGCCCGGCGCCGCTGCAGGCGGCGGCGGCGCCGGCGGGGCCCGGTAGCGGGCTGCTGTCTCCGCAGGGGCCCGACGGGGGCTCCGCCGCCGCCGCCATGGCTATGGCCATGGCCCGGGCTCAGTCCGGGGACCTGGCCCTGGGGTTGTTGGAGCGAGCGGGATCCCTGGCCATGGGCGGCGGGCCGCCGCCGCAGGGCATGCACAGCGGCGACGGCTCCCTCATGGAGCCTGGCGGCGGCGGCGGCGGCGGTGGCGGCGGCGGCGGCGGCGGCTCGCTGAGCCGTAACGCCTCGCACCCGGCGCTCAGCCGCTTCGACTCGGGGTCCCTGGGCCAGGCGGCGCCCGCGGGGCCCGACGGGGTCCTGGCTGGGCTCGGCGTGGGCCTGGGCCTGGAGGGCCTGCGGGCCGGGTCTGCGCACGGCGGCGCGCTGTCGCTCTTCTCCGACCTTTGGGCGGCCGACGGCGGTGGCGGCGGCGGGAAGGGCCCTGGCGGCGGCGTGCCCGGCGGCGCCGACGGCGGCGTCAATGACTGGCGTGCAGGCGGTGGCGGCGGCGGCGGTGACTCGTGGGCGGCGCTGGCGGAGGCGCAGCAGCTCCAGCTATCGCAGGCCATGCTCGGCGGCGGCGCCGCCGCACCGCCGATGACGCTGTTCCCGGCCGCCGCCGCTGTGCCGCCGCCGCCGCCAGCGGAGCTGGAGCCGTTGCCGGCGCTGCCGGCGTCGTTGTTTGACGACGATGACGACAACGACCATTCCGCCGCTCACCACCAGCAGGCCAACCACCTCAACCACCATCTCAACCACCGGCCGCCGCCGGGCGGGCTGCACGGCCAGTCGATGGGTGCCGACGGCAGCGGCCGTGGCGGCCCGCCGCGGCGCACTGGCAGCGGCATTGGCCAGGAGCTGCAGCCGCCGCCGCCACCGCCGCCGCCGCCGGGTGCCGGACGTTACCCGGGCCCTGGCGGCGCCGCCGGCCCAATGCACGGCCCCGTCGGCGGTCCCCAGCTGCCGTACGGCATGGGATACCCGGGGCCTGGCATGGGGCCGCACGGTCACGCAGGCGTGTACGGCAATATGCCGCACGGTGGCTACAACGCCGCCGCAGCAGTGTCGTCGTACACTGATGTGCAGTGGTACGGCGGCTACCGCGGCCCGCAGCCGCCCATGGGCGCTATGGGCCCCGCGTACGGCAACTCTGGCGGCAGCGCTGCGGCGGTTGGCGGCGGCATGGCGGGCCCGGGCCCGCGTGTGGGCATGCCTGGGCCTGGTGCGGGCCCGCCGGGCCCGCAGGCGCATGGGGGCGTTGGCGCTCAGCCGACAGCAGCGGCAGGCGGCGGGGGCTCGGCCTGGTTCGGCGGCGCTGGCAAGGCGGCGGCTATGGGTGGCGTGGCGGGGCCCCGGAGTCAGGAGGGCCCTGCGGTTGGCGGTGCCGAGGGCAGCGGCGGCGGCGGTCGGGGACGCCATGGACATCCGGGGCGGGGCGCCAAGGGCCGCCGGTGATGGCGGCATAGCTGAGCAGGTTGGATGGCCAGAACGCCTTCAGAAGGCGGCTCTGGGCGCTGTGGTCCAAGCTCGGTGGCGGCGGGAGTGTTCGGTCCTCGCCAAGTAAGGGATATTAACCGCAGCGTGCTGACGAGATCACGTGTGGTGAAAGAGGCGGCGCGTGACCACGACGACTGGGTCGCAAGGAGGAAGGGGAGGATGGGACGGGGTGAGGGGGCTTAGCAGACAAGCAGTACAGATAAGCTCGGCGCGCAACCGCTAGACAGGGCAGGGCGGTGGGCTTCGGTGGAGAGGGAGGCGCTCATTGCGAGTAGCGCACCGGCTTTAGTACCGTAGGTATGCCAATGCCTTGCTGCGGTCAGTGCTGGAGCGTGTGGTGCCGAGGGCCCGGTCGGTGCCGGGGGGCAATGCGCACGGATAGTGCAGGCGGCGTGGCGGACGCAGGCGGCGTGCGGTTAGGGGTAAGGTTGCAGCTGCGAGCCTTGGGCTTGTGGGATCCGCTGATTGGTGTTGCTGGTTGCAAGTAGGGAAGGCCGGAGCGCTGTGCCTCGTGGGAGGAAGGCCGCGGGCGTCGCCTCGTGGCTGGCGGAGGTCAGAGTTGCTGGGCGTTGCGGAGGTCTGTGGCGTGCCGAGACGGCGAAAGGACCTTCGAGCCGCATGCAAGGCCGGTGTGTGCTTTCCTCGACCTGCGCCTCTGTGGAATCTCTTAGCAATTGGCCCTGCCAGTAGGCCTACAGCCCCCACGGATTCGGACGTTACAAGTGATCAACTCTGTACCTGGCGGACAACGGCCACACACAGCCGCATGGAGAACCGCCTACTCAGCCCGAACCTGCCTTGCCATGGCTCTTCCGCGCTACGCGGTGCACGCGGGCCCCACTGCTAGTTCGCATCCAACCACGGCCCAGGGCTCATCACCCTGTGCCTGCTCCACTCACTGCTGCTAGCCTCCCACCACACGACAGGAAGTGGGGTCACCCCTTGTGCCCTCGCCAAATCGCCATCCAGTGACTCAGTTCTATCGCCGCCGCCCGCAACGAATCCACCGTCCCCAATACTTCGCTCGGCCACCGCAGCACCTCTCGCCCCATTCTCATTCCCACGCGCGCTCAGCCCTCCTCACCCGCCTGCTCTGACCGACCCAACCCCCTCTCGCACCCGCTTCCGTCGCCCGACGTCTTGCCTCGTACACACGACCCAAGTCATCCCCCAAAGAACGCATCGCCAATGCCAGTACCCCGCCTACCCCTTTACCTCCTCCCAGTGCACCACAATCGACCAGCCGGCCCTCGCAACGCCTTTAACGGCTCACACAGCCTACGGAACGAAGGCTGCGTGGGCTTCATGCCGGGTTTAGCAGACATCACCGAAGCGAAGCGCTTGGTTGTGGGGCGTTCATGCCTGGTACATGCCCGGCCTCGGCGGGGCCATGCCCCCCGGCCCCGGCATCATCATCTGCTGAGGCTGCCCCATGCCCTGAGGCATCATCATGGGCTGTACGACCATGCCGGGCTGCATCTGCATGGGCTGCATCATGCCGGGCTGCATCTGCATGGGCTGTACGGCACCCGGCGGCGGCATCATGCCGCCGTACATCATGGTCGGGGGCCCGCCCGGCATCATCATGGGCCGCGGCCCGCCCATGTGCGGCGGCAGCTGCATGGGCCGCACCAGCATCGGCCGTACGGTCGGCGGCGGTTGGTTTTGCGGCTGGACCTGGATCAGCGGTTGGACCTGGACCTGCGGCACCGGCTGCGGTTGCTGCTGCTGCTGCGGCGGCGGCGGCGGCGGCGGCTGGGCCTGCACCTGCACCATCGCCGGCTGCTGCTGCGGCGGCGGCGCCGCCGCCGGGACCACCACCGGAACCTGAGCCATCACAACCGCCGGCGCCACGACCGTCGGTGCCGAGACCGAGCCCACCCTCACGACCGTCGGTTGCGCCGCCGCCACGCTGCCCGCCGCCGGCTCGGTGGGGCTCGGCGACGGCGCCGCCGCGGCGGTGGCGGCGGGGCGCGGCGCGCGAGTGCGGTTCCCCAGCAGCGTCTGCGCCAGGGGGCTGTTGGCTGAGCGCAGGTCGGTGGCCGAGACCAGGGCGTAGCAGTTACCGGCGTTGATGGCCTCCAGGAGGGAGCCCAGGGGCTGGAAGGCCTGGCGCGGGGGGGGCGCGGGCGGCCGCACGTCGGCGTCCAGGCCGCACACCAGCGTCTGCGGGTGGGGTGGGGGGGTGGGGGTGGGGGAGGGAAGGAGAGAGGGACGGCGGGTGGGCCATGTGCCGGTAGGATGGCGTCAGGGCAGGGCTCCTAGCGGCCCTCTTCTGGTGCCGCGGTCCTCCTGCAGTCGGCGCCGCCGTCCTCATCCCAGATGTGCTGCACTACCGTCCAAGGGGTGTCTTACGGCAACTACGGCCTTGCTGCAGAAGCCCGCTTTGCGGCGCGTGCCCAGAGTCCAGGGACCAGCGACACTGCGGCAGCCCCACTGTCCTCAACCCCGCCCCGCCCCTCCCCGCCCCTCCCCGCCCCCCCACCTCCTCGTGCAGCTCCCGGCACCCCGCCACGTAGCTCAGCAGCATCTGCTCGGGGCTGTACGGCCCGCGTACGGCACCCCCGCCGCCGCCGCCGCTGCTGCCGCCCTGCTCCGCCGCCGCCGCCGCCCCCTCCACGAAGTACCAGTTCCCCCGCAGCCCCGCGTCCCCCCGCTCCCCGAGGAACAGGCGCACGGGGGGGGTCTCGAAGGTGGACTGCGGGGTGGGGGCGGAGAGGGAGAGGGATGGTTGGGGAAGGGGGGCAACAGGGATAGGTTCCGACAGAATGCCCTCCTGGGCCGAGGCCGCCGGTGGTGCTTGTCCATACCGGTAGCTGTGATGCGCCTGCTTCCCGCGGGGCTATCCCCAGCGCCAGAACTACGAAGCCCTCGACTGCGTGCTCCCCTGAGCCCCCTTCCTCGCGTCACCAGCGAAGATTGACCGCAGAATCCCGGCTTCCGGATCCTTTGCCCGCATCTACCAATGTGAATCCAGACGAAGCCGATCCGTCCCTCGCCCCTACCTGGACCCCGAAGTTCAGCTCTCCTAGGAAGGGGCTGGGCGGCAGCGCGGGCGCCTCAGCGGCGGCGGCAGCAGGTGCCGCCTCCGCCGGCGTCTCGGGCGGCGGCGGCGGCAGCGGCGTGTCGAAGGGGGCCGGCATGATCCACTTGGCAGAATCCAGGATCGGATCCAGTTCAAGCGGCGGCGGCGGCAGTGGCAGCGGCGCCGTGCTGGCGGCCCCGCTGTTCGAGGTCTGGCGGTTGCCGTCACCGCCGCCGCCGCCGTTGCCGCCACGGCCGCCCGACGCGGTGGCGCCCAGGGCGGAGGACGTCGTACGACTCATCTGGCGGCTGCTGGATCCAGATGCGCCGCCGTTGCGGCTGGATCTCTCCGGCTGCGGCTCGTAGTCATCCTGTTCGTACGGCTTCGGCTCGGGCTCCGGGGCGTACGGAAAGACGCCGGCGGGCAGGGCCAGGGGCCGGGCGTCCTTGCGGGTGCCGCACGCCATGATGCCATTGGCCCGGATCTCTGCACACGAGAGGGGGTGCACGCGGTGGGAGAGTCGGGCGTGGAGAGTCGGGGAGTAGCGCGTTGCGAAGTTCATGCCTTGGCGCACGTTCGCGCACGGTAAACCCATGAGGAGGACAGGGACCCAACAAGACCCGTCGACACCACCGTTCGGGACGCAGCCCACGGGGCGCCAACGACAAAACGCCAACCGCCAACCGCTGTCCCCCTAACCGACGCCACGTGCGCACCCTTGAGCTCCCTTAGCTCCACGGGCAGGTAGGGGCGGCCGTGGCCGTGCATGTAGAGCAGGGCGCCCAGGGGCATCATGACGCAGGGGGGGCACCAGCTGGGGGGCGGGGGGCGGGGGGCGGGTGAGGGCGGGTGAGGACGAGGGGCAAGGCGTGGGCACGTTGGACGTGTGTGCGTGCTGGGCTTGCATGCCGGGCGTGGCATGTGTGCCGTACACGTAGGTGAATTTCTAGTACAGGCGGTTCCCGAGGTGGTGCAGGGGCTATCTGGCCGGCTTTGGCTGGCCGCGTGGCGGGCGGGGAGGCGGGGACTCACAGGTTGGTGGGGGGCGCGTCGTCGAGCAGACCCACTGCCAACGTGTACTCGCTGACCTGCCCGCTGTGCCACAGGTGGTACAGATCCTGCGGGGCAAAGAAGTCAGGAAACGCGTGTTGTCACTGGGGCTTCAAATATTGTGCGGTGACTAGCTGGGGATGACAGCGTGGGCAAGGTGGCGAGGAAGCAGCAGGAGACTACCCGGCCCACACCCGACCCCACCCCCAAGTCCACCTGTGGGGGGGCGCCTATCTGGACTCGAATCGTACTCGCGGCGATGTGGTACGAATAGATGTACGCCCACGACCGTGCGGCGTAAAAGAGGCTACGACACAAAGGACACGGTACAACGGCCGGTTTCAGCGCCAAAGCGCATTGTCAACGGGCCACCACACACAGTTCACAGCACCCCCGAACGCACCCCCGAATGCCCTGGCGACCTCATCCCAGCCATGCCTCGGCGAACCCTCTCCGCCCCCTTGTAACCCGCTCCCCAGCACGCCCACCGGATGGGGTCAGCCATGGGCGCCAGCTCGAGCGCCTCGGGCTGCCCCGAGGGCCCCTCCAGCGCGGCCAGCTGGGCGACGTCCGAGTCCTCGGCTGCTGCCACCACGGGGGGCCGGCACCAGCCGGCGGGGGGGAAGCCCTTGGCGATCTGGGGGCGGGGCGGGCCAAGCCGGGTGGCCCGGGTGGGGGGCGGACGTTGAGGAGGTGGAAGCGAGGTGTGGAAGGTGTGGAGCGAGACAAAGGGAAAGCAGGGGTTGGGGACAGAGTGTCCCGGGGCAAGGCCGGGAAAAGGGCAGACCGGGGTTCAAGGCATAACACCGGCGCCCAGTGCCCAATGGCGGGAGGATCGGGGCATCATGCCCCACCCGTCCTTAGCCTACCTCCTTGTCAGTGACCGCTCTGTAGTTGTTGCCGGCCGCAACGAACTGCGGCAAGGACAGGCAGAGGCGCGGGCTGTGCGGGCGGACGCCACAACTACCTATGCCCCGGCAGCCCCCCGCCCTGACACCCGGCACCTCGTCACACATACCCCCCGCATATCCCAAGCACGGTACTAACGTACTCCATCTCCACCTCCACCCTCACCCTCACCCCCACCCTCACCCTGCTCTGGGCCTCAATGCGCATCGGGCTCGCCAAACCTCCTCTTTCTACCCAGTTCCAAGCCGTCAAGCCATCGCTTCCTACCCACCACCACCCCCCGAGCCCACCACCCCCAACCCACCCCCCACCTGCAGCAGGAAGTCCAGGGTTCGGAAGAAGCAGGACGGTACGCCCTCCTCCTTGGAGGGGCAGCGGCTGGTGCGGAGGCCGGCCATCATGGTGGCCCGGCACACTGGGGGAGGGCGGGCGCGGAGGGTCCGCAGTTTGGGAGTGGGCGCAGCAGGACGGACCGCCACACTCAGGCGCCGGGGCAACGCGCCGCTGCGCCTGTGTGCTCGCACGCGTGCGCAAGAGCAGGGCTGCCCGCCCCAATGCTGCGGTGCCGGTGCGAGCCCTCCCGCGCTCACGCTTCCCCTGCTCGAACATGTCCACCATGGCCGCGGCCCGGAAGAAGCTGTGCTTGGGCATCTGCAGGGGGCAGGGATGCGTGTGTGGGGGGGGGGTTACGGGGGCGCATCCAGGTGCAGGCGGACGGCGGGGCGGCGAAGGGCGGGGGGCCGGTGGGGGTGGGGGTGAGAGCGCGAGGCGGTGACCGCGTCCGGGGCGGGCATGGGCGCGGGGAGGGCAGCCCTGCGGCTGGGGGCAGGGGCGGAGCAAGGAGACCGAGCACAGAGCAGGCACGGTGCTGTCTGGGGCTCGACTGCAGAGGCAGGCCGCTGGCGTCGGGTCCTCCACCGTCAGGCCTGCCATGCTGCTCACGTGCCGATGCCCCGGGAGTGCATGGAGCGCCACCCCAAGCGGCAAGCGGACCCAGGCCCAGGGAAGAAGGGGGGGGGGGTCCCGGGCCCGGCGCTGGACCCAGCCCACAAGCCTGCACAGGTGATAGGTCCCACCTCTTCGCGTGATTCGAAGTGCAGGATGATCGCCCTGGATGGGGGGGTCCGCAATCGCCGGCGTCAGTCTCGACGCGTGAGCCCTGGGAGTGGCTTGACGTGGGCTGGGTACCCTCCCTCCCCCCACACACCCGCTACCCCCTGCCTCCCCAACGGCCCTTGCCCTGCAGAGCCCCTCCGGCTACGCAATCGCTCCCCTATAGAAGCCTTCGGCAGCTTGCTCCGGACCCGCAGCGGATGCGCCTGGTCCCAAGCAGGCCAGCCCGCCCCCCGCCGACTTGCCAGTGGTCGGCCGTCTGCGACAGCGCCCGCACATGCTCCGTCGTCAGGAGGTGATGTCCAAACGTTTTATCACCGCTATTTACCGACCATTCATCTCTGCCACGTCGTGCTGCCATGGCGCGAAGGTGCTCGTGCCGATCGGAGCAGCTTTGCGACAGCCGACGACTGTTGTTGCTTGCACTTTAGAGGTGGGTAGAATAAGTATGTAGCAAAAAGCAGGCTCGAGCGTGTGCGGGCCGCAGCACGTCATGCCGGTGCAGTGCAATCCGGCTCGGCCGACCGGGTCCGGGCACAGCGAAAGCTGCCAATTAATGCAACGCAACAACGGACATAAGAAACAGAGCATGCAGGCAATATAGAAGACACATCAGAGTTTGCGACCTAGCCGATTGAAGATGCTGCGCGGGCTTCGGCAGCCATCGGCCGGCGGACCGGCGTCTGGTCGGCGGTCAACACTTTGCTACACTACACGAGGGCTTCGGGTCGCCTGCAAAGCTGCGGGTGCACCGGCGGAAGCCAGCGCGGGGGCGCTGTATGGGGATGCTGCGCTGACACACGGTCGCCACCTCGGTCCCATCCGCCTTGAGCTGATCCCAGGTGAGGCCCTGTCCTGGGGGCGCCTCTCTCCTTGGTCTACCGTTTCCCCTGCTTAGCTTGGCCGGAGGCTCGGTACGGGCCGGCCGTGGTGGTGTACCGGTAAGTGTGGCGTCTGGGCCTGACCCTCGCCCATGCCCCACCCGAAGCCTCCCCCTCCACCCTGCACCCCCTCGCTCAGGCAAGGGCCTCGGCTGGCGTACCACCCGTGACGTGTCCACCGGCGAGCTGCTCCTCACGTCACTACCCCTTGCCGTACTGTACGGCAAGTCTGGGGAGGCGCCCGCCAACGAGGAGCTCGCCACGGCGCTGCGCCAGGCCTGGCCCCGCCTGACCCACATCGAGCGCCGCTGGCTGCTCCTGCTCTCGGACTGCTGCGCCGCCACCCGGCCCAAGCCACCCCCAACCCCACCGCCCCCGACAGCCCAGCCCGCCCAGCCCCAGCCCGCATCGGCAGACGCGCGTGCCGCGGAGGCACCGTCCGCTACCTCAGCCCCTTCTCCGGGCCCGGCGGTATCAGCAGCAGCAGCCACGGGGTCCACCGCGGAGGCCGCTGCTCAGGCGCTGCTGTACCGGGCTCTTGCGCTGCTAGCGGACTCCTCGAAAGGGACTGACGCTGATGCTGAGGCGGAGGCGGGGGCGGGGGCGGGGGCGGGGCGGGGGCGGGGGCGGGGGCGGGGGCGGGGGCGGGGGCGGGGGCGGGGGCGGGGGCGGGGGCGGGGGTGGAGGCAGGAGTGGGGCCCAGGGCGGACGCGGGTCAGGAGGGGGTGGTGCCGAGCCAGGTCTCCCAGGCCGCCCTCGCTGCAGCGCTCGCAGCGGCGAACGCCAGCCCAGCCGCCAGCAGCAAACGCCGGGAGCCGCCCGGCCTCGGGCCTGCGTCGAGTAGCGGCGCGGCGGGTGGAGGAGGGGCCGGGCCCTCACATGCGATCGCCATCCTGCCGCCGGCCCTGTTCGGCGGCAAGGCGGGGCCGGGGCTGGCCCCCGGGGCGGCGGTGCTGGAGCTGGTCAGTCGCTACGGCTACGCAGAGGCACGGGAGGACCCCGCGGGTGGGGCGGGGTGGGGTGGGGTGGGGTGGGGTGGGGTGGGGTGGGGTGGGGCGGGGGGCGGTTGGGGCTGGACGGATGGTTGGTGAGTGCTGCTCGGCCGGCCCTTCACTGCGCACGCGCTCCTTGGTGCCCCTGCCACCCCAGTAAGGGCCAACCTCCCTCGTTCCCTGCTTCCCTGCCTGCCTCCCTCCCTGCTTCCCTGCCTCCCTCCCCGCCTCCCTCCCCGGCCCCCGGCTCCCCCAGTCACGGAGCTGCTGGACATGGAGCCCGCCAGCGTGCTGGGGCTGTGGCCCGAGGCGGCCCTGATCAACCACTCGTGCGCCCCCAACGCGAGCGTGCTGCCGCTGGGCGGGGCGCTCTACGTGAGGGCGGGCCGTGCGCTGCAGGCGAGGAGGGGCATGGGGGTGGGGACGGGGGCATGGGGACGGGTAAGCGAGGAGGCGAGGAGGCAAGGAGGCGAGGCTTGAGTGCGTGGCTGGGAGCGCGGGAATCGGGGAGACATGTCGGGGGCAAGGTTGGGGGTTGAGGGCGCACGTGTCTGGCTGTCTCAGCCTGGGCTTCGGGGCGGCGGCATCCGGCGTTCCCGGGGCCCGTCAGGCCTCACTGCTCACGCCCCAAGCCGCGGAGCCGCGGCCTGCGGGACTCTGACCCTGGCCCCGTGCCCTGTGCCGTGTGCCGTGTGCCCCGTGTCCTGTCTGGCTGCAGGAGGGCGAGGAGGTGACTGTGAGCTACCTGGCCGCAGGTGGGCAGGGCAGGGCGGCCAGGCGGCAAGCGAGCCGGGACCTGTAAGGGCAGCGTACAGACATTGAAACTTGCGCGGAACATGCCCCTGGCCGCATCCCACGCTGCAGCCAACCCGCCCTCCTTGCCCCACCACCCCACTCCCTCCCCACCCAGGCCTCTTCTCCCCCGTGGCCCAGCGCCGCTCCCTGCTCCGCGCCAGCCACGGCTTCCTGTGCGCCTGCCCGCGCTGCCGCATGGAGCAGGCGCACTTCCCCACGCGCCGGTACCCCGAGCTCGACACGCCCGCACAGCCACAGCCCTCTCGGGCACCTCAGCCCCGGCACCAGCCCCAGCCCCAGTCCCAGCAAGGGGGGGCAGAGGGGCAGCAGGCGGGGGAGCGCAGCTCCGCCGAGGCCAGCACCAGTGGCGACGCCGCGGCGGCGGCGGCGGCGGCGGTTGACGATGCGCTGCTGGCGGCGGCGCTGCTGGGCCGGCGGGGGCAGGGCCCGCTGCAGCGGCTGCTAGATGCGGTGTTCGGTGCGGGGCGCTTCACGACGGCGGCGGCGCCGGACAACAAGCTGCTCGCCGAGGTGGGTGCGTGTGTGGCTGTAGTAGATGCCTCTTAAAAGGCAGGTCTAGACTTGACAGGAACCCCACTCTCGTGCGTCATCGCCTCCGTATCCTTGAGGCGGGGAGCGTGTCTGCTACAGTGGCACTGCGGCGACTTACACTGCGCTGGAGGCCCCACACCCGGGGGCCCATGCACTCATTCACCATTTGCGTGACACCGCCTGAGCGGCATCCGTGCCGGCCGCCCGCAGCGGAGCCCCTGCGCAAGTGGCTTGCTCACCTTGTCCCTCGCGCCCCACCCCCCCGGCGCTGCCCTGGGCCCGCCCCTGGCCACCCCGCTCCCCCCTCCCGCCCCCGCAGGTGGACGCGGCCGTGGCCTCGGACCTGGGCGCCGCAGTGCAGGCGGTGCTGACGGCCTCCTCGCGGCCGCGGCAGCAGCAGGCGGCGCTGCTGGAGCGCATGGACGGCATGCTGGCGCGGGTGGGGGCGGGGGGCTGCAGGGCGGGCCGGGGTGGGGTGGCATGGAGGGCTAACGCGCAGGGGTGGAGGCGCGGAAGGCATGGCACGGAATGGAAGGAGGGGTCGGGGGAGAGCGGCTCCGGAGTCACGGTGGCGGAGGACCTTGTCCCACTGGGCCGCTCTGTTCCCTCCTGGGACCTGGACCTGGTCCCACCGGACCTCGCCGCGTGCCTTCAGCTCCCCTGCGATGACCCGCTAGCTGGCTTTTAGGGGCTACAACCGCTGGCTGCAATTGTTCCCCTCCCGAAACCCGCTCGCACGCCCCTGCCCTCCCTGCCCTCGCGGCCCTCCCGCCCGCAGGTGGAGACGTCCGCCTCGTTCCTGGAGCTGCCCCCCCGCGGCCGCCTGCTGGTGCTGGGCTCCGTGTACGGCCTGGTGCGGCTGACGGCGGAGCTGGCGGAGCTCAGCGGCCAGGCGGGGCCGGAGCGGCGGCTGGCGCTGCTGAGCCTGCAGGTGGGCGCACGGGCGGGTAGGCGGGGCAAGGGCAACGTAGGAACGGAGGGAGGGGGGTTGGTGGGGAAGGGGAGGGAGCACGGGGGCTTGTGCCACCGCGGACCAACGGGCAGCCGCTGTGGCCCAGCGGCCACAGGTGCCTGCACGTGCGGAGGACATGATCAGTCCCCCACCGTGGCTTGCTGCCGCAGGCGTCTGTGCTGGAGGCGGTGGCACCGGGTAGCGACGCGCACGTGATGGCCGCCGTCAAGGCGGCCGGCGTGGCGCGGCGGGTGCACAGCGCCGAGGGCCCGGAGGCGCGGCGCGCGGAGCTGGCGGCGGGCCTGGCGCACGTGGCCCGGTACGGCAGGGGCCTGCTCACAGGCGATGGCCCTGCCGTACTGCGGCGGATGCAGGACATACGGCGGAGGCTGCTGACGGGGTCGGGGCTGGCAAGCGCAATGGGGGTCATGGCATGGGACGAGCAGTATGGGCGGAAGTTGTGAAGGTTGAGTGGGGTGCTCGGTAGCCGCCTGGGGGGGGTGCGAGCAGACAATCCCCTCCCACGAGACGCATTCCTCCTTGGTGCAAAGCGTGGCTGCTGGTAGGGCTTGTAGCAGTTGCAATGCCAGTGTACGAGGGTACGCATGTCTCGATTCGGTTGATCGGCTCTGGGTCCCAGGTCAGCAGGTGGCCATGGTACTTAGCACGGCAGGATGCTTGCTGCAGGAAGCAGAGCGCGCTCGCGCCGTCGCGCGCTAGGACAGGGGCGGGGGCGGGTCCCGATCAGGTCCTATGTGGAAATGTGGACGAGCTGCGCTAGCCCCGAGGGCAAGTCCCAGAGCTGGCGGAGGGCGGGGGGATCGAGTGCTGGCAGTAGAGCTCGCAGCTCGGCGGCAGGGCGGCGCAGACCGTTGTGGACTGGTTTCAGCGCGATGTCCTCTACGTAACACAGTACCTCTTTGCGCACTTTTCAGCAGTGGGGCTTCTTCCGTCATAGCTCACGACGCGTTGGGCTCTAACGCTTGGAGTTCCAACAGTACAGTTAACCCCGGATTTTGTCAGGTCGCCCACCTGCACCAGCCACCTGCTTGTGGCTTTGATATGCTCCTTGGATGATAATGATCAGGGGAGGGAGTGGTACCCTGGCTCGCGACGCGCCGGCGGGACAGTACTAGCCCAGACGTGGGGGCCGACGGATCATTGCTTGCCTGCGCACACCGGGCCCGTTTCTACACTCACATGTCTTAGCATAGTTAGTTTAAGCCAAACGCGATTGTGCCCACGCCGGGTTGGCGACGCTGACTTGACAGGCACCACTTGCACCAATTTCTGTAGAGCAGCCTGCCGCGGTCATCCCGTGAAGCTTAGTAGCTAACACGACTGGAAGGCGTAGTTTGTTGTCGCTTTTGTCGACAAAGTTTTTAAGGTTCCACAGCGGCTTGACACAATCCATTCGCGTTGCCTTCAGCCATAACCGTCCACAAGTGGCCGATGGAGGGGCCAGGAGGGGCAGGCGGGGCTGAGGGCCTGAAGCCGTGAAGGGTTGAAGGCGCGCGGGCTCCGCGATGGCTGCCAGCGTCGCATTCCTGCACCAACAGGAGTTCGACGCGCAGCTTGACGAATACGTGAGTTGTGGCGGGCTCCGCGTTGTTGGCGTGCATGTTGGTCACGAGGGCCGCGGCTTAGGGATACTTGCCGCCCGGACTCAACAAGTCACCTTACTCAAGACTGCTGTTCCTTGGGACCTGCGGCGGATTACGCATACAAATATGAGCATCCGAGCGCCGTTTGCTCCTCTTTGCTCGCGCAGGAAAATGAAGCAAAGTGGCAGCATGACAAGGAAGAGGAGGACGAGCTCGCGGCGAGGGCGAACAGCAGCGAGAACCCCAAGCGTCTGGGGTCTGGCTCCGTGGTGAGGGTGGAGGGCCCCGGGCGTGCGGGCACTGCCCCTGTGATTCAGTATCCCCACTGGCCCACGTCGCCTGCCGAGCGGACGCCTCATTACCCAACGCACAGAAGTCACGAGGCTCGGGGGGCATGCGCTATCAGCTAGAAAGGACCCAGCGGGGCCGACAGTTCAGTCGCCACGCCTGTTCGCCCTTCCATCCTCGTCTCTCAACTTTGCATTAATTTTTCCACATGTTCTCTTTCCCCCCGTGTGGTACCTCAGGCGCAGGCCGCCCACGACCGCCAGGCTCAGCTGCGCAGGTCGCGGCTCAAGGGCACAGGTGCGGCGGTGCAGGAGGGCGAGCGCCTTTCTCAGCGCAGTGCCGTGCGGGGCCGGGGTTTCACCAGCGCGGGTGGCGCCCAGGGCTACAGACGTGCAGAGGGCTGGGCCAGAGCGGCAGCGCTCACGGCTCCCGGTCTAGGCAACGCCGGGGCGGCTGGAGGCACATGGAACAGTCCACGCGGGCAGGCGGCAGGTCCAGCCCTGCACGGCTACGTTGCAGCCAGCCGCAACAGGCCCGCTGCGGCAAAGCACAGCCGCGCCAGGGCGAAGGCCGGGCAGATCACCCGTGTACTGGTGGTGCGGCGAGGGCCTGGGCCGCTCTGGGCCCCTCTGGGCCTGCGGCTTTGCGGCGTGGTCAGAGGAGCGGCCCCGGAGCTTTGCGCTGCGCTCAGCACGGAGCGGTCCCGTGGGGCTCTCGGCGCGGGGAGCGGCGCCATGCTGGAGGCCCCTGATGCCCCGGGGCAGCTGCTCAGGCCGCAGCCAGCCAGCCGGAGACTGGAGGTCAACCAGATTGGGGGTGCTGTCGGCAGCAGGGCAGCTGCACTTGAGAGGGCAGTAAGCGCGAGATGCTGGCGGCAGCAGGGCAGCAAGGCCTTGTGGAGCACCGCTCAGCAGCCTGCAGCTGGAGCGGCAGCCGCCGTGGGCGCTGCGGCCCCGGGTCGCACAGCAGGAGCCCTCGGCGGCCTGCGGTCTGCGGCACAGGTTTTGGAGTGCGGGCATCCCTCCGCAGCAGTCCGGTGCTGTTGGCAGTGGAGAGCGGAGGAACACGCCCCCTTGGGACGCAACTGGACGCCCCTTCCTTCAGCCTCCACGCCTTGGGCGCACAGCTCAGTCGGGAATCGTCATTCCTTGCCGTGCTCCCGGCGCGGCTCCCAACAGCTGCACACACATGGTCATCGAAGCCGAGCGTTCCCCTCCCCTGCGCACAGCCCATCGTCCCAGATCTCCCCTCACACCCTGCCCCGCTCCCTTGTCCCTGCCAGGCCTCAAGGCGCATGGCAAGGACAATAAGTCGGCCGCGATCGCGCACTGGCTCTCCTCCGCACCCGGACCCGGAGCTGGGCCCAGTGCGGGCGGGGCGCCGGGGCGGCAGCCGGGCCCCTGGTCTCCCGTCAACACCACTGCCGGGGGGAAAGGCGCGCGGCTGCAGTCGTCGCCGTCCATGCTGCGGCGATCGGATTCCATGATCCAGAAACCCAGCCTGTGGCACCGCACGGTGCATGCGGACATGCGGGGCATTATGGACTCGATCCTGCCGATCTACAATCCGGACACGCTGCCCAAGAAGAGGTGGGCGATCCGACCGTGCTGGGTTGTGCCGGAGGGCGAATTGCCAGGAGGAGCGGGCGGGGCGGCGTTGAGTGTGCGGTCCGCGAGGGAAAACAAATCGCGGCGCCGGGTGCCCAAAGGCGGCATTGCCAGTCGTGCTTCCGTCTCGAGCTGACCTCCCGGTTCCCTGAACTCTGCCCTCCTCCGTAGCTGGGACGTGTTCATCATGTCGCTTGTGGTCTGGACGGCCGTGACGGTGCCCCTGTCGGTCAGCTATGGCATGCCCCACGGCACCCCCTGGGAGGCGGTGGACTACACAATGACGGCCATGTTTGCAATCGACCTCATCCTCAACTTCCGTACGGCGTTTTACAACCACCAGGTACGGCACGGGGAGGCAACCGCGGGCCCCACGGCAGCGCTCTGGATGCTAGGGGCCGGAGGTAGCGATGGACGGCAGGGGAGCGTAACCGGGCGGGCGGGGGCTGAGGCGCTTCCTGGCTCGACCGTTGCCGCCCCCGCAGCGTCTCGACGCATCCCCTGCCACCATCCCACATCCACCCCCTTCCGGTCAAAAATGTGCTGCTACCCCTTCCTCTCTCGCTTTCTCCACCCAGGGCGAGCTCATCCGCGACTCCGGAGCCATCGCCCGCAACTACATGAAGTTCTGGTTCTGGATCGACCTGGTGGGGACCATCCCATTCGACTCCATCATCCTGTGGACGGGCGTCATCAGCGAATCCGCGGACAACGAAGCCACGCTTGCGGCTCTCGGGTTCCTTAAAGCGCCGCGCATGCTGCGCCTCGGCCGCCTGCTGCGATTCCTGGACAGCTTCAAGAACGCGAAGATGTTTCGAATCGCACAGCTCTTCATGGCCATGATCTTGATTAGTCACTGGCTGGCGTGCATCTGGTACATGATGTACAGGTTTGGCGGGCAGCACAACGCGGAGGACTGGGCCTTCGATGTGGCCACGGAGGACGAGCAAAGCGAAACAGTGTACAAATATGTGGTGTCCTATTACTACTGCTTCCTCCTGCTGGTGAGTGCGCGCGTCGACTGGCCATGCAGGCACGAGCGGAAAGGGCCTTCCCCTGCGGCGCCCGGTGCCAAAGGCTGAGTGAACCAAGAGCACGGAGAAACCGGCTGGGGCTTGTTGGCTAGCCTCGCGCTCTTGGGCCCTCTCCATCTCGCCATACACGGCACCCTCACCCCACACCCCACACCCCAGGTCGGCGACAACATCCCCGCCTACAACAACTACGAGCGCACCTTCTACGTGGTGGTGCTGGTGGCGGGCACCTTCTTCTACTCTGCCATCGTGGGCCAGATGGCCACCCTCGTGGCGACAATGAACGTGGCGGTCAACAGACACGCGTAAGGGGGGCGGAGGGGAGGGGAGAGGGAGGGAGGGAGGGGGGGGGCGAAGAAGGGGAGAGAGAGAGGGCAGGCAAGGGCGCGTGCGGCCAGAAGAGCTGCACACCCCACACCCGCCTCTCGACCACCCCCACCCCCACCCCCGCAGTCAGAAGCTGCTCATGGTCCAGGACGCGCTGCGCTACGCGGGCGTGCCGGAGGGCTTTGCGGAGAAGGTGCAGACCTACTTCGAGTACCTGCAGGTGGGGGCGGGGGGGAGCGGGCAGGGGAGGAGCGGGCGAAGGAAGTAGGAGGGGACGAGGAGGCGCGGGGCGAAGAATCTATATCCTACGGTGGCACCTCTGCACGGCATGCGTCGTGAGTGCGGCACCCTGGGGGCACCCTCTGCGCTCACTTGTACTGGGAACCCCTGAGCGCCCGCTTCCTCCGGCCCCGGCCGCCTCGGTGTGACCCCTCTCTCCCGCAGGCCCGCAGCCACCCCGGCAGCGAGGGCATGCAGTTCCTTCAGGAGCTGCCCGCCAGCCTGCACGCCTCGCTCTGCCAGTTCCTGCACCTGCGCAGCCTCAAGAAGGTGGGGGCACAGGGCGCAGGCCGCCGGGGGCAGCGGGGCAGTGGGGCAGGGGCTGTCGCGCAGGCAGCGAGGCCGCACTACACACCTGTGCCGGCTGGGTTGCGGAGTGCCTGCGCTGGAGCTCCCTTACGGTACTCACCGCTGCTCCGTCCTCCGCTCACGCCCGCGCAGGTGCCGCTGTTTGCGGATTGCGAGAGCGGCTTCCTCACGGCCCTGTCGCTGCGCATGCGCATGATCTCGCTCAGCCCCAAGGAGGTGGGCGGGTGCCGGGGCCCGCGGAGGGAACCCACGGTACTCGAGGCACCAGCCTGCGTGACCTCGGGTGCCCTGCTGCGTGCGGGCTAGGGCGGGAGCCGAACGCTTCTAGATAGGGCCACGCTCGCTCTCCCCGCGGCCTGCAAGGCTACCATGCCCTCCCTCGAGCTGCGCTGTCGCTGGCACGGCCTTGAGGGCGTCCCGGCTGTGGGGCCCCGTTGTTCCTGACCCTAACCTGCACGCCTCCCGCCTCCCACCCACCATCCCGCCCCCACCACCCTTGCCCCCAACAGGAGATCTTCCGCGTGGGCGACGTGGGCAAGGAGATGTACATCATTAAGAAGGGCAACGTGGCCGTGACGTCACCCAACCGCCAGATGTGGGGCCTGCTGTGCCCCGGCGACATCTTCGGCGAGGTGGCCCTGCTGTCCACGGGCAAGCGCACCGCCAACTGCACCGCACTGGGCTTCATTGACCTGGCCGTGCTGGGTGGGGTGGACCTGCAGGTGCGCGGGGCGCGTGCGGCGTGCGGTGTGCTGTGCGCCGTGTGCTGGGCGTGCCGCGCTTGTAATGGTCGGGGACGCCCTGGCGGGCGTGAAGGGGGTTGCGGTGCATGGGGCAGGGCTGGTGAGGGATGGTGCTCGTCTGGCGGGCCGGCGTGGAGCCACGTGGGGCATCGACCTGTACGACAACCTGAACTGATTCCCGACACGACTCCGCGCCGCGCTCCTGCCCGCCCACTCCCTGCGACAGATGGTGATGCGGGACTACCCGGTCAGCGCAGCCATGATCCACGAGCGAGCGGCGGAGCGGGCCCGCACGCTGCAGGTCCGTGGGGGGCTGCGGGAGGGTGGGAGGAGGTCGGGGGACTGAAGGATGGGCAGGCCTGCCGGCCGAGAACACGCATGCTGAGGCCGAGGCGCACAGGGCCAACGGTGCGCACTACTCACACGCCCTCCCCGTGCCGTACCGCACGCAATCTGCCGTACCGCAGAGCAAGAGCAAGATGTGGCTGGAGGTGTCGGACGACGAGGAGGACCTGGTGCTTGAGGAGGAGGAAGACGAGTGGTCGGACGTGGGGCGCGACGAGGAGCGTGGCGGGGACCTGGACGCATTGGGCGCCGACGACGTCTCCGTCAGCAGCTCCGGCCTCGGCAGCGGCGGCGGCAGCGACGCAGGCGGCGGCGCCGCCAAGGGGAGGAAGGGCGGCGGCGAGGGCGTGGCGAACGGCGACGGTCGTCCGGCGGAGGGGGACGAGTCGGGGCCGGGGCGGCCGCGCTCGCGTCCCGCCAGCGCCGCGAGCGGCCGGGCACTGCCGCCCTGGGCCGCCGCCGACGCGCCGCCGGCGCAGGGCTTGGGCGCTGCGGCGGCCGCCGCCGCGTCGCCGCTGTCTGTGCCGCGCCTCTCCCTCGACATGTTGCCCAACCGCAGCCCACCGCCGGCGGCCGCACAGCCCCGGCCCACACCCGACGGCCCCGACGCTATGCCCGGCGCTGGCGCCAATTCGGCCCCGGGGCTCGCTTCCGGCCATCCCACGCTCTCGCACTCGCACTCCACCCACTCGTACGCACACTCGCACGCGCACTCGCAGAGCAACTCCCGTCAGGGCACGCTGCCGGGCTTCGCCTCCCGGGTCTCCAGCGTGACCAGCCGGGGCCACAGCGGCGCCGCGCCCTCCGAGTCGGGCGACGCCAGCCCCGCCCATGCCCATGCCCACACCCACGCCGCCAGCCCCGGCCCCGGCCCCATCCCCGTCGCGTACAAGCGCTCCGCCTCGCAGCGCCGTGGCTCCACCACCTACACGCCCGTCGCGGCCGGCTCGCCGTCGCTCTTGGGCCCGGACGAGGCCGCCGCCACGGTCGCGGCAGTGCTTAAGACGCTGGGCTCTCCCGCCCAGACGCCGACGGCGGGGGCTGGCGGCGCCAGCTCGCGGCGGCGGTCCATGGCCTTTTGGCTGGGGTCAGAGGAGTCGGCAGCGCTGGGGCCGCCGCCGGAGGTGGCAGCGGCGCTGGCGGCGACGGCCGCTGGCGCGCCGGCGGAGTTCACACCCAGCCAGGACCCGGACGACCTCGTGTGGCTCGCCCCGCGGGCGGCGTCGCGGACTGTCCCACGCATGCCGTCGCTGGCCCGGCGGCCGTCGACCCGGTTTGCGGCGGATGGGCCCTCGTCGCCGCCGGCGGCCGGGGCGGCGGCGGCAGCGGCGGCCCAGCCGGTTGCGCGGTCTTCGGCGGCGGTGCGGAGGGGCTCGCAAGAGGGGCTTTTGACGGCGGCGGCGCGGAGGGGCTCACAGGAGGGGGCTCTGACGGCGGCGGCGCGGCGGGGGTCGCAGGAGGGGCTGCAAGCGGCGTCGGCGGCTACCGCCGGCTTGCTCGCCCACCCGGCGCTGACGGAGCCTCAGTCGAATGGCGGCGGCGGCGGCGGCGGCGGCGGCGTGGCACCCGGCGGCCCAGGCATTCCCGCCGACGGCGTCGACAACTCAGTCACGCTGTTGCATCGCTTTGCCTCCTCGCGACTCTTCGAGTCCCCCGCCTCGACGGCACGACAGATGGAAAGCCCCGGGCCGCTGTCACATCGTGGCGCCGGCGGCGACCTTTTGTCTTCCCTCACGGGTTCCGTGGAGCCCACGCCCCGACCGGGAACCGCACCCGTAGGCGTGTCCTCTCGCATCATGCGGCCGCTAGGAGTCGCAGGGAACGCGGCGGGAGGGCCGAACCCAGCTGGCGGCGCCGCTCCGGCGGCGGCGGCGCACCTGAACGGCCACTCGGCGGCCGCCGCCACCGCCGCCGCCACCGCCGCGGCGGCGGCGGCGGTGGCGGCGGCTATCGCCGGGGACCCCAGCTGGCCGGCGCACGCGGACGCTGCGGTGGCAGCGTCAGCGGCGCTGAATGCAACCGCGGCGGCGGGTCGGGGCCGCGGGCCGGGGCCGGTGGCGGAGGCGATTGAGCCGCCGTCGCCTACGGTCTGCGACGCTGCTCGCAAGGCCGCCAAGCGTCCGTCCATCTTCCGACGCCTGACGGAGCCCCTGTCACCCTCTCCGGCGCAAGTCGCGCCGGAGCCGATCCCTGCCGCGCTTCCGGGCACGAACTCCCCCGGCGCCCCACCCTCGCCCTTCGCCACGCCCTTCCCCGAGCTCAGCTCCGCCACCTCCGTCGCCTTGCCCGCCGCCGCCTCCGCCACCTTGCCCGCCACCGCCTCCGCCGTCCTGCCCGCCGCCGCCAGCACCTCCACCTCGCTCCTCCCCGACGGCGCCGCCATCCTCCGCCTCAACACCCGTCGCTCCACAAACTTCGGCGCCCTCAGCCCGCTGCCGTCAGGCGTTCACCCCCACCTCACCGACGGTCAGCACCCCGCCGGACCCCACCCCGACGCCTCCGCGCCCGCCGCCCCCGTGGCCCCCACGCGCCGCCCGCCCCGACTCAGTATGGCCGAGGCCCCACTCGCAGACGATGGCAATGAGGTGTTTGGGCACGGGGATGAGCCCGAGTGGATCTCCACACGCACGCCCTTGGGCCGGGCCCGCTACCGCCGGGGTAGCGTCGAGTCCATCAAGGAGGAGGAGCTGTTTGCGCTGGCGCCCGCCGGCGGCGGCGTGAGCGGCAGCGGCCCACTCAGCCCCGGGCAGCGCAGCCCCGGTCCCCGCAGCCCCATCGCCTCGGCTCACGGCACGATACACTCGGCCTTTTCGAGCCGCGGCCGCGTCGCCCGCCGCAGCTCCGCCGAGTCACTATACGACCGCTCGTCGCACGCAACCACGCAGAACGGCCTCGTGCCGCCCTCGCCACACGGTCACGGAGCGGACGGGCCCGGCCTCACCCCGGGTCCACCCCGCAGCCGCGCGACTTCCGGGTTCGGGATGCTGACGACCTCGCCCTCGCACAACCCCGGTTCGGGCACGCACAGCCGCCGCGCCAGCGCGTACGGCCTGGGTGCCGTGCGCTCCAGCCGGATCAGCGCCACGGGGCTCGCGCCGCGCGCGCCGCCTCCGCCGCCGCCACCGCCGCCTCCGGAGGGCGTGTTTGTGCCCAAGGCGGCGTGGAACCAGCTGCTAACGGTGGGTGCAGCGTGTGCGTCGGTTGGTTAGGGCCCTCAGGGTTTGCTTTGGGACCCGACTCCCTCCGCCGCGGCGAACCGCTTTCTTGCGGCCTGCGCGCCCCGGCCGCCTGGGTGCCTCCAAGCCCCCGGCCCACCTCACCCCTCCCTCCCCTCTTTCATCCATCCCCCATCCTCCTCCCCATCCTCCTCCTCCTGTGCCCCGCCCACGCAGGCGGTCTCCAAGCTGAGCACCTTTGAGACGGCCATGACGGAGCTCCTGGACCTAGTCACCCTCCAGGACGAGGCGCTGGGGCGGCTGGAGACCAAGGCCGCCAAGGCAGCGGCCATGGGCGGCGGCGCCGGCAACATGATGATGGGTGCATCCACTTCGGTCCTTGGCATCGTGGCCCCGCACCTCGGCGGCGGCGGCCCCAGCGCCAGCGGCGGCTCCCGCTCCGCCGGCGGCGCCGGCGGCAACGCGTCGGCGCGCGCGGCGCTCATTGGCGGCCGGGGCCCGGGCGGCGGCGCTTCGTCTTCCATGGCGGGCCTGGACGGGCCCGGCGGGGGCCCGGTGAACGGCAGCGGGGCCATGGGGTCCAACGGGCAGCTCAGGGGCGACCGCATCCGGAGGGCCGCGGGGCAGCCCAACGGCGAGCTTAGCGGCAGCGGCGGTATGGCGGGCGCGGCGGCCGCCGCCATCGCCGCGGATACGAGCGACGGCGGAGAGGTGGGTGGGACGGATGGCTGGGTGGTGGGGCGTGTAGTTGTGGGTGTGGGTGGGACATGCTAGCTTGCCCTGCGCCTCAGCGCGTGGGGAGCGCCTGGCTATCACGACACCCGAGTCGCGTGATCCCCTCTCTAGTAGCATTTCCAGTCCTCGCGCTCACCCTCTCCTCCTTCCCTTCCCTCCTCCCTGCGTCCGCCGCCGCTCAGGGGCCCCAGCCGGCCTCCGCCAGGCAGCGCGTGCAGGGCGCCGTGCGAGCCATGGCGCTCACCGCACGGCTGCGCAACACGCTGGCCGGCTCGCGGTCGCAGCTGCCGCCGCTGTCCGACGGCGGCGGCGAGCAGCCCTCCGTGCTGGGCAGTGAGATCGAGCGCGCCTTCAGCAGCAACAGCATACCCGTCACCCCCGCGAGCGGCAGCTTTGCGGGCGGGCGCGGAGGCAGCAGCGCCGGCCAGCTGTCCATCGCGGCGCTGACGTCAGGCGGCGGCGGCACTGCGGAAGTACGACCGGCCAGAGCGCGTCGGTCCAGCAATCTGGCGGACCGTTTCAACGGAGTCTCCGACGCCGGGCCGCCGATGGTGGGTTCATTCAAGGGCGCGTCTGGCGCAAAGGTCCGGCGCTCCAGCTTGCTGGCGGTGGGGTCCACGCCGGCGCTCAAGTCAGCGCTCAAGGGCGGGACTGGGGGCGGCGGCGGGCAAGGACCGGGGCTGCCCCGGGAGTCGACGGACGTCCCGCCGATGCCCGTTCCGGAGTGGGGGTAGGGCCGAAGCGGTCTGGCCGGAAAGCTCGTTGGCGGGGCGCAGGCCTGGACTGCCTTGGGCCTGAGCCTTTGGCGGCGGCGCGTGGCGGCGTACGCAGGGGGCTGCGCTGGCGCTGGCCGTGCGCCAGCTGCATCCCCGGTGGCGCGGTCCGGCTTGCAGTGGCGGCGCGCCCGACGTGAGGATCACGTGTCCGCTGGGGGCGCTGCTGCGGCCAAGCCTTGGACACGGCCGCGGTAATATGTGGTGACTGGATGCCCAGCAGGCGGTCAAGCAAAGGGTTTCCAAAGAAGGGTTTAGCTGGGAATGACGCCGATACACCTGACGCTAGCGGTGGCCACATTCATTTCACCATGCTGTGAGCGGGGGCAGCGGCCCTGCGAAGCTCGGCTGTCTTGTTACACATAGCAACCCTGGACTCGAGTCGCATGTGGCAGTTGCACTCGGGCTGGGAGGCACGGACGTAGCTGGTTCGGGTGTGCGGTGGTGTGTTTTAGGCCTGGCGCAAGCGGTGGTTGACCCGACGGGCGAGGGAGTTGTGAGTGAGCCGCTCATAGCCCGCCCCGCTTGTGTGAGCATGGTGCCCAGAGCTTTTGACGCGATGGACAGATACGGTGGCGGAAAGGGGCTGTGAGCGCCTCGTCTGACCCCAGGGACTTGGACCTTTTAGGTTTGTGGCGCTGACGGGTTTCTCGAGGTACCGTATCTTGTGCGCTGGCCATCTATCTATCGCGCGCGCTAGCTCTGCTGTGTCGCGTCGCATCTAGGCTTGCTGTTCCAAACCTGCGCAGGCGCCGTGTGTTGAGCGGTTGCCGCAGGCAGGCGTGCATCTCCATATTGTGAGCAACTCTAGGATTCCAGGCCTTCACTGCCATCACAGCCCTTGATATGGCCTTGCTTGTAGCGTGACGTGCGAACCAATAAACCTTTGGCTTTATCAATGTGCACGTGTCTATCTATATCTCACAACGGACTCGCGCTGAGTTGAGGATGTTCTCTGATGAACGTGGGCTTTGCGGCTCGTTCTAGACAGGATTGGCAGGCCGGTGGACATTACCGGCGCTGGCATTGGTGGGGCGGCTTGGATGCGAACTGGCATCTCACTGCGGGAACGGGAGGGCAAGACCTCCATTACTCTCGGCCAAAGAATGAATGAGCTCGTGTCCACGGCTTGTGGAATGTGTGGCTGTGGCGTGGGCATGGGAGTGGGTTACGGTACGTGTGTTCATGTCTCAAGTACGGCCGTAAGTACGGCCGACACACGTGGTCCTGCCGAATGTGTGCTGCCGCACTGTCACGGCAGCTTCGGTGCGTGGGGCCAGCACGCTGTGTCGGCCAGAACCGGCCAATGTCTTTTGGCAACTGCTCAAAGCGGCTGAGGTTGAGCACTCATGAGGCATGCATGGCCGCCTCCAAGGGCGGGGATCGGGGCCTGGGGGCCGCGCTAAGCCTATTGGGGACAGGCGGCATGCGTGAGTCAAAGGTGCGATAGTTGTGCCGTACCACCCGTACTGAAGTATGTGATTTAAGATGTCCGTCAACGTGTTGGCCGACCCGTTTGACCGGGTGGTGGGCTAGTGGTGAGCGGGGCATGTTAAGGAAGAATCCTAGTCTTGTAAAACCCCAACGTTTCGTGCGCGTCCGTGTCTGCCCAAGCTCTCGGGGCTACCTTGACGCGGGGGGTGCGGCTTGTCGCCAGGCTTTCCTGCCGCGTGCTTAGCCCATGCACCTGCATAGCCCATGCGTGTGTTGGGGTACGAGGAACCCGTAAGCAAGTGGAAAGCCCATGCGTGTGTCTATCGCAGCACTGTTACCCAGCCACGGCATCGCCTGACCCAGCATCCAGGGCTACCACCATACAGCAGTCCACCCGGGCGCACGAACCTCCTCGCTCCCCGACACGCCCCAAGCTCAAAGGACCCTATAGATCGAGTTACGCGAACGAAGTCGCTGCCGTCTGTGCCCGCCCATCCACAGCCCCAAGCCCTCAACACCTGCACGTGCGTCCTCTCATGGCCGGCCTCATTCTCTTGGAGCAGATAGGTGTTCCCTCACTTCTCCCTCTCCTTGCCCTTGCCCCGGTCCTCCTTCTCCTTGCCCCTGCCCTTTCCCCGGTCCTCATGACCCTTCCCCTTGTCCTTGCCTTTGTCCCGGCCCTTCCCCTTCCCCTTGCCCTCGACGCTCCCCTCTCCCGCGGCCCTCGCCTGGGCTCCGCCCCCGTTTCCGCCCCCGCCCTGCACGGCACCCCCGGCCGCAGCGCCTCCGGCGGCGGCGGCCGCGAGTGCTCCAGCCTCAGCGCCCGTAACTGTGGCGGCGGGGCTAGAGGGGCTGGGAGAGGGACTGGGGCTGGGGCTGGTGCCAGGAGAGGAGGAAGGGCCAGGGGAGCCAGCCGCAGAGGCACCGCCGTTGGCCGTGCATGCGCAGGGCCCGCTGACGGCGGCCAGGGCGTCTGCGAAGGCGCCGGCGGTGGCGGAGGCGACGGCGGTGGCGACGGCGGAGGAGCTGGCGGAGGCGGTGCCGCCTGGGGCAGGCAATGTATGTGGGAAAGATGTGAAGGGGAGGGGATGGGAGGGTCGCGTGCAACCCCTCCTGCGGCCGGTTCCCCGGGCCGTGCTCTTGCGCACTCGCTTGGATTGCGCTTCTGCTTCGAACCCCTCCTGCACGTCATAGCGCCGCACTCACAGCAATGCCAGCCCAACGGGCTCCCTCCTGCGTCGGTCAGAGTCAGGGACTGCTGCGCGCCCTACGTACCTGTTGAGCACGCACTGGCGGAAGCGGATGCGGTGGCGGAGGCGATGCTGCTCTGGAGGGCCTCGGCGTTGGCGGCCGCAACCGCCTGGGCGCAGTTGCTGGTGGCGGAGGCGAAGGCGCTGGCGACGGCCCTGGCCACGGCGGTGGCGGTGGCGGTGGCGGAGGCACCGGCGGTGGCGCAGCCACTGCCGGAGCCTGGGTAGGCGGGGACCCGACCCAAGCCAGCACGTCAAGGAAGGGAGTGGGTGCAGCTCTCTACGCGGTTACCCACCCCTTCATTCGCGGGAAACACGCACCTGCTTCAGCTGCCCTCCCTTCCACCGGTTGACCCACCCTGCACTGTGACGGAGCCCTGGGCGCTCGCAAAGGCGGTGGCGGTGGCCTGAGCAACGGCGGTCGCCAGGGCCTGCGCCGCCGCCTTGGCGTCGCCGCCGCCGCACACGTCCGCCACCGCCGCCGCCACCGCCTGGGAGCTGGCGGAGGCGGCCTCATCGAGGGAAGCCGAGGAGGCGTGGGCGACGGACGTCACCTGGCTCTGCCGCAGGCCCCGCCGGGCGCCGCCGGGGAGCTCCATGCCGCTGCCGCCGAGACCTGCGGCAGTCGGGGGGGGGGCGAAGTTGAGAGATGATATGAGGGATCAGGTTGCGAGGGCGCAGGTCCCAACTCGCACTCGAGGCGCTGGCGCGGGGACGTCAGCGAGAGAGCCCCTGGCCGAGGCGGAAGCTGGGTCGCCTGCAGCTGTGCGCCCTCCTCGTGCGGACCTGTTGTCGTCGCCCCGTCAGCTCCGCAGCACGCCGCGAGCAGCAGCAGGGGCAGTGCGGCGGCCAGGGCCAGAGGCGACCGGCGGGAGCGCCTTCGCGCGTGCGGCGGCGCGGGCACGCGTTCAAGAGCCATGTTTCAAGTGTGTGGTTGCAGGGTGCCGGTTAACAGTCGGGCTGCGCCTTAGACATTTGCTTGTGAGTCCGGAATGGCACGCGGCTTCGCACGACCCTCTGCATGACGCCCCCCGGCTGTGGGTCGCCGGTCCCAGGGTCCCCGCAGGGATGTGCTTGCCCATCCCCGCTGCAGGAGATTGTCGGGGCACGCCGAAGCACGCCGAAGCCAGAGTCTTACAATACTGCAGCCCTCGACCCTCCAGCCGACTCCAACTCACAAGCAACACCCTTCCTACCTAGCTTCCTGCTCCTGCGTACACGTCCACCCCCGCTCAGCCCCCCCTGCCGTTGCCCTGGCCCTGGCCCGGGTTGCCCTCGGCCTGAGCCCTTCCCACGCCCCTAGCCTGAACATTCCCGCTGTTGCCGCGCCCCTGGGAGTTGCCGGGTCCGCTGCTTTCAGGAGGGTCATCGAGGGAAGGCGTCCGTGCATGCGCGGTCGGGCCGTGCCGTGGGGGTCCATGCGGTGTGGGGATGTTGGGGCGAGGGCACACGGTCAGGGGCGGCCAAGCGAGAGCACCGGCGCTTGCGTGTGTGTTACACGCTGCTGGGTGCTGGGTGCTAGCAGGCGGGGCTAAGTGCGCCCTGGTCCGGGCCCTCCAACGCAACGGCGCAACCATGCAAAGCCTGCACGCAGCATACTGTACTGTGCGGTGCACGCATGTGGGCCGATGAGCGTTACAGACCGCATGCCAACCTTGACAAGTCATTCACCCCAGATAGATGCAAGCCAATATGGTGCACGTGCACATGCGCCCAGGCCCTTCCATTTCTGCCCCCTGACGGCGCGGTCTGCCAAGCCAGCTCGATCCCGGCAATCTTCCCGGCGTTACTAGTGGCGCCCTCCAAAGTTGAACACTGACCCGCCGTTCGTGCTGGTCGCGGTGCCGCCGGGCGCAGTGGCCACCGAGCCGCCGGAGATACCCGGGCAGCTGCAGAGCTGACCGCCGAAGTACCTGGGGGGTGGGAGGGTGCGGAGGGGTGCGGGTAAAGGTGAGGACGGTTGAAAGATAGACGGGTGCTTGCATGATCTACTGGCCCCTCCGCACCCTGCTAAATCGCTCCTGAGCCCCGCACTGTCATGCACGACTCCTGCGTGCCCTGCCCTACCGGTCCTGCCACACGGCGGGGCTGGACTGCACCAGGGTGTAGCGGCAGTTGCGCAGAGGCCTGGGGGCGGGGGAAAGGGCAGGGGCCGGCCAAAGGAGGGGGTAGAGAGGTTAGGGCTGTGTGGCGGCTGTGTGGCGGCAGGGACCAAGGAACCGGAGGAGGAAGGGAATCGTTCAACTGACGGAGGGCGTACTTTGAAGGCCACTTTGCAGCCTGTACGTCTCGTCCGCGGCCCCTCGCCATCCCCGCTTACCCCACGGTGAAGCAGTTGCAGGTGTTGGATCTACGGTCCCACTGGTCACAGCACAGCTGTCGGGTCCAGCTGGGAGGGGGGAGCAGGGGCAAAGCCACGCACAGTGCGTCAACGTGAGCAACACGGCTCAGGGAGCATGGAGCCCCTAGGAATATGTGTTGTCAACCAGCTCAGGACCCCGAGCCCCAGGCCCCGGGCCCCAAACCCAGAGAGGCCCCGGGCCCCAAACCCAGAGAGGCCCCGGGCCCCAAACCCAGAGAGGCCCCGGGCCCCAAACCCAGAGAGGCCCCGGGCCCCAAACCCAGAGAGGCCCCGGGCCCCAAACACGAAGGCACGGCGCATCTTGCTCCATGGCCTTGTCCCGGCCAAACCCACCTGGAGCACGCGGGGGCACTGAGGGCGGGAGGGCTGGGGACCGTGGTGGCATTGGTGCCGGTACCGGTGCCAGTGGCGCCCGGGGGCTCCACGGCGATGGAGGCGGTGCCGCCGCCGCCGGCAGTGGCGTTGGGGGCGGTGGCGTTGGGAGCTACGATGACAGCCGCGGGGCTGGGGCTGGGAGAAGGGCTGGGAGAGGGGCTGGGAGAGGGGCTGGGGGAGGGACTGGGGCTGGGGGAGAGACTGGGGCTGGGGCTGAGGGTGGGGTTGGGGGCGGTGGGGCCGGTGGCGTTGCCGGCGGCGCCCCCGGTTGAGGCCGTGCATGCGCAGGGCCCGCTGACGGCGGCCAGGGCGGCGGCGAAGGCGCTGGCGGTGGCGGAGGCTACGGCGGTAGCGACGGCGGAGGAGCTGGCGGAGGCGGTGCCGCCTGGGGCAGGCAATGTGGGGAAGATGTGGACGGGAGGGCCATGATGCGCACACGGCACCATGTGAGAACCCCCGCCCAACTGAAGGACTGCGCGCCCTAACACACCTTCACAATGCATGACCGCCGAGAGAGCTCATCCGGCGTCAGCCCGAGTTAAGGGCGGCATCGATGTCCCACCTGTTGAGCATGCGTCGGCGGAGGCAGCGGCGGTGGCGGTGGCGATGCTCTTTTGCAGCGACTCAGCGTTGGCAGCTGCGACCGCTTGAGAGCAGTTGTTGGAGGCAGAGGCGAAGGCGTTGGCCACCGCCCTGGCGACGGCGGTGGCGGTGGCGGAGGCGGAGGCCGCGGCATTGGCGCAGCCACTGCCAGAGCCTGCGGAAGGGCGGTCATCGTGGGGGCAGATGTGGCCAGCTAAGTGTGTGGCGCAACCCGAGGCACGCATCCAGCCACACGGCAAGGACAGTGCACGCCAAGAACGCACCTGTGACGGTGACCGTGGACTCGGCGCTCGCAAAGGCGGTGGCGGTTGCGTTGGCCACGGCACTCGCCAGCGCGGTCGCCGCGGCCGCTGCGCTGCCGCCACCGCACACCTGTGTTGGGGAGGGGGGCACGGAACAGGGCCGGTGGTGACGGGGTCCAGCTGGAAGGACAGGGGCTGAAGAGCCTCTGTCCCACGACCAGTCGGCACAGCTTTGAGCATCTTAGGAGGCCTGCGCACAGGGATTCGAGGTCGTGGGACTGGCCCCCACCCCCACCTCGGCCACGGCCGCCGCCACAGCGTTGGCGGAGACCGAGGCTGCCTCGCTGAGCGCAACCGAGGAGGAGCGGGAGACGGCCGTGACGGAGCCTGGGGGAGGAGGGGGAGGGGCAGGTGAGGGCAACGAAGCGGACGCCGGCCCATGCCGCTGCGATCCCCTCGTCCCTTACAAATACGGCCCAATCCCAAAGCCCTCGTGCCCACAACCCCCCGCCTCTCACTCCATATACATCACAAACGCGCACACTGGCTGTGCTGACCCTCCTTCACCCACCCCCACCCTTCTCGCCCAGGCTCCCCCTTCCGCCCCAGGCCCCGGCGCCACCCCACCCCTCCGCCCAGGCTGCCCCCTCCCCCCAGGCTGATGGCTCACCCCCCAGGGAGTTTGCCACGGAGTTGGCGATGGCCCCTGTGTCGCCCCTCGCAGCAGCGTCCGCCAGTGCCGCGGCCCGGGCCTCCGTGGCAGCGGGCGTGGGGGCAGCGGGGGCGGGGGCGGGGCTGCCGGCGGCCTGGTGGGGGGGGGGGGGCCGCAGGGTGAGAGGGAGCAAGGACCAAAGGGTGAGGGTATGTAAGGCCTCAAGCGCAACCCCTTCGGCGCCCGCTTCAGGACCTCGACGATCCCGATACTACCGAACCCGGGCAGTCCGATACCCGGTATGGTGCCGCACGGTACTTACAACGCCCGCTATTACAACCCATTTACGGTAGCAACGACATGCGGACACAACTGAAGACCCAGTACTCACCCCTGCAACGGGCGGGGCGGCAGGCGCGGGCGCTGCGGCTCCGCCTGCGGTTGCTGCCGCCAGGGCGCTGGCCACTGCGCTGGCGTTGGCGCCCCTCTGCGTGACCGCCTGCGCCACCGCCTGCGCGAGGGCCTGGGCGCTGCCGCTGGCGGAGGCGAGGGCGAAGGCTGAGGCCAGGGCCTGGGTGTTGCCCTGCACGTGGGGAGCAGGAGGGAGGGAAGAGGTGGGGATGAGGGGGTGGATGGTGAGGGAGGGGCCGCAGGTGGAGGACGGCGCAGGTAGCACGGGAGGCCGGCGGCGAGCCCCAGCCCCCCTTCCTCTCTCCTCCCTGCCCGCCCGCTCCGTCCCCCGTTTCCCCCTCCCTCTCCCTCCCTGCACTGCGCCAGACCACACCTCCCCGACCCACCGACGCAGCGGCGCTCGCAATGGCGCTGGCGGCCGCACTGGTGTCGCCGGAGCCTATGGCCCGGGTCAGCGCCTGGGCCACGGCGCTAGCGTTGCCGCCGCCGCTGGCGGAGGCGGCAGCGGTGGCGGCGGCGGTGGCGTTACCGGCGCTGGGGCCGGCCTGCAGCAACCGGCGGCTGAGGGAGGGCTCGGAGGCTGTGGGGGACGTGGGCACGAGCACGGGAGGGGAGGGGGGCAAGGCACGGGCAGTTGCACGGGGTTCGGGGGAGAGGAGGCGCCGGGGCCGGGGAGCTGTCGGAAGCCGCCGACATAGCGTAGCCCGGCGGCCGCAGGGCGCCTCCGCGCTCGCTGCACTGCCGAGGTGCCCTGCCCTCCACAACAGAAGCGAGGGAGCAAAGCAAGGTCGCCCCGATTCCACTCAGGCCCCGTCACTTGCACACGCACCTGCACCCGCGCTCGCGGGAGCCGGCGCCAGTGCCGTTGTCAGGAGCGCCAGAGCCAGCGACAGCGCCGCCACCGCGAGCGGCCGCCGCAGCGGCGTGCGGCGCGGGGTGCGCATTGCGCCGGAAGGGGGCGTCTGGGGTTGCGCAGCGACTGGGGCCGCGGCGTCGGTGCTACCGGTAGCGCTGCGTTGCAACTGGCGGTGGGGTGATGAGGTGCATATGCAAGGAGAAGGGTGTATGCTCAAAGCGCGTGGTTAGCGCTGTCGCGGTACCGGTCCTTTGCCGCGGGGCAAACTGCGCATGGGGCGAGCGAGAGCTGGGACCCATGGTCCGGAGCCCTGGACCCCACCTCTGACCGACACAACTGCAGCCCCCTCTCAGCGTGGCTTGCACAGTTGTAGCTGTGCCCCCGTCTCTGGCCTGACCCACCTGACGTGCACATACGGTACGGGCGGGGCGCAGGGGTCGGCCTCGGCGCTGGCACGACTTTACACAAGATCTGTACGCCTGCCGCTCTGTAACTTCTGCGGCCGCTCTTCCTCCCAAACCAACACCTGGCGGCAGCCCGGTGTGCACAAGGGGCTCCGGGGGGCCTGCCCCTTCCCACCAGCCAAAGACTGCACGCGCAACCCGCAAGGACCCAATGGACACGCAATACGCATTCTAACGACAGGAAAGACGTAGTGTACATGCACTCAAGGTGGTGCAATCTGTAGTGAGACGGCACCGCGTAGCACAGCAACCGCACCGCGCCCTTCAACCGCTGTAAACTTACACGCGCAACCGCTAACCAGCCTGTTGCCAAATGCTGTGCAACGCAAAAGAAGAGACATTGGTGAGCCTCAAGCAAGGGCCCCAATCGATCTACTGATACACGTGACCTGGAATGTCCTGCGAAGCCCCTGAGCAGCGGATCCCCTTATCCAGCAACATTATTTGCCCACGTGATATGCCATGCTATGCATACCGAGCGATACACGCACTCTCTACGCACACCACTCACGCACACGGCACACCGCGGTCGGGACTCAGCCGGCTCTCATTATCATTGCGTGCAGCTGCTTGTCGATACCGACCGTATGATACAGACGGACGCGCCCCAAATCTACGGACAGCGCGCCCCACCCCCTGCACTCCATCCACCACCACGTCGGATACACGAAAGGAATTCCTCGACTAAGGTACACAAAAGATGTCAAAGCGGGCTCTACCTCGAAGCCCCTACACGCCAGACCCTGCCACAATCCTTCCACCAAGCATCACCGCACCCAAGCATCACCGCTCAACCCGTCGCCAACCGTCCTTCCCTCACACCCCGTCGCTGCACACTGCCGCACCTCCACTCGCGCGCACTCTCCCGGCCAGCTGGCGTCACCAAGCGTTGAGGCAGCCCTGCTCCGGCACAAGACCCCGTGGTAGAGTCCGTGTGCCGGCAGGGCCGCACGCCAAGCCGCGGCCACTTTGTTGTCCCCAGATGCCCCGCCCGCGCACACACGCCCAACTCCACGACTGCTCCGCTCCGCTCCGCCCTCGCAGTCGCTACAGCAGCAGGCTTAACGCGAACTTGGAAATGGCATGCAAAGGCAGCCAACCATGCGGATGCCAAACTCACTCCTGCCGTCAGGCTCTTCAGCGCTTGCCGTCATTGTCGTACAGGATCTCGATCTCGTACTCCACGGACTCGGCCGTTGCCGTCGGGACCGTGATCTTGCGCTTGATCTCGGCACGGCCGCCGTCGACGCCCCAGAAGCCCTCCATCAGGCCCACCACCTCCTCCGCCACCGCCGCCACCGGCTCGGCGGCGTCGACGGCGGCGGCAGCAGCCTCCGCCGCCAGGGCCCCGCGGGCCGCGGCGGCGTCAGCGAACTCCACCGCCGGCTCGCTGACGGCGGCGGCAGCGATGGCGGCGGCCTCCTTCGCCGGGTCGGCCGCCTCCGCCAGGGGCAGGCCAAAGGCGTCCACCACCTCCGCCACCGGCGGCAGAACCGCCGGCGGCGGCAGCGGCGCCGTCAGGTTTGCCTGCGTCGCCGACGGCGGGTCGTTCCAGAGGTTGGCAAAGGCCTCCAGCAGGGCCTCCTCATCGACGCGGGCACGCTCCGCTGCCGCCACCACCTCCGCCACCTCCGCCGGCGTCACGTCGGCCGTCGGCGGCAGCGCAGACACGGCTGCGTCCTGGGCGCTTGCCTCCGACATCAGGAGACCCCACAGCTCGTCCAGGGCGGCGGCCTCGGCAGCAGCGGCCTCCGCGGCGGCCGCCTCCGCGGCAGCGGCGCGGGCGGCAGCGGTCTCGGCAGCGGCAGCCTCTGCGGCGGCGGCCTCGGCAGCGGCAGCCTCAGCAGCGGCGGCCTGTGCGGCGGCGGCCTCTGCGGCGGTGACCTGAGCAGCAGCGGCCTTGGCGGCGGCGGCCTCAGCAGCGGCGGCCTCAGCAGCGGCAGCCTCAGCAGCGGCGGCCTCTGCGGCGGCGGCCTGGACAGCGGCAGCCTCGGCAGCGGCGGCCTCAGCAGCGGCGGCCTGGACGGCGGCAGCCTTGGCAGCGGCGGCCTCAGCAGCGGCGGCCTCTGCGGCGGCGGCCTGGACGGCGGCAGCCTCGGCAGCGGCGGCCTCAGCAGCGGCGGCCTCAGCGGCGGCAGCCTCGGCAGCAGCGGCCTCTGCAGCGGCAGCCTCGGCGGCGGCAGCCTCAACGGCCGCAGTGGCCGCCACAGGGGCCAGCTCCTCGGCGATAGCGGGGCTGGACTCGGCAAGGAGGAGATTCCACAGCTCGTCCAGGGCAGCGGCCTCGGAGGCAGCGGCCTCGGAGGCTGCGGCCTCGAGGACGGCAGCCTCCGCCTCCGCCTCAGCCGACGGCGTCAGGACCGCCGCCGCCGAACACGCCTCCGCCTCCGTCACCTCCGCCGCTACCTTGGCCGACTCGCGAAGGCGCGCCAGCCAGGCTGCGTAGCCCAGCTCGCCCTCCGCCTCCGCCACCGCCTCCTCCTCGTCGTCGGCGTCCTCCTCCGAGTCCCACCAAGTGTCCATCCCGTCCTCCATGCCCTCCTCCGCCGCCGCCACGGCGCCAGCCTGCAGCGGGGCAGCCGGCAGCGGCAGCGGGGCCGCGACGGCCTCCTGCTCCTCGTCCTCGACGATGGCCGGCGGCGCCGCCACGGCCGCCTCGGCAGAAGGAACGAAGGCGGGCGCCGGCGCGACGGCGGCAGGCGCGTCCATGACGGCAGCGTCGGCGTCGGCGGAAGGCGCGGCCACGTTCCACATGGCGGCGGCGGCGGCCAGCGGCAGGTGGTGGCTGCCGTCAGCGGCGTCGACCTCGGGCGCGGCGGCCGTTGGCGGCGGCACGCTGGCGACGGTGTTGTTAGCGGAAGCAACCAGCTCCACCAGCGCCGCCAGGGCCTCGAAGGCCGCGGACTCGTCGCTGACAGCGGCGGAGCCGGCCGTCGCCTCCGTCATCTCGGCGGTGGCGGTGGCCGCCTCCGTCGGGGTGACGTCAGCAGGCGCCTGGAAGGCCTCCGCCAGCAGCTGCTGCAGCGCCGCCTCAGCCTCAGCGTACGGCTCCGCCGTCGCAGCGGCGGCGGGGACGGCAATTTGCAGCGCCTCCGCCACCGGCTCAGCGGCAGGGGCGGCGGCGGCGGGGCCGGCGGAGGCCACGTAAGCCTCAATGCCCGCCGCCAGGCCCTGCAGAGTCACCTCCACCTCATCCGCCTCCGCGGGGGTAGCAGCCTCCGCTGGTGCTGACGGCGCGGCGGCGCCGCTGGCCAGCGCCACCAGCTCCGCCAGGGCCTGCAGCGCCGCGTCGTCATCGCCGTCAACAGCGGCGGCGGCAGCGGCGGCGGCCGGAGCGACCTCCACGGCTGGCGGCGGCGCCGAAATGGACACCGTCGCGGCGGCGGCAGCTGAGGGGCGGAACAGCTCCTCCAGGCCGATGCCGAAGAGGGACTCGGCGGCGGCGACTCCAGCGGCGCTGGCGGCGGCGGCCTGGGCGGCCTGGGTGGTGGGGCTGGCGGCGACGGCGCGGCGGAGGCGGGCGACGCGCGAGCTGACGCTGAAGGAGGCCCGGCGGCCGGCCTGGCGGCGCTTGGCAGGCGCCATGGCCGCGGCGGTGGCAGCCGCAGCGGCGGCCGCTGCGGCGGCGATCGCAGCCGTGCTGGCGGCGGCGGCGTTGCTCTGCTGGGCGGTGGCCGCGGCGGCGGTCCAGGACTCCGGCACCGCGCCGCCAACCGTCGGTACGGCACGATCCAGATCCGGAACGCCCGTGAAGCGGCTGTAACGGCTCATGGCCGAAAGCGCTCCGCGGAGGCCGGGGCGGGCCACCACCGCGCGCGTCGGCGCTGGCGGCGCCGGTGCCGGCGCCGCGGGCTGCGCCGCCTTGGCGGCACCCGTGCCCTCCGTACTGCACGCGGGCTTCTTGTACGGCTCGATGACTGATGCCGTCATGCCGTTGTACTGCCCGGTGTAGAACTTCCACTCGGCCGAGCCGGAAGTCGGAGGGTCGGCGGCGTTGCGCGCGGGGGCCGCGTCGGCGACGGGGGCCGTGTCGGGGGAGGCGGCAGCGGCGGCAGCCGTCTCGACAACGGCGGCGGCGCTGGCGGCCTGCGCCTTGGCGGCCTGCGCCTTGGCGGCGGCGGCCTCGGCGGCGGCGGTGGCCTCCTCCAGCCAGGACCACCACACGCCGTCCGCCGCCGCCGCGTCCTCAGCCTTGGCCTGCGCCTCCAGGACCGCGCTGGCGGCGGCGGCAGACTCGGCGGCGGCCTTGGCCTCGACGGCCTGGCCGTCCGCCGCAGCCTGCTTAGCGGCGGCGCCCTCGACAGCTTCCTGAATGAGGGCCGACCACACGGCCGCCTCCGCCGCCGCTGCGTCCTCAGCCATGGATGGGGCCTCCAGAACCGCGCCGGCGGCGGCGGCAGACTCGGCGCCGGGACCCTCAACGGCTTCCTTGATGAGGGCAGCCCACACGGCCGCCTCCGCCGCCTCCGCCTCCCTAACGGCAGCCTCGCGTGCTTCCGCAACCGCGCGCGCGGCAGCCTCCGCCTCCGCCGCGGCCTTCGCGTCAGCGGCGGCCTTGGCTGCGAGCGCCGCCTCCGTCGCGGCGGCGGCCTGCGCGGTAGCGGCAGCCTGGGCGGCGGCGGCAGCCTCAGCGGCGGCGACCTCCTCAGCGGTGGCGGCAGCGGCGGCGTCCTTGACGAATGCCCAGAACGCGGCCTCGGCGGCGGCGGCCTCCTTGGCGGCGGCCTCGTGCTCTGCCGCCGCTGCTGCCGCCAGCACCGACGGCGGCGCGGCGAGCAGGGCTGACGGCGAGGGCGCCGCCGGCAGGGCGGGCACTACAGCGGCAGCAGCGGCCGGCGTGGCAGCCTCAGCGGCGACGTCGATGGCGCCGCCGTCAGCCTCGATGGTGACAGTCTGGCTATGCAGCGACACGCGGGCACGGCGGGAGCCGGCGCCGGCGGCGCTCGTCGGCGCCGAGGGCACCTGAGCGCCGCCAGGTCGAGCGCTGACGGCTGCGCTGGCGGCGGCGGCAGCGGCGGCGGCCTTGGCGGCCAAGGCCGACGGCGGCGACCGCACGATGCCCATCTCGCGGCGGCGCACGACCGCCAGGCTGCCGCCGTCACCTCCGTCACCTGCCGGCTCCGTCGGCAGCGCCACGGACGCCGCCAGCGGCTGCTCCTGCTCCGCCGCGGCCGCCTCCGCCTTGGCCTCTGGGACCGGCTCCTGCCTGGCTAGCTCTGGCGCGGGCGGCAGCTGGGCTGGCTCCTTGAACGTACCCCGCCGCCGCAGATAGTGGTGGTAGTACAGGCGCTGCTCCGGGCTGTCGTAGCCCTTGGGCACGCGCCACACGCCATCGTATCCGGACTCAGCAGCCGACGGCGGCGGTGATGCCGGCGGCGACGCAGGCCGGGCCGATGCCGGCGGCTCAACCAGGGGGGCGGCGGCGGCGGCGGCGGCAGGGGCTGACGGCGCCGCGGCCTTGGGCTGTACGTAGTGCTGGTAGTACAGCCGCTGGTCGGGGCTGTCGTACCCCTTGGGGAAGCGAGTGACGCCGTCGTACCCGGATGACGTCACTGGCGGCGGCGGCGGCAGTGCACCTGCCGAGCCGTCAGTCGCCTCCGTCGCGGCGGCGGCGCTGCTGGTGGTGGCAGCCTGGGACGCCGACTCTGGCTTGGGCTCGGGCTTGGCCGGCGGCGGCGCCGCCAGCGGGGGCGCATCCAGCTCCAGACCCGACGGCGGCAGTGGCGTGGCGGGAGCGATGGGGACCGCCAGCGGCACCGCTAGCGGCACGGCCAGGGGCACCGCCAGCTCGCAGGCGGGGCCCATCTGCCACAGCTCGCCCTCGGCGGCGGCGACGGGGTCAGCGGAGGGGACGGCACCTGTGGATAGAGGATACACAGAACACACTGGTTAGCTCTCGCGGTAGTGTCCCGTTCTGACAATTGACACTGTTGCAGTGCAACGACGTAAGGCAGCTAGCCCCGAAGCCGGCAACAATGACCAGAAACCTCACAAATCTTCACTTGCCACACGCCCCCCTCACTCTCGGCGGCGGCCGACGCAGGGGACGAGCGCTGCTCGGGCTTGGCCGGCGGCGGCGCCGCCAGCGGGGGCGCATCCAGCTCCAGACCCGACAGCGGCAGCGACGTGGCGGGGGGAATGGGGACGGCCAGCGGCACAGCGAGGGGGACCGCCAGGGGCACCGCCAGCTCGCAGGCGGGGCCCATCTGCCAAAAGTCATCGTCCCTGTCGAAGATCTCAGCGTCAGCGCTGGCGTCAGCGGCAGCCTTGGCAGCGGCAGCGGCGGCCGTGGGCGCCTCCGCCGGCTTGGCTGGCGGCGCCGCTGCCGTCGGCGGCGGCGACTTGTGCCAGAAGTCGTGTTCCTTCTCGACGGGGGCGTCCGCCTGCGACGCCGTCAGCGCAGCGCCGACGGAGGCCGCCAGGGGCGCCGCGGGCTTGGCCTCTGCCGGTGGCGGCGCCACCGTAGAAGCGGCGGCGGCGGCAGCGCGTCCCAGGGGCGAGGGGCTCCGGGCCTTGGGCCGACGGAAGCGGCTGAAGGGCGGCCGCGGGGAAACCTCCTCGGCCCCAGCGCTCCTCAGCTGAGAGACTGGATCCTTGGGATCGGGCTTGGCCGGCGGCGGCGCCGCCAGCGGCGGCGCGTCCAGCTCCAGGCCCGACGGCGGTAGTGACGTGGCGGGGGGGATGGGGACCGCCAGCGGCACCGCTAGCGGCACGGCTAGCGGCACCGCCAGCTCACAGGCGGGGCCCATCTGCCAGAAGTCACCGTCGGGGTTGCCGGGGGCCTGCTCCGCAGAGTCAGCCTTGGCGGGGGCAGCGACATCAGCGGCCTTGTCCGCCTCCGCCACCTTCGCCTCCGCCGCCTCGACCTCCGCTGGCTTGGCCTCCTTCAGCAGCTCCGCAGCAGCAGCAGCCACAGCGCGCCGCAGCGGCGAGGGGCTGCGCCCCCGACGCTCGGGCGGCGGCAGGGCGCGGGCCTCATCCGCGAGCCGCACCCAGCGGCCGGCGGCATCGTCGGCAGCGGCCTGGCGGCGGCCCGGCCGCCGCCCCGCCGCCCGCTGCGCGGCGTCGTTGATGATGGCGTCGCGGCGGCGGCGGCGGGACTCGAGCTCCGCCTTGGCGGCCTCGACCTCGGCGTGCAGCTGCGCCGGCGTCAGGCCGACGCGGCGGGAGGGCTCCGGCAGGACCGTGGGGTTGGGCCGCAGACCCGCGACAGCGGCGGGGCTGGCGCCGTAGCCGGTGCGCGACGGCGGCGGCGGCGTGCGGCGCAGCAGCGAGGCGAGGTCACCCAGGCCGTCGTCGGTGGCGCCGCCGCCGATGCTGGCCGCCAGCGGCGCCGCCGTATCTGCCGCCGCCGCTGACGACGGCGGTGGCGGCGGCGACGGTGCGGCGGCGGGGCCGATGAAGGCCTTGGGGGCGCCGTCGGGCTCGGGGCCGAGCGTGGGTGGGTAGGAGCCGACGGGGCCTGTGCGTGGGAATTGGGAGGAGGCAGGCCGTGACCAGGCGGCAAGGCAACGCAGTCGACGGCTGCGGCGAAACCTGAAAACAGACAGCCAGCAAAGTGCGACCTCCACCGGAAAACGATGCCCGCAGACCCCATCGCTTACCGTCACCGGGGGCCGACGACGGCCCTGATGGGGGAGTGGGCTTGGCCGGCGCGTCCGTCTCGGCGGCCGGCGGCAGCGGCGGCGGCGCCAGGAGGGAGCAGACGGTGGTGTGCGCGGGGCTGGGGTGCGCGGCGCGGGCGGCCTTGAGGGTGTCGTACCAGGGGCCGAAGTACTCGCGGGGCGAGGGGCCGCGGCCTGCACGGGCAGTAGGCGGGGCCGGGGGCGAAGAGTCGATGCTGGGTTTAGGAAATGTGATGCGAGTGCACGAGGGCTGGGTCCCGGGTCGGGCGCTCCGGGCTTTCCTGCGCAGGCGCGGACCGAGCTCCTGCAAAGCCCCCTGCGCAGGGAATGTCCTAGCTTACGACCACCGCTTGCATCCATGCAACTCTCCTGCATAGCTCCACCACCCTGCCCGCTTCCCTGCCAAGCTCAGCCCTTGCCCCGCAGCCCCGGCCGCACCTGCCGCCGCCGCCCGGCCCGCCTCGCGCCCCAGCACTGCGCCCGCTGCGCGCGCCGCCGCCGCCCCCAGCAGCGTCACCGCCCAGGCCGAGAGCCAGGCGGAGAGTGCCACCAGGTAAACGGCGCCCATGGGGCCGAAGGGCAGGTGCGACACGACCTAGGAGGTGGGGAGGGTGTGAAGGGAGGGGAGGGTGTGACGGGAGGTGTGGAGGAGGAGGAATGTCAGGGCTGGGGTCGCGGGGAACAGGACAGGGAAGCGGGCGTGCAGGGCGCGGGGACGCGGCGATGCGTCGAACGGAGCGGAGAGCGAGCGGGCGTGGGTGGGGTGAGGCGTGAACCGAGAGGCAGACCCGTAGCCGTGTGCCTTGCGGCGCTCGTACCTCGGGGGTGGCGGCCGCGGTCGTCGAAGAGCCACCGCCGTACATGGACAGGTGAGACCGCACGCCGTCAGCGGCTGCGGCGGCGGCGGCGCGTGCCTTGACGGCGGCGCCCTGCACCGCCGCCGCCAGCTGCTCAGCCACTGTCGGCGCTGCCGCTGACGCCGGCTCCGCATCGACGACGTCACCGGCGGCGACGAGCGGCGCCTCTTCGAAGGCCACGTCATCGGCGACGAACTCGTCAGCGGCGACAAACTCGTCCGCAACCACTTTCACGGCCGGATGGAGGGTGCTGGTGGCGGCCGCCGCAGGCGCGCTGTTGGGCAGGCGAAAAAGGGTGGGGCGTACGCAAAGAGATCGGCGAGCAGGTGGGCGGGAGGGCGGCGAACCGCGCTACGAAAACCCGACAGACAAGCAGGACGTGCGACCCATGATTGGGCACAACTGCCCACGTCCGGGCGGCGCCGGGGAAGCCTAGTCCGTATGGAGTGACCGCACCTGGTGGCCGGAGGGGCGACGGGGGCGGCCTTGGCAGCGGCGGGGGGCGAGGCGGTGGCGGGCTTGGTTTGGGCCGGCTTGGCGGGGGCCACGTAGGTCACCGGCGCATCGACCTGCAGCGCCCAGTCCTGCGGCATACGGAGGGGGCAACAGGAGCAGGGGCAAGCACAACTTGAGGGGATCAGCCAGCGCCAACGACGGTGGCAGCCAGGGAACAGATACCGGTACTGTGGCTGACTGCGACAGTGGGAGGCCTGGGTCGGGGTCGGGGTTGCGGGCGCTGCAGCCATACTGGCAACACATGCTGTGGCACCGCACCGCAACGCACGCCCTGCCCCTACCGCAACACCAGCCCCGACCCCCTCCCCCTCCTCACCGCCACGCGCAGGGGCAGCTCCGCCAGGGCGTGGGAGGCGCGGGCGGCGGCGCGGGCGGTGCGGAGCAGCGCAGAGCCCAGGCCGGGGCGGCCGGGGGCGGGCAGGCTGCAGGGGCACAGGCGCAGAGGGGGTGGGGGCACAGGTGCGGAAGGGGCGGGGAAAGGGCAGGGCAGGGGTGTGAAGGAGCGAAGCTAAAACCGTGGGAGGGGCCGGTTGCACACCGGCAATGCCCCCCTGGCCCAACATGCGCAACCGGGAATGGGCTGACATGCTGCTGCTGTCGCCTGCCTTCGCTGGACAACAAAGCACTACCGCCATAAACACACCGAAGCCCACTGCCAACACACTGCTCACCTGTCGTCCGGCGCGCTGACGGCGGCGCCCGGCTCGGCCTCCTGCCAGGGGTCCCGGCCGAGGCGGGGCGGGTAGACCGCAGGCTTCTGCAGCTGGGGCTCGGCCTTGGGCGGGCGGGCGGAGGCGGGGTCGACGGAGGCGGAGACGGCGGCGGCGGAGCCAGGCCTGGGGGAGACGGGTTTCGACGCCGGGGTGGCGTGGGGCGCGGCGGCGGCCAGGATCGCTGCGGGAGCGCGTTTTGCGACAGGGGCAGCTGCCGCGGCCGCGGCGGTTGGGACCGGGGCCGTTGCGGCGGTTACGGCGGCGGTTGTGTCGGTTGTTAGGGCGGTTGCGAGGGCCTGGTCAAGGGTGGCGGCCGCCTCTGCGACGGCCCTGAGCTCTGCCTGGTAGGCCAGACAGTCGAGCGCCCACCTGGCATGGGGTGGCCAGGCGGCGGGGCGGTGGTGGTTGGTTTGAGGTGGTGGTTGGGGCGGTGGTTGAGGGTGGTTGGGTGGTTGGGGGTGGCGGTGGTGGTTGGGGGTGGCGGTGGGAATTGCCAGCGGCGTGTACGCCGTGCGGCGCAGTGCAGGGGCAGCGTCACACGAGTGCGGCTGATGCGTGTATCGCTGTCTGCCGTGTCTTTGGCGGTCTGCTGGTGCGCTGGTCTGCTGTGCTGTGCTATGCGGTGCTGCTGTGCTGTGACGGCAAGTGTGGCGTTGCTCAGCAGCAAGCAGGCCGTGACACAATTAGCATGAAGCAACGCAGGGCGTGGTGGGCTCCCGGCGGAGGCACTCCCCGGCGCGCTTCAGCCGCCGCCCCCGTCCATCATCCCAACCATGCTCTCAACGGAGCCCCTGCTGCACCCACCTGCTCATGTCGTCCCAGGGGGTGCCCACGAGCATCTCCGAGCCGGAGGAGGGGGACACGCGGATGGCGCCGCGGCGGCCGGGGCCGAAGGCGGCGGCGGAAGAGGAGGGGGAGGCGGCGGTGCGGGCGGTGGGGGCCTCGGCGGGGTGGAGGCGGGAGGTGGCGGCGGGGGCGGGGCCGGAGACGTGTGTGCCGATGACGGGGAGCACGCCCGTGGTCTCGGCTTGGCGCAGGAGGACGCTCGCCTGCGGGGAGGCAGAAGGGATGGGGAGGGTGGAGGAGGGGGGGAAGGGAGGGGTGGTGGCGTGGGTAAGGGCAGCGGGAGGAGCGGCTGAGGTGGTGCGCGCAGAGCCTAGGGTTTAGCGCGCGAAGGCGGCGCCGTGGCTCGCCCAGGCGCTGCGGGCTGGGGCGCCACGAGAGTGCAGCCAGCCGCGATAGCAGGAACGGTTTGGGGGTCTGGCACCGGTAAGAGGGGGTTTGGCACGGAGAAAGGGAACGGCTGGTCGGAGGAGCCAAGAGCGTGAGAAAAGGCGACCTTGGCGTCTGGGCCTGCGGCGACGTTTGCGCGGTCTTTGCAGCCGCCAGCGCCTTTCACCGCACGAGTGAAGGCAACCGCGATCGCAGCAGCCGTCAAACGATGCAGCAAGGCCGCCGAGGGTAGCGGTGTGCGCTGCCGGCAGAGGCGGGCCTTTCTCTTCTCTCGGATGCTCCCGCGATTTCACCCGACTCACCGCGACCAACAGCACGGTGCCGACGAGCGACAGCGTGGCCAGCAGCTTCTCGATTAGACCGCCCCCGAGCTCATGGTAGATCCAGCCCTTGAACTGCTGCGGCTGCAGGCTGTCGCGAATGCTCCCGCCATTGCGCTCGGGAGTCGTAGCGCGCGGAGGGCGAAGCGTCAGCCTCCGCGGCCCCCCTCCAGGCCTTGGAGCAAGACGCGGGCCGTGCACAGCGGAACAGCTGGCGCGCTCGAGGCTCGGCACCAGCAACCGCGCAGAAAGCGATGGCCCTCGGAAAGCAGCCGCGGCGCTGCATCCTGGGACTGAGGCACTGCTGGTTGCGGAGTGTTGAGCGTGGGTCGACATGACGCCGTGGCTAGCGCCTCATAGCCGAAGAGCCGAGAACCGGGTTAGGGTTTCGCGCTGCTGCTGAGGCCTTGTGCGCTGCAGCAAGGAGCAAGCTCGAGTAACGGCTTTGAGAGCCACAGAGACAGCGTGGCTATGGTGCGGAAGCGGCAACACGAAGCACAAATGCCGCTGAGGCCCCGACAGATGTGGCTTCGACGATTCACCGCCTCCCGCTTTCGCTTTCGGCTCCACGTTACCGCAAATAAGGGCTCTCAACACTGCTCATCGCGGCCGGTTTGCGGTTTTGGAGTCCGCGTCTAAAGGTCGGCGTCTGCTGGACTCCGCCCGGCCGCTGGCCTTCCGCGAGCACTTTTGCCGCTCAACGTGCGTAGCAGCAATGGTGCTCCGACCGGAAGCGCAGAGCGCCGGGCGGGGAAGGATACGCTGACGCAGGGTGCCGGGTTTCGCGGGGTGTCGCGGGCGCCCCTTCCCTCTCATTCAGCCCGCGTCGGCCGCTCTTCACCCCAAGGTTGGGCGCAGCGGCTTTGTCCTACCTCAGCCATCTCCCACCCCTCTGGCCCGTCTCCACGCACGCCCTGCATACCCTTGGGAGTCGGGACCGGCTTCTTGGGCGCAATGGAGCCCAATGAACGCCGGCCTGCTCCGCTTCAGCCTAGCAAGTAGCAGCTGTGGACGGAGGAACGGGCGCAAGGCTGCCTGCTATGCGCGAGGCCCAGGGCCAGACTGAGACGTGTTGAGCGTACGCTGGGGGGCAGGAATGGCCCGAGCGTGCCGTCGTGCACTGCCCTTGTATAATCTCTCTCTCTGTTTCTCAATGGCACCCGGCTGGCAGGGCATTGCGCGTTGCTTTGTAGCACTGCTGGCGGCCAATGCCACACATGCAGCTGCACCGAGGCCATGTGCTCTGGAGCACGCACGAGGCCTGCCAGCTGCCACTGCCTGCTACGCCTCTGACCTCTCGAGGTGTACGGTATCTTGCGGCATGATGGAGCGAGCATGCTGGCGTGCTTCGAGTCCGCCGGCGCCTGCCCTTGCCCGCGGCCTGCCACGGCTGCCAGTGGGGCTCTGCTCTGAATGCATGCGCAGATTGGGCGCCCCCCGACTTGACCGCCTCAGCCAGGGGCACATGACGTCCGGGCGCATCGTGTCAAGGTACGGTCGCTTCCGCGCTTATGCTACTTACAATCCAGGCCGTTACGTTCGCTACCGCAGACCGCACCTGCCTCGGCTTCGGGGCCCTCAAAGGCGTGCCCCCGTCTTCAAATTGATTAGGTCAGGGCCGCCCCCTAGCGTAACCCGCACCGAACACGTCGGCGCACACAGCCACGCGGGCCAAGCCCACGTTCGCGCCCTGCCCTCCTCCTGAGACGCTCAAAAGCATCCGCCACGGCCAGCCCTCATGCCCCCCAACGACACGTGAAACCGCGCGCAATGGTGCACATGCAGAAGAGCCCGGTCCGTAATATGGCACAACATCAGGCCAATACACAAAATATGAGGTTTGATTGATGCTTCTCACTCCCATACTCACTCGACAATCCACTCAACACCTGCCGGCCGGCCCAGACCTGCAGCCTCTCTCCAAAGTTCTCGGCACTCTGATTGATTCGTGCTTCGGCCCGTCGCATGACAACAAGCAACAAGGTATGCAAACACACATACGCACACGGTTGAGACCATCAAGCTTGTGACGCCCAGCGTCGCCCCCTCAATTCAATCATTACTGTCAGACGTTTATGTCCCCCCACCCAGCCGCCGCCGCCGCCCCTACAGGTCCCCCTCCTGCATTCACTCAGCTCCCTAGCGCCTCAGCGCCCCTCAAGCGGCGCCCTCTTTGCCAGCTCGCCTGCGTCTACCGAATGTTGCCCGGGGTCCACGCCGCCGTATGCGTCCTGCGGCAGGCGAGCCGCAAGCAGCGGACCCACGCCGCTGCCCACCTCCGCCTCGGCACGGCCGCCTCCCTGCGCGGCCGGGCCCCCAGCGGGGCTAGCCGCAGGGGCGGCCGCGGCCGCGGCAGGGGCGGTCGTGGCGGGTGAGGCTGTCGCGGCTGCGGCGGCCGCGGGCTCCAGGCTGACGTCATCGACCTCCGCGAGCCTCGGCGCGAGCGCGGCCTCCAGAGCTCTGCCCACGCTCTCGGCGGCGGCTGACTTGGGGTCGGAAAGGGATTGACGATGCGCGTCGCCGGTCGCCATAGGTGCGCCGGCGGGTATTGTTGAAGAAGAGAAAGCAATTCGCGGCTTGGCGGACCCACTCCCCCCAGTCTTTCTTTTAGGGCTAGTAGGTGTGGCGTCCCTAGGCTTGCAATAGAGCCCTAGCCACAACTAATAAGGGAGTCCAGCGCGGGTATGTATTGACCTCCGTCCGCGGCGCTAATTAGGGGCAGCCCGAGTCTAATGCTCGGGCGCCGCGCCGCATCGCCCGCATGCGGCGGTGGTGGTGAGTTGCGGAGACTACTTCTTGGAGGCGAGGTAGGCGCGCCATCCGCCAAAGGCAGAGACGTCCTCGCAGGCGGCGACAGCGTAGGACTCGCCGAGGAAGCCCTGTGGGGGAGGGGGAGGGGAGGGGAGGAGTTTGGGTGCACTCGTGGGGTGGCATTGAGAGAGGGGGGAGCTCGTAGTTGGGGTTCCGGTGCTGTGAGGGGTCAGGCGGAGCTACCACACGAGGCATTGATCGCAAGGGAGGGGTATGGCCCAGCAGCGGAGTAGCCGGTCGCGGGGGGAGAGGGATCGCCCGCGTGGGGGTGCCGGGGAGGACACGCGGTGGCGGTTGCGGTCGGTCGCGGGCGTCCCGAGCCGCAAGTGCAGAAACGCTAAGGTTAACGTGCTCATAAGGCCAGCTGCATTTGCCCAGCGCGTTTGCGGGGGCTGAGGGGCCCAGAATCAGCCAAGGCGATACCGAACTTGCCTTCTCGCTGCTGCCGTCCTCCAGCAGCACGTCTCCGATGCACAGAGGAGGCTTGACACCGTCGCGAAGGAACTCCCTGCGCAATCGGGCAAACGGGGGGCGCTACGCTCAGAATTGCGCCGTTGGGGCCCGCGCGTGTTTCGGGAAACGCGGCTGAGCCTCACGGCACTCACCCAACGCGCTCAATTGGAAAGGACCAGACCTCCACGTCGAAGCTGTGACCGCAAACGCCCTCGGCGCCCTGCCGAATTAGCGCGGGCCGAGGTCCGAGGCTGAACATTTTGTAGACGGGCGCCGTCTTGACCGCCTTTACAAGCGTGGCGCCGAGCCCGGTGACCTGATGGTTTAGCGCTAGCCCGGACATATGCGCCCCGGCGAGCACCAGGTTGAGTCGCGCGGCAGCCATCTTGGCGCGGTGGGAACGCGCGGCCGCAGCGGTATGAGCAGCGTTGTGTCTGCGTGCGGCGGGAGGCTGCGGGGGATTTACAGCACTGCAGGAACTTTGGACGAGAGTACGACCGCCACGGGCCAAAGGTCGCGGGCAGCGACTCCGCGAGACCGCAGTGCTGATGGTCTTGGCCGGCGCTACGTATAAACAGCATTTGGCGTAAAAGGCGGCGGCGCGTGACGCGGCACAGAGCACAGGGGTGCACGTGTTCGATCGTGCCGCACCGTATCCGTTTGGCGCCTAAGTGCGGCCGTTGCACCTCCCCGTCACCCCGCGCTTGCGCCAGCTCCCAACACGCTCCCAACTCCCCCCACCCCGCCCTGCGCCAGCTTCCCTCCCCGTGATTGCCCTAGTTTGCGCTGCTCGACATCCAGAGCCACCGCACTGCACCGCACACGCGCGAGGACCGGCTGTCCAAAGTCCGCTTGCCGGGGGCCTTCGGGGACGGTGCCCTCTGACCCTCAACCGGTCGAGAAACTCTCTCCGAAGTTAATGTAACGCCCAATGGGCGCATTGCATGATCGCACACTACACATGGCGCCAAAGGGGCAAGGGCCGGGGTACAACTAGCGAGCATGAAGCCACCCCGTTGCTGGCCCCGCAACGTTCCGTTCCGCCGACATGTGCGCGTTCTCCCGGTCCCCCCCATCAATGTCCCGAACACAAAGCGAGTCGCCGTGCCCCTATCCGTACGCTGTACTACGTACCAATAACCCTGCACACCTCACGGTGTCTCGCAAACACTCTAGCGACGAGCATGGGGTTTAAGACAGCACATGTCAGGCCTCAGGCGTGACCTCAGCGCTTGCTGCACCCGCAGTCGGCACCCCATCCGCCTTGCCACGGCCCCACACAAACCCCAGATCCGATGCTTCAGCCTCACCCTACCTTGAGCGCCACGTATCAACCTCGCGAGACCCACATGACCTCTGCTGTCCACCCCACTTGCTGTGGGCGGTCGCTGGTAAGCGCGTCGCAGCGCGCCTGACGCCAATCACACCGCCTCGGCACCTCCGCCTCCGCCTGCTCTTGCCACAGCGCCCACGCTCGCCACTCCCCCCTTTCCTGCCGTTGCCGCTTCACCCTCGCACCACCTATCCGCCGCTCAGTCTGCGCCTGCGCCCGCCCCTGCCCGACCTCCCCTGCCCGACCTCCACAATACTCCCGCAGCCTACGGTACCCTCCACGCTCCAGCCTAGGACAGCACGGCGCAGGACAGCACGGCGCAGGACAGCACGGCCTAGCAGAGCATGGCCTAGGAAAGCATGGCGATGAGCCCGATGGTCTGGTGCACGCCCTGCTTGGCCTTCTGCGCCGTGGGCCCCGAGGCGGTGCGCGCCACCGGCACCAGCGCGCCCTTGGTGTTGTCCAGCACCTGCCTGCGGGGCCGGAGGAGGGGCGGGGGGGGGGGGGGCGAATGAGCGGGGAGCGGGCGACCGAGGGACGCGCGTGAGCACTGTACTACAGCCGAAAGCCTTGGCAAGCGCGGGCCCGGCGTGGCGTGCAGTGGGCTCCATGCAAATACATGCACGCGCTGTCCGCAGCACCTGCACCTATCGCATCACAGTCCACCTGCGCATGTGCTGCCTCGCGCAGGACCTGCCACCTGAGCTCGACGAGGCTTGCAGCGGGCGCCATGCGGGCTCCGACCTATCGCATCACAGTCCGCATGCGCGCGAGCCGCCCCTGGGCCTGCGGCCACCCCCGTCCCCAGGCCGCCGCCCGCGCGCACCTGATGTGCGGGGCCAGCCCGGGGTCCTTGATGTCCAGTCGCTTGAGAATGGCCTCGATCCACCCCAGCTTGGCGTCCACGTCGGCAGTCAGGTCGAAGCACAGGAAGGTGAGCAGGCTCAGCAGCGTGGGCTGCCCCAGCGGACACGGCTCCGCCGCCAGCACCTGCTCGCCGCCCGCGTGCGCGCACGTCCAGACGATGAGCGGCAGGTCCTGCGGGGCCAGGCGACGCGCGCCACACACGAGGTCGGGTGGGTGCGTGGGTGAGTGGCGTGTGAGGAGGGGTCACGGTATGGCCGTCAGGATAGGGTTTCAGGGCCGCACCCGCGCGGGTCCCGAGGACGGTCTCAGGAAGGCTCAAGCCAAGCCGTGGGCTCCTGCATTTGCACCCGCCCCCAACCCCTGCCTCCCCGACATGCACAACGCTTCCACCATGCTCCCGTGCTTCTGCTTTGTGGCTGCTCTACTAGTTGCTAGGAGGGGGTCAGCACACACCTGGCGCTCCAGCACGCGCGCGAACGCTCCGTCCAGGTCGCCCGAGCGGATGAGGCCTGGGGAGGGGGCACGAGGCAGGGCGGGGGGTGATGAGAGGGCAGCGGAGGCATACACTACGGTGCAAGAGAGCCAGCGGCCAAAAACAGCACTCTGTAGGACAGCCATGGTAGCGGCCGGTCCTGGTTGCAGGGTGCTGGGCGAGAGCATCGGGGAACCAGGTCATCACGTACCAAGGATGAGCTCCTGGGTTGCCGCATCAGCGCTGGCCGGCGCGGGCGGGGGCGCAGCGGACGCCGGCGCGGGGGTTGGCGCCGGCGCTGGCACCGGTGCGGGGGCTGGCGGCGCCGCAGGTGCAGGTGCAGGGCCTGGCGCAGGAGCGGCAGCCGGCGAGGGAGCAGGCGCGGCCTGGGCCTTGGACGGCTTGCTGGGGGCCGCGGCGGCGGACGCTGCCGCGACGGCCGCCGCGGCGGCGTTGGCAGCGTCGGCCGCCGCCGCGCTGCCCTTTCCAGCGCTGCCGCTAGCAGCCTGAGGGCCGCCCTTGGCTCCGCGGCCGGCGGCCGCCGGTGGCACAGCCGCCGGAGCCGCTGCCACCGGCGCCGGAGCCGGCGGTGCGGGCGCAACCGCCGCCGGGGCGGCCGCGGCGACCGGCGCCGCGGCGGCGGTGGCTGCCGCCGAGGTGGCGGCAGCCGCCGCCTTGTCGGCGGCGCGGGAGGCTTTGTCGGCGGCGGCGGTGGCGGCGGCGGCATCGCCCTTGAGCCCCTTGGCGGCGGTGTTGATCTGCTGCGCCGCGTCCTTGAGGGCGCCGCCCAGGCCCCCCAGCGGCTGCAGGGGCGCCAGGTGCGTGTCGAGGCCCGACCGCAGCGCCGCCTCCATTTGGCTGAACATGGCCGCGGTGGCGCGCTCCAGGGGGGGCACCACCTGGGCAGGACACGAGGGGCAGGGGGAGCGTGGGCGGGCGCCGGGCAAGCGCAAGCGCGGGGTGCCGCAACGGCCGCACTTAGGCGCCAAACGGATACGGTGCGGCGAGATCGAACACGTGCACCCCTGTGCTCTGTGCCGCGTCACGCGCCGCCGCCTTTTACGCCAAGTGCTGTTTATACGTAGCGGCGGCCAAGACCATCAGCACTGCGGTCTCGCGGAGTCGCTGCCCGCGACCTTTGGCCCGTGGCGGTCGTACTCTCGTCCAAAGTTCCTGCAGTGCTGTAAATCCCCCGCAGCCTCCCGCCGCACGCAGACACAACGCTGCTCATACCGCTGCGGCCGCGCGTTCCCACCGCGCCAACATGGCTGCCGCGCACTCAATCTGGTGCTCGCCGGGGCGCATATGTCAGGGCTAGCGCTGAACCACCCGGTCACCGGGCTCGGCGCCACGCTTGTTGAGGCGGTCAAGACGGCGCCCGTCTACAAAATGTTCAGCCTCGGACCTCGGCCCGCGCTCATTCGGCAGGGCGCCGGTCGGTTGGGCGCATCGCTTGCCAGCGCGGCCCGTGCCTCCGGCCCGGCAACCAACGCCGCTCCCGCCCCGTGTTGCTGGCTACACCGCCCCACCCCTCGCAACGCATGTCTCTCACCTGGGAGCCGAACGCGCCGCCCAGCCCGTCCGAAACGGCCTTAGGCAGGGCGCTGCCCAGCTGCGACCCGAGCGCGCGCTCCAGTGCCGTCGCCGTCGCGCCGGCGGACAGCGCCGCCGGCAGCGCCTCCGCGACGGCGGCGCGCACCGCGGGGCCGATGGCTGCCTTGACGGCGGCGGTGGTGGCGGCGGCGGCGTCCGCAACCCGCTGGGACAGGTCCTTGGAGACGCCCGCAACGGCCTGGGGAGCGAAATACGGGCGAGAGCGCATTAGAAGTAAACCAGTTAGGGTGATCCTAACGACTGGACTGGCTGTGCGGCACGCAGGCGCCCATGTAGTGAGCTTGCAACACAGCGTGTGTCCGCCCCGCCAGCAGCAGGCGCCCCGCCGCGGGCCCTCACCGCAAGCACGGCCTTCTGCGCCTCCGCCGCCTCCTTGCGCCGCTCGTCGGCCGCGCGCCGGGCCACCGCATCCGCGGCCCGCGAGGCCGCTGCGTCCGCGGCCGCCTTGACGGCGGCCTTGGCCTCCGCACGCACCACCTTGAGCACCTCCCGCTGGTTGGAAGCCATCTGGGGGGGTGGGGGAGTGGAGGGGCCGGTGGGGAGGGGAAGGGTTGGCGTCGTGCCGTGCCTTGTCGTACCGTGATTGCCGAGCCGTGCGTGTGAGGCACCGCAGTGCCTAGGAGTACGGTATCTAAGGCTGGGCGCGCACAGCCAGGGGGATAGGCGCCCTACTAGGACAACCGAAACGAGCCGCTGTGAGGCAGGCGCGGCCTATGCGTTAAGAGTCAATTCCTTTCGTAGCCCGCACCTGCTCCAGCATCTGCTGCTGAAGGACCACCAGCTGACTAAGCTGAGACGCTAGCTCGCCAGCGCCAGCGCCACCGGCGGCGGCCGCCCCCGCCACGGCGGCCAGAGCGGCCGACGGCGAGGCGGCGCCGGAGGGTGGCGGCAGCGGCGCTTCCGCCGGCACCACAGCCACGGGGGCTGGCGGGGTTGTGGACGCGTCAGCCGGGGCCGCAGAGACATCCTCCGGGACCGGGTAGGGGATGGGTGCCGTCTGCGGGGCAAGGGAAGCACACGTGTCAAGTAAAAAGGACGAGGAGGAGACACTGCGGTCTTCTTCCCGAGTTCGTTCACCCTTTCTTGCCGAGTCCCCTCCTCACCGCCGATATCCGGCGGACCAGGTTGGCCGACGGCGGCGGCGGCATGCCCGCCGGCGCCTGCTTGCCCTGCGGCGGCGCCTCCGCCTCCGCCACCGCATCGACGCCCGCGGCCTCCGCCGCCGCCTCGAGCCGCTGGTCGTCGGCAGCGGCTGCTGCCGCCGCCTCTATCGCCTCCGCGGCCGCCTCCGCCTCCGCCAGGTTGGGGTTGCTGAGGCTGGGCGTCATGTTGGATCCGATGGATTGCGAGCGGCTGGATCCAACCAACGATGATGACTCATTGTCACCGCCGGCCGTAGTCATGGTGCTGTACGCATCCTCGCCGCCGCCGGCGCTGCCGGCGGCGATGAGCGCCGCCAGGGCCGGGTTGGCGGCGCCGCCGCCGCTGGTGCTGCTGCCGCCCACGCTGCCGCCGGCGGCGCTACGGGCAGCGGCGGCGGCCTGCAAGAGCTGGCTCGGGGTGAGCAGGGAGGGCCTGGCACCGCTGAGCGTCGAGGGGCCAGGCGGCGGGTGCACGTGCAGCGGCTCGTGCGCCGCCTTCACCGCCGCCGGCTCAGGGCCCGCGGCCGCGACCGTCGCCGCCAGCGGTGCCTCGAACGGCGTCGCCGCCGGCACCACCGCCGGCACAGGGTGGGAGTCTACCGCCGCCGCCGCCGGCACCGCCGGACGGCTGGTGGCGTCTGACACGTCCGACGGCGCCGACGTAAGCACCAGCGGAGGCTGCGTCGCCGTCGACGAGGCGCCAGAGGCCGCCGCCGCTGCCGCTGGCGCCGCCGGCAGCGACGTCGACGCCTCCCGCTCCTTCTGAAGGGCCAGGAGCGCTGCGATGGGGTCGCGGACCCCGCCTGCAGCCGCCGCCGCCGCTGCCCCGTCAGCGCCGCCAGCAGCCGAGTGGCCGCCGCCGTGGGTGGCGGCGTGGCCGTGCGCGTGCACGTGATCGTCCGCCGCCGCCGATTCCGGCAGCGGGAAGCACTGCGCCGGTACGAGCGTGTACTGCTGTACGGCCTCCGGCTGGATGGTGTACATGTGGAAGGCCTCGCACTCGGTAACCTCGTCAACGCACGTCTCTGGAACCAGTGTACACGACAGGATGGGCATGGCGACGCTGAACTCCGAAACATAGCTGAAGGTGGGCCCGGCTGAGGAGGCGTCCGCGGCGCCGTCCGCCGCCGCCGCCGCCATGTCGACGCGCAGGACGTACACCTGCGTACGGAGCTCGTTGGCGAGTACGACACAGTCGAAGAGCGGTTGGGCCTCCAGGTGGTTAAAGAAGGCGGGCGAGGCGGCGGCGCTGGCCAGGCGGAGCGCGTGGGTGCAGGCAGGCTTGGCCGAGAGGTTGATGGTCCAGAGCTTGAGGTGAGCATTGACGCCATCGCCCGTCAGCAGCGTCAGCCCCGCGCCGCCACCGCCGCCGCCACCGTCCGCGCCGTCGTCGCTGCCGCGCGCGCCGCCGCCGCCGCGGCCCAGCCAGTGCAGCGACGCGACGGCGGCGCCGCCCGCCGCCGGCTCGTCCAGATCTCCGCCGTACGCCTGGAACCGCATGTCGGGCTCCACCGCCAGCGGCTGGATCAGGGCCGGGTCCATCTGGTCAGGCGACAGCGCCCAAACCGACACCGCGCCGTTGGAATCTCCCGCCGCCAGCAGGTCACCGCCCGGCGAGAATGCCACGCTCGTGAACACCGCTCCGTCACCGCTCTTGGCCGCAACGACGGGGCTCGCGTACTCGGGCGCCGCCGCGACGTCTTGCGTGGGCGGCACGTTTATGAAGTAGAGGGAGTCGCCGGCGGCGACGCACAGGACGAAGTCGTAGGCGGGGTGCCAGGCGAGGTGCGCCAGCGGGTGCGCGGTGGGGCCGGTGACGGGGATGGGCAGCTCGTGGCGCGCCAGGATCTCGTCCCGGACCGTGTCCTCGCCGCCGGTATCTTCTTCGATCACCTTGCGCACGTGGACCTGCGGAGCGGGAGGCAGAAACGGGTCGGTTGAGGGGCCTGCCGTAAAACCAGGTACACGGCGCGCCGTGCGCTGCGACGAGCTTGGGGCTGGGGCTGGGGCTGGGGCTGGGCTGCCACCAGGGGTTGCAGAATCGGGCCACTGGTCACATCGCGACTTCAGCGGCTCACGACGGTTCTCAATACTGGGGCAGGGCTTGCGGCTGGGGCTGGGCTGCACGGGCTGCATGGGGCCGAGCCACATCACGTCGTTACGCGTTCGCCCTTCGCACAGCCTTCAAGCCTGTCACAGCATAATATAAGACACTAGGTAGCTTCGCACGACAATGCGCGCTGCCAGTCGCCGAGAGTGGGCAGTGTGGGAGTGGGACATGGGGATGGTCGCGGGGGCTCAGCTGCATTTTGTGGAGTGTGGGGTGGTGGCTGGGAATGGCGGGTGGGCATGCCGGCCGAGGAAGCCATGGCCATGGCCATCGGCCTCGACCATCCTCTTTGCCACTCTCGACCTGATCCTGTTCCTGGGCTGAGCCTCAACCGCCTCGGACGGCGACAGCGAGGCCTCGGGCGCAGCCGCAGCTGGGCCCAGCACCAGGCGCACGCGGCGCCAGACGCAGTTCTTCGTCCTACTGCCACCCGCCCGCCCAGCAGCTGAGCCCCTCCGCCACCCCTAGTTCCCTCCCAAGCTACCGCCCCGGCCCGAACTGGAATCCACCGCCAGTACAGCCCCCCCCAATCCCAAGTGCCGCAAGCACCCACCTGCCCGGTGGTGTCCACTGAGGCCAGCAGGCAGCGCTCGGCGTCGTGGCGGAAGAAGCTCAGGTCCGTGACCGGGGCGGCGTGGTCCTTGAGCAGCGTGCGGGCGCCCGTGTGGCGATTCAGGATCCGGATCTGGCCCGCCTTGAGGCCGTACACGATGTAGCTGGCATCCACGGCAATGGCGTGGCCGTGGCGCTTGGAGATCTCCGACTTGACATTGGCGATCTTGGAAACCTGTCCAGGGGACACGGGTAGGAGGAGGGCGGGTCAGAGCAGGGAGGTAGTTTCGGGAAACAAAATCAGGGCCTTCTTAACGAGACACTTGAGGCAGGACGCTTGTGATCTGCCCCTGTGTCTGCTCCTGGCCTTAGGGCTGGCTCAGGTGAGGAACATGATGGCAGAGTAGGGCTGCCCCTGCCTTGCTGCCCCCACCGAAACAGCAACCGTGTGCCGATGATCCCGCTCCCTCTTCGCATCCTTCAGCGGTGGTCGGCAAAGCAGCCCCTCCCGTTACGGAGCCCCCTGCAACAGCCCCGCAGTACCCTTGGCCGCCTTGCCCCCACCCCCCGGCCGTCTCAGCTGCATCACCCTCCTTCCTGGCCGCATGCTGCCGCCCCCAGCCCCAACCCCAACCGGCACCACTGCTCCACTGGTAGCAGGGGCACGGCCACCTACCACGAGCGCTGGCGTGTCCTCCGGCGTGTGACGGTCCACCTGCACCGTGTCCTGGAGCGGCGAGAGTGCCAACCCGTGAGGCTGCGGCCGCTTCTTGTCCGGCACGCTGCCCGAGCTCAGGGCGGCGGCCAGTGCGGCCGCAGCCTGGGAGTGCGGCGCCGCAATGCGGCTGCCAGCGGGGGCGGGAGCGCTGGTGGAAGCGGCAGCCCCGGGCGCCACGGCCGCGGCGGGTGGGGCCGGGGCAGGCGAGGCAGGCGGGGCCGGTTGCGACTCCGGCGTGGCAGCCTGCAACACGAAAGCGCCACACTTGAGCCGGTGTCGGGCCCGAAGCCATACGGAGCATAGCCCTAGCTGGTGCATCGTGTTCAACTTGTCTCAGCCCGGTCAAGCTGCTGCCGCGAGCGAAGACCGATCTTCTCGACACATGAGGGATCTCCAGGCACGCCCGCTGCGCTCACCTGGTTAGCCTCCGCCTGCTTCAGCCAGCCCATTAGCTCGAAGCCCATCGCTCCGCAACTAAGGGCCGGTGCGGCCCACAAACGTTGATAGACTACTTTGACGGGAGGCGCAAGCGAACACAATGCGTAAGCTAACAACGTGGAGGACTCGTCCTCCTGTAACTGTAAGCAACAGGACCTGTCGGGTTGTGCGCGTTTGGGCAGCAAGTTTGCCGTTCGCGCGGTCATCCGGAAATGCAGCGACCTGTGTGCGCTCGCCACCTGCACGTTCAGAACAAGAAACCCCTTGAAAAGCTTGCCACAACGCAGTAGCTTGCTGACTTCTTCCGTCGGGGCAAAAAGGCGCGCTGCGCTATTCGCCACAAGCCAGTTCAAGCCTAATAGCGTGCCGCTCGCAAAATTACACACCTGTCCGCCGTCTAGGGTCTTGCAAAGCCCAGGGGACCAGGCGCCGGCGCCAAAATGTACACTTCCTCGGGCGCGAGGTCTGGAGATCAGGAGTATGCGCCGCTCCTCTTCTCAGTCCAACCCTTAGACCAGGCAACACCGCGGGCGGCGACGCCGCTGCGTGCGGATAGCTCCTTGAGCACGCAGCGCAGGAGTATTACGGCGACGCCGGGGTCGATGGTCGCCGACGCCACGCCTGCGCCGCCCCCGCCCATAATGCGCCTAGCGGAGGACGTTGTCATGGGTGAGGAGCGTGGAGGCATGGTCGTAGGGCGCAGAGGGAATCCCTTGGGAGGCGTGGAGGGCTCAGCCGGGGTACCCAAACAGCTGCACCCTGGCTTGCCCTGGGCAGCAGGCGACTGGTTCCCCGGGCCGTGCCCTTGCGCACTCGCTTGCCTGGCACCCCTGTTCTTAACCCTGGCTTGCCCCGGGGTACCGACTGAAGGATGCTCGGATGGTCCGTAACACCTCTTACCCCTTACCGTGACGCCCTTTCTATGTCTGACGCCAGACGAGCCGGGGAGTGCGGCTCGCGGCGCCACGCCCCCTGGGCGACAGACGCCTCAACAAGCTGGACTGGGGGCGGGACCAGCGCCGCCGCAGCAGTCGCTACAGCAGTCCCTAGGCTTCGAGCAACAACAACCTCCCTACGAGGTGCGAGCAACATCAGCGCTTAATCCATACCATGCGGAACTGTGGCTGCCTTCCTACCCTCGTCGCTCCACCCTCCCGGACTGCCCGCAAGTCACCCAGCCGAGCCTGGGCACCCCGCCTCTTCCGCCCTTCTGCTGCTAGAGTAAGGCTCCTGGCCTCATCCTCCCATCTCCGCGGCCCTTCCCCCCCCCAGGATGTGTGGGTGACCATATTCGGCTTCGGCCAGGCGGACGTGCCGCTGGTGCTGTCCGAGTTCCACCGCTGCGGCGACATCATCTCGTGGGGCTTCGGCGAGCCCGCCTCCAACTTCATCCACGTCCGCTTCCAGAACAAGCACGGCGCGCAGCGAGCCCTTATCCGCAACGGCGAGCTGCTCACGCCCAGCCTCATCGTGGGCGTCAAGCCGCTGGACCCACGCCACCGGGCGCGGGTGGCGGCGCTGGCGGAGGGGGCGGAGGACCCGGCGGCGGCCTACAAGCCGCGGGCTGTCCCCGAGCGGCCCTACCGCGTGGAGGCGGCGTCGGTGCAGGTGATTGCCGGCAGCCTGTGGACGCGCGGGGGGCTGGCCTAGGGACCGTGCGGTACCGGTGATCAGGTTGCGCGGCAGGGATTGTGCGCTCACCTCCTGCCCTTCCTGGCCCGCCCCTCAGGTTCCGCAGCAGAACCGGAACATGGTCACGCGCGTCTTTGAGTACGTTCTGGGGTTGTGAGAGCGCCGGCAAGAAGTGGATGCAGTCCAGGGTCCTCGGAAGTGATAAGGGAGGCAACAAAGGCTGGAGGCGTTCATGCCGGACTAGGGCCGTGCTGCACATGACCAGCGCGACGTCCCTTTCGGGGGGGGGCATCAAGCATGGGACACGCGGGCGCTGGAACTGACTTACGTTGGCGGAACACGGGAACCGCAGACATAGCTCGGATCAAGCACAGAATGCTGAATGGGCCTGCGCTCTGGACTAAATGCGTGAGGACCAATGGGCTGGGATAGCTAATGGCCAAGCAAAGCTCGGGGCCAGCTGATAATCCTGCTTGCCGCCACGTTAGAGTAGGGCGTTAGGGCTTTGATGAGGGTCGTACGCTGAAGACGGCACGATGGGTGTTGAAGATGTAGAGCTCTTGGCTATGCACCTAGGCAAGCCCGTTGACGGATGGGTTTGGGCCTGTCTGAGTACGCGGCCGAGCTGCAGGCGGGTGGCACGGCCAGCTGCCGTCACGTGCAATCAAGATACCAGCACGTACCCCCCTTGTATTGCGAGAATGTGCCGGACCTACTGGTACTGCAGAATAGTCCTGTCCTCGAGCTAGTGGAGGACCGCTCGGGCCTCGTGGCGCCCAGCCGCCCAACGGCCCGTGCCAAACCGCCTGAAGTCAGGAAGTCCCGTCCTCTGTTGCCACGTCTGACAGGCTCATGCTACTGACCTACTGTCACGTCTCACTAACACAGTAACACAGCTCTGATGTGCGCGCTGGTATCTCCTGAGTGCTGCTAGAGTGTGCGCTCAGCGGCACAGGGGGCGGGCTCTGCTCAGCGCGCGCTACGCGCCGTTGACGGCGGGAACCCAGGGTCGGGAACAATCGATGGCAGCACGTCGAGACAATGTACACGGAGGCGAGCCGCAAAGCACGCGAGCTCCACAGGGCCTCCCAGGAGACGCACACGCAGTTGTTAGGGTCCTGGCTAGCGCAGCACACAAGCAGCATAGCTGGGTGCCAAGGCAGCCGGCCCCGAACACACGAGAAGGCCCCAGCATGGATTGTGTTTGCGCGGCAAGCCTCACTAGCCCACTACCGTTCGTTGTTCACCCGCCTCCGCCACGCTGCATTGCGCACGCGTGGTCGCTAGAGCCCGTACCTGTCTATCCCCCTCGCTACTGCTCTAGCCCCTCCCCGTCACCAGGCCCAGCCAGCATGTGCACATGTCAGAATCTGCCAGGGCTCCATCGAGGGGCTCCACCCACCGATCGACCCAACCCTCATCCTCAGCTTTGAGCGACCTCATGGCCCCAGGCTGTACCCTGCGCCAGCGCTCCGTGTGTCCTCCGCCTTGCAGGGGATACCTGTCCAAACGGACTTGGGTAACCTCTAACAGCACCCATGCGCCCAGCGCCTGCCTAGCAAGCTGCGCCAGCAGCCAGCCTGCTTGGCGGCGCTAGGCCCCTGCCGCCCTCCTCTCGAGTCCACCGCAGCGGCAGCTCAGCCACCGCCACAGCTGAAGCCCCAACGCGCAGTGCGCCTCCGCCTCCGCCGCCCCCCTGCTGGTGGCCGCTGCAACCCCGCATCAACCGCGGCCCTGCCGTTGTTTCCACCGCCCACATTGCTGGGCGCGCCGCCCCTCCAGCCACGCCGCCAATCCAGCCGCGCCACCAGTCCAGCCGCGGCGTCGCTCCAGCTGCCGGGCCGCTCACAGGCCAATGACTTTCCATGTGCGAATGGACATGTCCGCGCTTGCCGACGCGAAGATAGACTGGTCCGGCGCAATGGCCACGGCCAGGACCTCGTCGCTGTGGCTGGTCTTCCCGAGCGGGTCCGAGGGGATCGTGTGGAAGCAGGCCCCCGTGCTGATGCGCCACAGCTTGATGGTCTTGTCTGTGGGGCGAGTGACAGCAAGTGCTTCGCAGTCAGGGCGAGGGCAAAGGCAGGCACCTATCTGGCGAACGCCCGGGTGTGCGGGTCGCTGGCTTGACATTCCTGCCAGGCACGGACGTGATACCCCTTAACATGCGTACCCCAACTCAGCTGGACTGCTCTTTGACAGAGTCCAGTGACCTCCAACAAGGGCACCCCCCCGTCGAGTTTCAGCGCCACTCTAAGCTCACCCTCGCCACCGCTGAAGAACGTGTCCCCGTCCGGCGCCGTGCAAACACAGTGCACCTTGCCCTGGTGGCCGGTGAACGTGTGCAGCACCTCGCCCGTATCCACGTCCCAGCACTGGAGGGCAGAGCGTGCGATGGCAAGGTCAGTGGGCCTACCCAGACCTGGTCATGGGGCCGCTGAGCTAGCTTGAACACTTTCCTCTGGGGTGAGGGGTCCTGCTGCCAGTCCTGCACACCACCCCCGCGGTCGATATCCCACCTTGATGGTCTCGTCCCACCCAGCGCTCAGCAGCTTCTTCCCGTCCGGTGTGAACGCGACGCCCACGACGTGGCTGGTGTGCCCGATGAGCGTGTCCTTCAGCTCACCGGTCCCCAGCTCCCAGACCTGAAGAGGCCCACGGGCATGGCAAGTGCAGCAGGGCGGGCAGTCCATTCAACGGCAGCGCAGGTGCTTCTACCTCGGTCTGTGGACCGACATGCGGCATGCCGACATGCGCCCCGCTTGCCTTCGCGAGGCCCGCCTTCACCCCCGTCGCGCACCCCCCGCACCTTGACGGTCTTATCCGCCGACGCCGTGGCGAGGAGCTTGCCATCCGGGCTCAGCACCACGCTGTAGACCGTGCTGGTGTGCGCCTTGACCGTTTTTTGCAAGTTGCCCTTCATTATCTCCCAAACCCGAATCGTCTCGTCGTGACTGCATGTGATTATCTTTTGGCTGTCCTTGGAGACGCACACCCCGTAGACGGGGGCAGCGTGCCCTGCGTTCGTGCGAATTTCACAGACGTCGGCCACCGGTATCAGGCCAGCGCTGTGGGCCCGTGCTCCTTGCGACATACCTTCTAGCGTCATCCTCAGAATCCCTCGGAGCAGGTCCCACTCGATGATGGTCCTGTGCGGCGGGAACGAAGGTCAGGCTCATTCACAGCGAAGCCGGTCCCTCCGCCTTCTCAGTCTACGCCACGTGGTAGCCAAAGCAAGGGGAAGAGATGGTTCGGTTTGGTCCGCGGCCCCCACCCGACATGCCACCCGGCAGTGCGGACCCCGGCCTCGCACCCCCCCTTCCGCAGTACTTGCGAGCTGAGCTGACCTGTCCTTGGAAACGCTGAAGAGAATGGTCCCAGACCCGATGAAGTTGAGGGCATGGACTTTGGCATTGTGCCCTGTGAAGATAGTCCGCAGGTTGCCCGATTGCACGTCCCACATGCGCACGGTGTTGTCATCGCCTCCGGAGGCGAGGAGGAAGGCGTCCGGAGAGAAGCAGAGGCTGGTGACAGAATCCGCGTGGCCTTTTAGTGTGTGCTTCCGCTCGATCTGTGGCAAGCAAGCACAGAAGCCGAGGGGAATGAAATGGGGTGCAGAAACAGTCCCGCGTGAAAGCACGTAGTTCGGGGAGCAGCGGGCTTCCCCCAGCCCAGAGGCCGCGCCGCTGGTCCTCGCAACGCCTTACCCGCACGATCTTGGGGATATGTTGTGGGAGAGGCTCCTTGGGAAGCTGCAGGCCCAGAGCTGCTGCCCGCGAGGCCTTGAGCACTCCCGGCCCCCCAGTCAGAGGCGCCACATCCACCGACATTCTGCGCTAGCTTCTCTAGTTCCTACAGTTCCGAGGCCCGCACGGGGCCGCTAGAGGGCGGGCATGCGCCAAGTGAGCAAAGTGTATTTGTTCGAAGTAATCCTTGGTTCGCAACTCTCGCGTTTGGCTTGTGCGCACGGCTGTAGTCAACTTGTAAGCGGGCGTTGCGCAGGAAAGTATTGCAAGGTATGCGGTGACGGCGTGTCGAGACGCGGTCAATGAGAGTACAGGCGCGGATGCCGCGTTCGCGCGAGGTCGCACGCACCCAGCCCGCCAGGTCAGGAACAGAGAACACTCGAGCTTGTTCAGCCGCAAGAAACATTGCGGTTTGGGACCCAAACACCAGGCCACCGCCCGCTTCCCCCGCCACGCCCCCCGCTTCTCCGCTCAGCCCCCGGAGGATCCTGCCACCACCCCCCCCAAGCTTCACGTGCCACCCACCGCCGCCGCCGATACCCTAGCGTCAACACGTCACGCGCCCGCGCCTTCACTGGTTGTGCCCCTGCCACGCAGACGTCCCGCCCTGCCCCGCGCCCCCGCCGCTCGTGCTGGAGCAGGGCAGCCAGGGCTCACTTCCACTGCTGCCGCTCCACGAATCCTCAAAAAACCAAGGCCAACCGCCACGTGGATCACTGGGGTGGCTGCTGCTGCTGCGTCGCCTGCCACGCCGCTAGCCGCTCTTGCATAGCCTGTGGCGCGGGCAGAGGACGCAGACCCGGGCTCACAAGAGCAACAGCCTCGCCAGGTAGACATTGATTGAGGGAGGAGCGGCGGTGTAAGATCAACGGCAATGCTCGCGCAGCAAACGCATAAGTATTCATTATGGCACACTCCTGAGCCCAGGGGAGGGCGGGGTGTGGGCCACGACCGTTGCAGTTGACTGCAGGTGTGGGCCCAACCGGCGTGCATCGCCGCATCTCCGGCAGGTGCCCTCCCGCCCGCTGCACGGCCCCACCCCTTCGCGCCCCCACCTTGAGCTTCGCCTCCGTTGCCGCCTGCTTGGCCGCCTGCTCCTCGGCCTTCTTCCGCCTGCGGTGCGCGCAGGGGAGCACAGGGGCGCATCGCGAACAGGTGAAAAAAAAACGGGCGCAACGGCCACTAGCCATCCCTCGCCCCTCATGCCTCATCCCTCGCCTGCAGCACGCGGCCAGGTTGCCTCAGCCAGCCCACGCTCTTAACCAGCGCATTTCCCTCTCCACCCGCCTGAGGGACTCGCCACCACGCGCCCAGCCTGGCAGGCCCCCTCTCCAACCCACTTGGCCTCCTCGAGTCGGTCGCCCACGCTGTCGCCGTCCGCCTCGCGCGCCCCCGCCGGCTCCGCATCCGCGCGCAGCTGCCGCGTGGCGAAGGAGAGCGGCACCAGGGTGGCGGGGGCGCCGTTGACCGCCACCTGCACGCCTGGGCGGGGAGGCGGGGCCGGGGGCGGGAGCGAAAAGGGAGGTTGTGAGACCGCGGATTGTGGAGGGGCGTTCATCAATCGCACTCCCGTAAGCAAGTGCAGAGGGGACTGATCACTGAAGGCCGCGGGACCCAGGCGTACGCCTCTGAGACCGGGCGACCGGCGGTGCCATCCCCACCCAACGCACTTGTTTTACTCAACCCATGCTTGGACTGTCGGTACCCGCCCCACGCCGCCCCGTGCCCGCTCACCTTCCAATCGCAGCTGCACTCCCTCCAGACGGCTGCGCACGTAGCCCAGCCCCACCCACTCGCCGTCCGCGTCCTGGCAGGCGCTGGTGATCACACCCACCTGGGCTCGAGGAAGAAGGGGGGGGAAATCGGGGTGTTTCGTGCGGGAAACGTTAAGGGGGGGAAAATAGAGGGGAAGGCGGGGCAGGAGTGAATGCAAGTCAGTGATGCAGAGGAGTGGGATAACCGGTGCAACGTCGGGCTTTCCGCAAAACCCGGCAAGCTTTGGGTTCCCGAGCTCGCGCCCGCATTTAGAAGTGTTGCAGCCCCGAGCATCCATAGCCCCGCCGGTCGCCGCTGACGCGCGCCCCGAGGTCTAAACCCTGTCGCCAGCACTTGTCCGCAAGCTACCCACCTTGCTGAGCTCGCTGGTGATCTCCGCCCCCGGCTCCGTGGGGCCGTTGAGGCGCAGCCCCCACAGCTGCCGGTTCACGCCGTCCTTGAGCCGCAGCTTGGCCAGCGTCTCCTGCGGGTAGGCAAGGGGGTAGGAAGGGGCATGGGCTGAAAGGTGGAGCGGAGAGCGACGCGGGAGGGTGGAGTGACTACAATTCCAGGGATCGGAAGCCTTCCTCCGTCACCCAAGCGTTGCTCCTGAGCACGCCTGACCCTTTCCCTCGCCCCACCCCCAAGGGCCCTTCGAGAAGGTGGAGTGGACCCACTCAGCTGCAGAGATTGGAAGCTTCCCCTTGTCGCCCAGGCATTGCTCCCGAGCCCGTAGCCCCAGCCACTGCCAGCCCCCCTTCCCCCTTGGCCCTAGCCCCTCTTGACCCGCCCCGCCCCCCACCCCCCGGGGCCCCGCTCGCCTGCCCGATGAAGCAGCCCTTGTTGAGCGACACCGCCCCCCACAGCCCCGCCTCGAAGGGGTTGTACGCGTCCGTGAGCTCCGCGCCCCGCTTGGGCCGCCCCACCAGGATGCGCGCCGCCTCCCAGTCCTCCGTGCCCATGGGGATGGCGCCCTTGGGGGAGGAGGGAAGTGAGGGGAGAGCAGAGAGGGGGCGGGTGGGGGCCGGCGAGGGGAGGGAGAGGGTGCGGAGAGGGTGGCGAAAGTATGGAAAGAAAGGAGCCCGCCTTCGCCCTCTGGCCTTGCCCCACGGGAGGGCACACTCCCCCGGCCCAGCCCCACACCCTTCACCCAACCCACCCACCCCCCACGCAGCAGCAGCCCCTCCCCCCCCCCCCCCACGCCCACAGCCCCGGCTCATGCGCGCAGCCCCTCACACCCGCGGCCCCACCTTGCCCGCCAGCGCCGCGTACGCGTCCCCCGCCACCGCCTCGTCCAGGATGAGGGTGTACCCCGGCACCCCCGGGCCCAGCCCACTGCCCGCAGCCACGAAGGCGGGCCGCCCGCGGAAGGCCACGAGCACGTGGCGCCCGGGGGGGGCGCCCAGCACGGAGGACAGCACGTCCTGGGCGGGGTGGGGTGGGGCGTGGGGAGTGGAGTGTGGGGTGATTTGTTTGGGGGAGGCGGCGTGAGTTGAGAAGGAAGAAGCGGGGCAGGCGGGAGGAGGGTTGGCGGTGGTTCGGCCGACGGCTGCAAGGGGACAGGGTTTGCCCGACGGCCCGGCAGTCGACCAAGGCAGGCGCTCTCCGGTCCCGCCAGCCCCGCCAGCCGCCCTCACCGGCGCCAGCTCCCGCAGGATGACCTCCGCCTCGGGCCCCATGAGGCACAGCTGCGCGGTCTTGTTGGAGATGTCCTGGACCTGAGGCCGGGCAGGAGGCAGTAAGAGCAAGCGACTCGTTCACCACATGGCATCTATAGCACGCGGCAGCCCTCTCCCCTGTCTCCGTATCCCCGACACGGCCTGACTGCGACCGCTCAGGGCTCCAAGACCCCAGGCCCAAGCCCCCTCGGCCCCCTCCTACCCCTCCGCCCGCTCCGCCCCCTCCGCCCTCTCCGCCCCCTCCTCCCCACCCCCCGCTCCCGGCCCACTTCCTCACCTCCACCTTGTCCGCCGGGAAGATGAGCTTGTTGAGCCGCTCCCGCAGCGCGGCGGCGCCCTCGCGCGAGTCCAGCATCAGCAGCAGCGAGGAGGGCAGCACCAGGGCCTGGGCCAGGTCCATGCAGCGGGCGGTGGCGGTCACAAACACCTGCGAGGTGCGGGGGACGGGTTACCGAAGGGTGGGGCGGGGTGCGGTAGGGCAGGAGGGGACCGGGCCGTAGCGGTCGGAACGGACGGCGGGGGCATGGGGACGTGAGCAGACAGGTAATGGGGTACCTCCCGAACCTCTCACCCGCCCCGCCCCACCCCACCCACCGTGTCCGCGCCCTGCCCCGGCTGCACCCCCAGGAAGTCGTTGGTGGACTGGTTCTGCATCAGCGCCGCCCGCCCCTCGCCCGCCACGCGCAGCCGCCCCCAGTGGCTGGCGTCGTACAGCGCCACGCCGCTCTCCAGCGCCTGTAGCGCCGCGGTCTTGCGGCCAAAGGTGATGGGGAGCCCCTCGTCCTAGGGGGGTAATGGGAGTGTGATTTTCGGGAAAATGGGTGGGTGGGTGGGACAGGGGTCGCCGGGGAGAGAGGCCGGGGTGTGAACAGGGGCGTGACACTGCGGTGGAAAGACCTCAGCTACAGCACACGGTGACCCCATGCTCGCGTGTCACCCTGTGCATGGTGCCTTAGCATATGCAGAGTGCCGATTGTGGCCCCCGCATGGTGCCTGAGCAGATCCCCTAATGCCCCCCCCCCCCCCGTCTCAAACAAGACACTCTGGGAGCCGCTTACGTCGAATGTGGCTCCCATCTCGACCTGCAGCGACCGGATGTCTCCGTCGATCTCGGGCACGTCCAGCATCAGATCACCCAGGTTGATGCCCGCCGTACGGCGTACGACAGATGCCCCACGGGACGAGGCGGGGGAGGGCGCGGCGCGGCGATTGGGGAGGGGCTGGGCGCTGCGGGCGGGCGGGGTTGGGCAGGGCCAGGGCGTTGGGGCGGGGACTTCAGGAGGGAGCACGAGGAGCGCCGGCCGGTATGCGGGTGCATGAGATGTGCTGTGAACCGGCCGCACTGGCATTGAAGCTTGATTATAGCTGGGAGCGAGCCGCAACCGAGTGGGGAAAGCGGCGTGAGGCCCTTTCCCCACTGGTGGGGAGCGGGATGGGGAGCAGCGGGTGGCTGCAGGACCACGCCCAGAGCGGCCCTGCACCAGAGCCCGCGGCGCCCGCTCTCCGGTCCATGCAGAGTGCACCCGTAGCCCGGCCTGACGACAGGCAAACAGCCCTGGTTGGGAGGACCATGTGGCCTCGGGCTGGGCTTCCTACGGGCGGCGGTGTGGTTCGGCGCGCCAGCTCCCAGCCAATCCTTTAGGGCGGGGGTACGCAGCTGCGGTACCCCCCAGCCCCCCCCCTCCCCCGTGTCATGGCTGTGTCCACACAATCCCACAGAGGGTTGGCGGGCCTCCACGGAGACGCCGCAAAGGCGCTACCGTGCTGGTACGCTGCTCATTAGGGAGGGGCTCGACACGGCCCGAGTCCACCCTCGGGCGGATGGCCTGTGCGGTGGTGCACCTTTGAGTGCCGAACCCAGCGGAGAGCTCATTCGCACCTGCATGCTCCCGGCGATGGCGACACGGTAGCGCACACAAAGCTCCGCAGGCCGGGTGGCACCGGCACCGGCACTCCGGTGAATGCGCGCCGGCTGCTCGCTCGCCCGGTGCCTACGGACGAGGCTTTGCTACCAATTGGGTGGCCGATCATTGTGTCGACACGGGCTGCTGGCTCTCTGGTTAGAATTGGAAGCAAGTTCAGTTGGCGTCGCGCGCGTGCTGCCTGTGCTTGAGGTAGCGTGACTTGGCAATGCAATTCAGTAGGGGTGTGTCCTGCAAGTGATTGTGCGACTCGAGCACATTGGTCGCGGGGGTCGGCTTCTTCTTCTTGTCGTTCAGAAAGCGGTCGCTCCACGCATAGAGGCCGCACAAGGTCCAGCTACGTTGCCACATATACACAAATAGCATACACCAAGTGGCTGCACCGGGCGGCGCTAGCCGCAGCGCGAGAGGACCGAAGCTCCCTTGGCGTGCGCGCCACCGAACGTTCTCCACCGGCATGGCTTGACGCACGCCGCCCAGACCTGGCCGTCTATTGACAGCCGCGTTAGGAGGACCAGCCTCAGCACCGCCCGCGGTGACCCGCCGCAAAGGCACAACGACGTGTAAAGCTCAGGGCCCGCTGGGCCCCGGCTTTCTGCTGCGGTGTTGCACATTTAGAGAGGAGTAGATGCCCCCTCCATCGGCCGACCAGGGCGGTCCGGGCCAGACACCTGCTGGGCAGGCGCATCAGCCGCGCGAGGTGCGCCTTTTCACATAGACTCTTACCCGGTCGTGGTTGTGGACACGGTTTGGTGCGCGTTCAGGCCTTTGGTCGCTGGTCGCTGGTCACGACCCTGCTCCTGCCTTTCCCGCGCTTTGCCCCCCACCATCCTCGCAGGCGTGCTCGCCCCTAGCAAACGGCTCCCCTTCCCCACAGCCCACGCCCGACTATCGGCACGGCGAACTTCGGGGCGACGCGTGGGGCGCCGAGGTCGCGACGCACCGCGGACAGGAGGCAACGTCCCCGGGCCCGGGCTTGCCCTGCCTCAGGCCTCACGGCGCCTACCCCTCTGGCGAGACCTCCCCTGAGCCTGAACCCGCTGCTGACTCCCGCGGCCCCTCGCGCGCCGAAGCCCTGCCACGTGGCACCTCCCCAGAGGCCGGCATCTCTGCACGTGGGGCCGTTTTTATGGGCGCACAGGACGCAGGCTCGGGCCTGGCATCCATGCCACACTCGGGGCCCGTCCCGGGCCCAGGGCTGGGCCCAAACGGGCCCAAGGCCGGCATGGAGGACCCGGGCAGCCCTTTCACCTCCCGCGGGCCGGACGCCCCGGATCGGGCCGTGTCGCAGCAGCCCTGCAGCCCCGCCGGCCAGCGGGCCGCACCCCCGCCTGCGGGGCCCCTCCCGGCCTATCGCAGCGACAGCGGCCCGGGGCTCAGCCCGGCAGGCGTTGCCCGCTCGGTGCCCTGCCCAGGGGCCACGCCGGCGGACCCAGCGGCCACCGGCAGCCCCCCTGCAGCCGACCCCGCCGCCCTGCATGGGCCGGGGGCGAGTCCCGGCCCTCACGACGGGCAGTTGCCTTGCGGAGGAGGACAGCAGCCGGGGCCAGCGGTCGGGGCCTCGGCCCCACATGGGGGGAATGTGCAGGGCGGCCATGCAGTTGGGCCGGGCGTGCAGCAGGTGGGTTTGCCAGGGCTGCCGCCGCTGACGGTGCCGCTGCCCAGCCAGCCCTGCGCCCCCTGGGGCTCTGTGACGGCGCCGCTGCAGGTGCCGGCCGTGCGGCTGCCGCAGCCTCCGCCGCCGGCACCCGGGGCGCCTGGCGGCGCCGCCGCAGCGGCGGCCGCAGCCGCAGCGGCGGTCTTCCAGGCGGCGGCGGCAGCCGCCGCCACCGGCCTCTCGCTGCCGCCCTTCGCCGCCCTCCCGCCTCCGCCGGGGGCGCCCGCTGCGCCGCTGCCCTTCGGCGTGCCCCCTCCCGCCGCCTTCCCCGCACCCGTCCCCCCCAGTCTCCCGCCCGCTGGCTCCACGCTCCCTCCCTCGATCCCCTCGGCCGCCTCCGTCACCTCGGCCCCCTCCGCCGAGGCCCCCTCCGCCGAGGCCGCGGCAGTGTCGGGGCAGCTGCAGCTGGCCGCTGTGCTCCGCTCCGGCGGCAAGACGGCCGAGGCGCTGGCGCTGCTGGAGGGCGTGGCGGCGCGGGCGCCCGGGTGTGTGGAGGCGCTGCACCAGAGGGCGCTGTGCCAGCAGTCGCTGGGGCAGGCGCAGCAGGTGGGCTGGTGGGGGCTGGGGAGGGCAGGGGAGCGGGCTCTGGAGGGGAGGGAGGAATGGGTCGAGGGTTTGGGATGTGAGGCAGGGGCGAAACGGGGAAGGGCCAGGTTGGGGGCGGGAGGCCGTGAGGACAGTCGTTCGGCAGGACAGGCATTGGGTGTGCCGTGCACGTGTCCACCCACCACATGTTGCCCACGTGCCCCCGCAGGCGCTGTCTTCCCACATGCACGTGCTGGCCCTGGCCCCCGACCACGTGCCCACCCTGCTGGCGCTGGGCTCCTGGCACCAGGCGCAGGTGTGTGGGGGCCGGGGGGGGACGTGGGGGGGAAGAGGGGGGGCAACGCCGGCGCTCTGTCAGGACCAGGGCGGGGCCGAGCAGACGCACCTCTTGGCGCCCGACGCCGCCTTACTTCCCCCGTGATCCCGACTAGCAACATGCACCCTAACTTGTCAAGCAACTTATCACATCCGACCCTACGCATCCCAAACTCCGCAGGGCCTGCTGGGCGAGGCGGTGGCGGCCTTCCGCCGGGCCGCGGAGCTCGCCCCCGACGACCCCTCCACGCGGGAGGGCCTGGCGGTGGTGCTCACGGACCAGGGCACCAAGCTCAAGAACGCGGGTGGGCAGGGGCGGGGGAGGCGGGGTGGATGTGCATTCGTGGCTGCTCCGTGTGGGCCTGGAACGGCGACTGGCGAAACGGGCGGGAAGTCGGCGGTACCCGTGCTCGACCCGATTGTCGCTCCAGTCATCCCTGAGCTGCATGCTCCCTTCTCCACATCCCTCTCCCCCTGGCCTCTCCACGCCTGCCCCTCCCCACCATGCCCCCCCCCCTGCACCCCCAACCCCACCCCCTCCCCAGGTGCCCCCGTGTCCGAGGCCGTGGCGCGCTACCAGGCCGCCGCCGCGCTGTGCCCCTCGTACGCCCCCGCGCTCTACAACCTGGGGGTGGTGGCGGGGGAGCTGCGGCAGCCCGAGGCCGCCATGGCCTACTACCGGGCCGCCATCGCTGCGGAGCCGCGGTACGCGCAGGTGCGGAGGCCTGGGGGCCGGTGGGGGGATGGGAAGGCGGCGTGGGGGTTTGGGACCTGGGGTCCGCAGGGCTGTGGGCTCGAGAGTTGAGGCTCTTGGGCTCCCTGGTGCCCAGCAACATTGCCCCCACACTCCTCCCCCCTGCCACCCCCATCACCTCCCTCCCGCCCCCCAGGCCCACTGCAACCTGGGCGTGCTCCTCCGCGAGCGGGGCCTGCTGGCGGAGGCGGTGGCGGCCTACACGGCGGCGCTGGCGGCGGCGCCCAACTTCGCCATCGTGCGGAACAACCTGGCCATAGCGCTCACGGACCTGGGTGGGTGGGGGCCTGCTGGGGGTGGGGCATGTGGTGGGAGGGACAAGGGAGGCTAGTGCAGGAGTTGGGTGAGATGTGGGTGTGATGGCGTACCAGTAACTCCCAGGTTGGGATATGGGTTGCAAGGGAGGAAGGAGCGAGGGTTGGCTGTCAAGGCCAAACGGAAGGGCCGCACCGGGGGACGCCCTGCTTGGCGTTTTTGATCGTACATGCCGTTCCCTCCTTCCCCCTGTCAGGCACGCACGTCAAGAACGAGGGCCGCCTGGATGAGGGCATTGCGCTGTACGAGCGGGCCCTGTCGTACGCGCCACGTCACGCGGATGCGCTGTACAACCTGGGCGTGGCGTACGGCGAGAAGGGGGACCTGCAGGTGCGGGGCCCTGCCTGGACCGGCCTAGCTCGCCATGGCCACACGCTTCCACAGGCGTGCCTTGAAAGGAGCGCGCCTTCATGCGCCGGCTCTTGCTCTCTTCACCCGGACCTCTCCCCCCCCCGTGCCCCACTTGTTACACGTAAGCATCATCCGTTGTCAAACACTCCCGTCTCACCCCCACCCCGCCCCTGCCCCCCAGCGCGCCGCCTTCATGTACGAGATGGCCCTCGCCTTCAACCCCGCATGCGCCGAGGCCCACAACAACCTGGGCGTCATATGGAAGGAGCAGGTGTGTGGGGGGTGGGGGGTGGGGCTGGCGGATGGACTACGGGGAAGGCTTCCGTTGGCGGGTGCGGGCCCCTCTGAAGAGCGGCGTCGTGCCACCAGTCACCGCCATCCCGCCTCCGTCTACCCATCTGCCCTCAGTCACCTTTACCCCACGTTCCGCGCTTCCCCTCCCTTCCCCTCCCCCAACAGGACAACATCGAGCGGGCGGTGGAGTGCTACACCGCGGCCCTGGCCATCCGCCCCAACTTCCCTCAGTCGCTCAACAACCTGGGGGTGGTCATGACGGCGCAGGTGGGGCCCTGGGGGGGATATTTTTTCGAGCGCCTGGGGCCGGGGGGGAGGAAGGGAGGGGGGAGAGTTGCTGGGGCATGATTGGCAAGCTTGGCTTCCGCGCAGGAGGCCTGCTTTGGGTCCGAAATTGCACCGGGGTTCCGCGTTCGCTGGTACCCGTCGCAGGGCTAACGGCTTTGCCCTTGTTGTGCATCACCCTCCCAGGGCCGGGCAGCGGAGGCGCTGGCGCTCCTCACGGCAGCGGTGGCGGCCTCCCCCTCCTACACGGGTGAGCCGTGCACTCCCGGGTGCGGGAAGCAGCAGCGGTGCCACCCCAGCGCCCCTCTCCCCAACTTTCCCCCCTCCCCCTTCCATCCTGCCCCTTAACCTCGCCCCTCCCTCACCCCCTCCCTCACCCCCTCCCTCACCCCCTCCCTCACCCCCTCCCTCACCCCTCCCTCACCCCCTCCCCCCTCCCTGAACCCTCCAGAGGCCCACAACAACCTGGGCGTGCTCCAGCGCGACGTGGGCTGCATCCCCGAGGCCCTGGCCTCCTACTCCCGCTGCCTGGAGCTGGACCCGGACTGCCGCAACGCGGGCCAGAACCGCCTGCTGGCGCTCAACTACATACACCAGGGTGAGGGGGCGTTGGGGGATGGGGTGGAGGTGGCTGGTAGAGGGGGGGTCGAGGTTGGGGTTGGGGACAGGGGCGGTGGGCGAGCAAAGGCGCGGAAGGGCGGCAGCGGGTCGGGAGCAGGCCGGGCGGCAGGGAGCTTTGTGCTGCGCTGGGAAGAGCTACTCATCCCTGCAACTCTCCACCCCTGCAGGCGAGGAGGACGTGGTGTGCTCTGCGCACCGGGCCTGGGGCGAGCGCTTCCAGTCCCGCATCAGCCCCATGGCCCCCCTCGGTGCCGGGGAGCGGAGGTGGGGCACACACGCAGCGGGGAGGGGCCGGACTGAACAGCAACACGGTGCCAGTCCTCCACGTTCCTGACCGCCTGCCGCCTGACCCCGTGCGACCTCCCTCCTCGTCCCTGCCCCTCTTTCGCCCTGTCCCCCAGCCGCGACCCCTCCCGCCCCCTCCGCATCGGCTACATCTCGCCCGACCTCTTCACGCACAGCGTGTCGTACTTCGCCGAGGCGCCCCTCACGCACCACTCCCCCGAGCGGGGGTACACGCACGTGGTGTACAGGTGGGGCCGTACGGGAGATTGAAGGGGAGCCGGAGGGGTAGGACAACTGGACAAAGCCTGTTCAGCACGTTTCTGATTAGGCAAAACCCCTGAGCTCTAACACGCTTCTTCCCCCCTAAACCTACCTCCACCCCCTGCAGCTGTGTGCCCCGGGCCGACGCCAAGACCTCCCGTCTGCATGCGGCGGTGGAGGCGGCGGGGGGCGTGTGGCGGGAGGCCTCGGGTCTGAGCGAGGCGGCGCTGGCGGAGGCGGTGCGGCGGGACGAGGTGGACATTCTGGTGGAGCTCACAGGTGGGGGAAGAGAGGAGGGGGGGAGGAGAGACGGAAGGATGTCACGTCAAGCGGAGGAGAGCAGCTGGACGCCGGCTTGTTGTGTTGGCGTCAAACCAGACGGCGGGGCCTAATGGTCTGGGGGGTACTTGCTCATCCGCTCTTGCCTCTTATCGCCTTGCGTGTGTTTCTTCGCCTCTGCCCCCAGGCCACACCGCCAACAACCGGCTGGGCGTGATGGCGCGGCGGCCAGCGCCCGTGCAGGTGAGGCAGGGCCGCGGGGGTTAGCTGCACTGGCCTGGGGAGCTGTGCCGACTGAGAGCCATTGATGCTTCCCACTGTACCCCGCCCTCGACCCATCCTCCCTGCTCCCCACCCTCCACCCCACCCCCCAGGCCACCTGGATCGGCTACCCCAACTCCACGGGGCTGGCGGCAGTGGACTACCGCTTCACGGACGAGATCTGCGACCCACGGGACACCAAGCAGGTGCGTACGGCAGCACCCCATGTGCCGTACACATGCCGTCCCCCTGCCTCCGCACACCTGATTCCCTTTCCTCGCGCCACTCCATCTGTCCCCCTCTCCTCCCTCCTCCCTCCCCCCCTCCCTTTCTTACCCCCCCTCCCTTCTTTCACCGCCCCTCCTCCCCTCTCCCCCTCCACCCCCCCAGACCTACGTGGAGCAGCTGGTGCGGCTGCCCGGCTGCTTCCTGTGCTACACCCCCGCAGTGGACGCGCCGCCCGTGGCGCCCCCACCCGCGCTGTCCAACGGCTTCGTCACCTTCGGCTCCTTCAACAACCTGGCCAAGATCACGCCGCAGGTGGGGGGCCTACACCTCACACAGGGCGCTAGGGCCCAGGATACGAGATACGCCCGGGATCGCATGCTCATGCCAACGGCCAGCGCTCCGTACCTCCCCCTTAAATACCTAACTCATCCCCACCCGCCCGCACCCCCTCCTCCGCACCCCCCCCCTGCCCCCAGGTCCTCCGCGTGTGGGGCGCCATCCTGACCTCCGTGCCCCGCTCCCGCCTGGTGCTTAAGAACAAGCCCTTTGCCTGCGAGGCGGCGCGGCAGCACCTGCTGCGGCAGCTGGAGGCGGTGGGCGTGGAGGCGTGGAGGGTGGACCTGCTGCCGCTGGCGCCGGGGAATGCGCAGGTCAGGGGGCGGGGGTGGAGGGGTGGGGGTGGGTGGTGGTCTGGGGTTGGCCTCGAGGGTTGGCCTAAAAGGGGAGACTGAAAGGCGATGGAAGCTGAGAGCCTGAGGTGGGGCTGTCGCGCTGTTTGATGGTGCCCACAGCGCAGTTCTGTTGCTGTGCTCGTGCGTGTGCTCAAGCCTCTCCTCCCCGCCGCCCCCCTCCCGCCCCCCCACCCCCCTCAGCACCTGGCCCAGTACGCCCTCATGGACATCAGCCTCGACCCCTTCCCGTACGCGGGTGAGTCAATGGATCTGAGAACTTGTACGGCATCCTTGACAGATCTAGCTTACGGTATGGGCATGAACAGGCGGGGGCTGGGCAACCCCTGCGGACTGGACAAGACGGGGTCTCCGCTGCCATGCGGCTCCGCTTGCGTGCCTACACCGCTTACCCCGCCTCTTGTCTCCCCCCCCAACCCCAACCCCGCCTCCCTCCCCCCCAGGCACCACCACCACCACCGAGTCCCTCTTCATGGGGGTGCCCTGCCTCACACTGGCGGGCCGCTGCCACGCACACAACGTGGGCGTCTCCCTGCTCACAGCAGTGGGGCTGCACCCGCCCTCCGCCACGGCCACAGCAGCCGCGTCTGCGGGGCACGCCGCTGCGGGGGAGGCCTCCGCGAACAGCCCCTCGGGGCGAGGGGCGGGGGCGGCCGCAGCCGGGGAGGGGTCGCCGGGCGGCAAGAGGGGTGCGAGTGGGGGCGTCGCGGCGTCGGGGCCGGGGGCGGGGGCGGCAGGCGGCGGTGCTGCGGGCCCGGGCTGGGTGGCGCACAGTGAGGAGGAGTACGTGGCGCTGGCCATGGCGCATGCGGCCAATGTGCCGGTGAGGGGCGGGGGGCGGGGGCTTGGGAAGGGGTTTGGAAGCAGCCACGTGGCTTGGGGCCAAGCACACGTGCAGGGTTGGCGTTGGCATGGCTGTGGCGGGGACTGGTGCGGCGAGGGCCGACGTGTCTCTTGATGACCACTCGCTTGCCTGCGCCCCTCTGCCCACCCCCTCCCCACCCACCCCCAGGCCCTGACCGCGCTGCGCTCCTCCCTGCGGCAGCGCATGCTGGGCTCGGCCATGTGCGAGGGCCCCGGCTTCGTGCGGCGGCTGGAGGGCGTGTACCGGGCGCTGTGGCAGAGGTAGGGCGGGGCGGAAACGGAGCAGGGGGTGATTTTTTATGTTTGAAGTTCGAGTTTGGATAGCCCAGATGGTATGGCGGCAGCCAGGGGGTGTTGTCAAGGTGTTTGTTGGCGTGGGGTAAGTCCTGGAAAGAAACACCGCCGCTTAGTCAGCCTGTCACAGGAGACAGAGCCAGGAGCCAGTAAGAGGCAGAGGAGGGAAGGGGCAGATGGGGAGGGCTCCTCCAAGGTGGGGCGTGGAGTGGTTGGGATGGGAGGGCTTGTTACCGTATCTCCTTGCCGACACCGCTGCCCCTCTGTCCTCCGCCCTGCCTCCCCACGTCCCCAGGCACTGCGCCCAGATGGCGGGAGACGAGGCAGCCGCGGCCGCAGCGGCAGCGGCAGCGGGCCTGTGAGGGCAGCGGACCTGTGAGAGTGTTGGGGCCGAGATGCAAGTAGCGGAAACGTCCTTTATCCCTGACCGCCACCCCCTGGATGCCTGGTGGCCGGGAGGGCGAGGACATTGGTGGCGCGTGGAGGCCGGACACCGGCCCGGTGGGGCCGGGCGGGCTGGGGGCCAGTGACTGCCTCGACAGCTGAGTACCTGTGAGGCGGGGGAGTGATGGTTTTGTGGGCGAATGGGATCTCTGCGGCCTGTCGCCGCTTTGAACTGGGTGTGCTGGGCAGGAGGCTTTGGGCTTGGAGTGTGGGGGCTTTTGCGGGTAGGGGCGTCCTGTTTGCGGGCGGGGGCATTGTGGGAAGGCGCGGGGAAGTTGGGCCTGCGCTAGACAGGCAGGAATCAAGCGTGCGTGGTGGCGTGGGCGGGATTAGTAATGTGCTTGTGGCCAGAGCAACAGGCGGGAGGGCCTGGGGGGGCCGCCAATGAGGGGACCAGAGCGGGCCGTGCACGGCCGGCTGGCAGAAAAGCTGAGGAACGAATGCTGAAATGGGGTGGATGGGTGGGTGGGTGACGTTGAGTTGTGCATTTGTGAATGTCGTACTGGGGCAGTACAAGTTGCCGTACAGGAGTTGGCGGCTGAGGAGTTGGAGAGGCGAGAGGGCGTTGGTGAGGGGTGGAGATGCGGCACCCGGCGGACCGGACCGAAGCAGCGAGAGGCAGAGCGGTGTGAGCTAGGCTCGACGAGCTAGGCGGAGCGAGAGGCGCAACTGCAAACGTAAAGAACAAGCAGCTTTGGTGAGGCGAACGCAGGTGGGTGAGACAATGTTGCTGAGTGGACCGGAGGGGCTGCTGATAGTGGCCTTGCTTGAGGCAGGCGCAACCTGCAGGCCGCGGGAGGCTGTGGGCGACTGGCCTGTGCAGCATGGAGGCATCATAGCGGGCGCGGCGGGCGGAGGTCGCTGCCGAAGCAGGAGGAGAGCGGGGGTCAGGCGCGGCTTATTGCACCAGGCAAGGCGGTGGTAGGGCTATCAGCGGTGGCGTTCCTGAGGCACGCGCAACTTACAGGCTCTGTAACGGCTGCCCCGCCATGGCGTGTCTGACGTCTGAGCAAAGGGACAACAGGACGCTTTCCGTAACTGAGAGAACCTGCACGCGCGTGGCTTTCAGCCCGGTCGGGGAGCTAGGGCCTTGAGCCTTGCCAGCGTATGGCAGCTGCGGGGGGCTGTGGTGTTGGCACGTGCGTGGGGCATAGGTAGGGGCAGTAGTCCCTGCAGCCGCTAGGCGACTACAAGGCGCCTTTGCTCCTCTCCTCCCCACCTCTTCCGGGCGCGTGCTGGACGAAGTCACGCGTACCTGGCCGAGCGGGTGGCGTGACGGGGTTGATTTGGGTCGGGGGTTGCGGTGAAGACGCGTTCAGCCCGCAGAAAGCTGGCAGGGGCACGCGGGGGTTGCCGGTTGGGGGGTTGCAACGAATCGCGATCCCGGGCTCGCTCCGGGTAGTGCGCCTACATGCATTTCCTCATATTATAGCGTAGATAAAGTCAAGCACGCCCACGTCGCAGCCCCTCGCCCCTTGGACCGATTTGGCGACGAATTTGCCTGACAGCCGGCCTCGTCTTTGCGGTCCCAGACCCGCGACCGCCATGTCCCCAGCATCTCATACATACGTGGAAGCATATCGACAGCTCTGGCGCCCGCCCCTTCCTGCTCCGTCGGTAAGTCCATGTCGCGCATGTTGTCGCTCGGGCCCCGCGCGCGGCGCGCCAGCCGCAGTCTTGCCTCCTCAGCTACTTCTATAACCTCTGCTCAGACGGTCGCCGCCTCCGTCGCGCCAAAGCCGAGCCCCGACCTGCAAGCCATGCCGTCTGTCGGGGCCCACGAGGACGACGGCGACGCCCCGTGCTCCAGCAGCGCCCCGGCTGTATCCACTGAGACCGGCAGCACAGCGCCCGAGCCCTGCACCAGGGCCCAGGTAGGAGAGCTGGTTCTCCCGCTTGAAGGGTCCGAAGGCAACTGGCAATACCAAGGCCCCGCCCTTGCCCCGCATGGCCTTGCTCACAGGCGATTACCGGTACACTCCCCCGCGGCCCCGCCTCTCCCCCCCACCTCACCCCCCATGTTCTCCGCTTCTGCCCCTTGGCTCAGTCCGTGGGCCCCTTCAGTGGCTTTAGGATTGTGTCTGTCGGGGAGAAGCTAGGCGCTGGCGCGTATGGCGAGGTGTTCGCGGTGGAGATTCTGATGGACGACGGCAGCACTAGTGATGCCGTGATGAAGGTCCTGTACGACCCCAGCCAGGTGGCGGACCACGAGCGGGAGGTGGCGGCGCTGGAGGCCGTACGCGACTGCCCGTATGTCGTACAGATGTACGGCTCGGGCAGGCGGGACGGCCACCTGTGCACTGTGATGGAGCGGGCAAAGGGCGTGCCCCTGAAAGAGCTGCTCGTGAGCAGGGGGGGAGCGAGAGGCGTTGCATTAAGGAGTTGCATTAAGGAGTTGCATTAGCGTGACGCTGCCTGCCTCGATCCCAGCACCCTGGGCCCCGTTTGCTGACTGCCCCTACCCCGACCGTCCTTGATGCCCCAGGATGAGGCTGGCAACGCCCGCGGTCGGCGCTCGCGAACGGTCCTGCCCTACCCCCAGATCGCCCGTCTGGCCCGGCAGCTCCTGACCGCTGTGGAGGCCATGGCTGCCCGTGGCCTGCTCCACGGCGACCTCAAGCCTGCCAACATCATGTACGACCAGGGCACCGGGGACATCACAATCGTGGGTGAGCGTGGGCCGAGCTGCGGGTTTGGGAAGCAAGAGGGACTCACTGGGGTCAGGGCGAAAATACTGGCCAGCGGTCGGGTCCATAAGCGCCTCCAGCTCTCCCCTGGACTCACCCGCCCCTTCTTGAACGCTCATTCCCTTCCTCTCCCCACGGGTGCTACCAATCCCCCTCAGACCTCGGCTGCGGTTCCTTCCAGGGGCCCGACGGCCTGAGCCACCACGCCGGCACGCCCGGCTTCATGTCGCTCGAGATGGAGGCGGCGCTGTACGACCGGCCGTGCGAGTACCGCCCTTGCCTACAGAGCGACGTGGCGGCGGTGGGCTGCATCCTGTGCGCGGCGACCGCCTTCGCCGACCGCACGGGCATGGTGGTCAGCGTGCGGGACTACCAAGACCCGCTGCCATCCTATGCACCTCCTCACCTGCAGCAGCTGATTTACGGTTGCCTCGAGGCCGATCCGGCGCGTCGCCTCACGCCCACGGCGGCGCTGGCAGAGCCCTTCCTCGCCCGCTTCCCGGGCAGCAGCTGAGCGGGACGCACCCTGTCCACCTGCTGCTCACCTCATGTGATGCTTGCCGATGAAGGGTTGGAGGGGAGGCAAGTGGCTTGCATCATGCCCGCCGCTGCCGTGTTTGGCCCCTCTTGTTAGAGTTGTCGAAGGGGGCTGTAGGCTGCTGTGGCGACTTGGCTCGTCTCTGCTGAGCCTAGTAGGCGGGAGCCTAGGTGCAGACTTGGCCAGCGGGTTGCCGGCAGGTACCGGTGCTCCTGAGGGCAGTCAGCGCAGTTTGCCGTCAAGGTTGCTCGTTAACGGATAGGCTGCACTAGCCGCAGCATCGTAACTGGAGTCCAGGGGGGCTGCAGGGACTGCGCTGCTCTTGCGTGGGCAGGAGGGTCAAGACAACTGAAACGGCGTCTGTCGGCCTGTTGCCGCCTAACGGCCCTTGTATGCGTTGCAACTCAAGGGCCCCGAGCCTTGCCAACGGGGGGCAGCTGCGGGGGCTGCGGTGTTGGCACCAGGGGTGATCACCCCTGGTTGGCACGCGCGCGGGGCTGGGGGTGATAGGGGGAGCAGTCCCTCCATCTGCTGGTCGTCTACAGAGCGCCTTCGCTCTCCTTCCGCACTGCATTAGGGACGTGCGGGAGGAAGTCACACGTACTCGTCCGAACGGGCGGCGTTGACAGGGGCAGGTGGGGTCGGGAGATGCGGGTCGGGATCTCCTCCCCACCTCTTCCGGGGGCGTGCTGGACGAAGTCACGCGTACCTGGCCGAGCGGGTGGCGTGACGGGGTCGATTGGGGTCGGGGGTTGCGGTGAAGACGCGTTCAGCCCGCAGAAAGGACACGCAGGGGCACGCGGGGGTTGCCGGTTGGGGGGTTGCAACGAATCGCGATCCCGGGCTCGCTACAGGTAGTGCGCCTACATGCCTTTCCTCATACTATAGCGAATACACAATCAAGCACGCCCACGTCGCAGCCCCTCGCCCCTTGGACCGATTTGGCGACAAAATTGCCTGACAGCCGGCCTCGTCTTTGCCGTCCCAGACCCGCTGCAGCCATGTCCCCAGCATCCCACATGTACGTGGAAGCACATCGACAGCTCTGGCGCCCGCCCCTTCCTGCTCCGTCGGTAAGCGCATGTCGCGCATGTTGTCGCTCGGCCCTGTTGCCTCCTCAGCCGCGGCCTTGCCTCCTCAGCTACTTCTATAACCTCTGCTCAGACGGTCGCCGCCTCCGTCGCGCCAAAGCCGAGCCCCGACCTGCAAGCCACGCCGTCTGTCGGGGCCCACGAGGACGACGGCGACGCCCCATGCTCCTGCAGCGCCCCGGCTGTGTCCGCTGAGACCGCTAGCACAGCGCCCAAGCCCTGCATCAGCGCCCAGGTAGGTGATCTTGTTCTTTGGCGTAGAATGTCAGAAGGCAACTGGCAAGCTAGCCGCCACCCGGCGCCATCTGTTCCAGGCCTCACGCAATCCCCTCGTCCGTCCCTTCCTCAGCCCGAGGGCCCGTTCCAAGGCTTCACCCTTCTGTCCGTGGGCGAGCAGCTGGGCTATGGCGGGTTTGGCCATGTGTTCGCTGTGGTGATCGAGATGGACGACGGCAGCCCACGGGACGCCGTGATGAAGGTCCTGCACCGCCTCAACACGGTCGCAGACCACGAGCGGGAGGTGGCAGCTCTGGAGGCGGTGCGAGGCTGCCCGTACGTCGTACAGATGTACGGCTCGGGCTGGCGGGACGGCCGCTGCTGCATCGTCATGGAGCGGGCCAGGGGCGTGCCCCTGGAGGAGCTGCTGGTACGCAGTGGCATGGGGAAAGAGCTGAGTCGGTCGATAAGGGCAAGGGCAGTCGAGGATACGGCAAGGGCGGGGCAACTATACCCCTTCTCCTATTCCTCAAATCCTTGTGCTGCCCCTTTAACCCCTCCGCCTGCACCCTCGCCGCCACAGCTGGAAGCTGGCAAGGCCCGCGGCCGGCGCTCGCGCACGGTCCTGCCCTACCCCCAGATCGCCCGTCTGGCCCGGCAGCTCCTGACCGCTGTGGAGGCCATGGCTGCCCGGGGCCTGCTGCACGGCGACCTCAAGCCTGCCAACATCATGTACGACCAGGGCACCGGGGACATCACCATCGTGGGTGAGCGTGGGCGGGCGTGAAGGTGTGTGGGGCATGGGAGGTGGCTCTGTGCTTGGCCGCCGTACCATTGCTTGCTAATCCAGCCTTCTTTCGCTCCCTCTCCCGCCCCACCCCTCAGACCTCGGCTGCGTGTGCTGGCAGGGGCCCGAGGGCCTGAGCCACTACGCCGGCACGCCCGGCTTCATGTCGCTCGAGATGGAGGCAGTGCTGTACGACCGGCCGTGCGAGTACCGCCCTTGCCTACAGAGCGACGTGGCGGCGGTCGGCTGCATCCTGTGCGCGGCGACGGCCTTCGCCGACAACACGGGCATGGGGGTCGGCGTGCGGGACTAACCGAGGAGCTGCCCTCCTACGCACCTCCAGACTTGCAGCAGCTGATTTACGGGTGTCTCACGGCAGACCCGAAGCTTCGTCTGACGCCCACCACCGCGCTGGCAGAGGCCTTCCTGGCGCGCTTCCCCGGCAGCTGAGCGGGACGCATGGCTAGCAGCAGCGGGCTGGGGCCAACGCCTTTGAGCTTGCTGTGTGCAGTGGCATTTCAGGGGGCGGCAGACTGGGGGCAGCTCGGGGATACGTGGCCTGGGGATGAGCCGCAGAGACGAGGGGCAGAGGAGCGTGGAGGCGCGTGAAGGGCTCAGGTTGGAGGTACGGAGGTGTGCAAGGTTGGCGTGTGGAGCGGACTCCAGGGAGCGTGTCCGAGTCTACAGCGGCTGCCATCGAAAGTTGGAGAGCAGACGCTGTGGCAGCTGGAGAGTGTCGGTTGCTAGCCCCTGGGCCCTGCTGATGTGGGTCAAGACTACCGTATGTGAAGTGCGGCTAGGGTGCGGCCAAGGGGTGTGAAAGCTGGCTGAAGAAGGTTCAAGGGAGCGACGCCTGCTGGCTTTCTTGGCCATCCAGCAAACGGGTCCTCATGCTGTGGGTGCATGCAAGGACCCTGCGCGCGCGGCGCGCATTCCTGCGCGTAGGACGCATAGCACGCAGCTCGGCGCCTGGGCATCCTGCCAATGTACCCTACACCGCCAGCCTAGAGGCCGGCCACCTCCACCGGTAGCGGTACGCAAGCACTACATGAAGCCCCTGATGCACCTACCAGGGCATTTCAGCATGGCACGCTTCATACCCATGACCTTGATCCACACTCCAACATGCCGTACTTCCGCCATCCCTAGCGTTGCGCCTTCGATTCGGCTATCTGCATGATCCTGGTGGGGTTATTATAGACAACGGGGCGTAGTGCCGCGGTGACTGGCGTCGCATTATGTTGGCCGACGCAGAATGACTGTGCCTGTGAACGGGGGACCCTTCCGCCGCAAGGCTTCCTGGTGGGGTGCCGCACCACCCGCTCCCAGCAAGAGCTGCAGCGGTCAAGAGCTTAACCCAAGGCTTCACCCCTTCCCAGCAGACTGATGTGCAGCCCCAAGCCCGCTACCCCTCCCACCACCATCCTTGGCCCATCCTTTCCTTCTGTCCACAACTCCCGCCGCCCACGCGCCGCCCTGCCCCAGGCCTCACACCGGCTGAGGCCAGCCAGCTGGCTCCCTGGCCCCAAGCCCCCAGCGCTGCCCGCCCACGCCGCGGCCACAGCCCCCACTGCCTCACTGCGCCGCAATGGTGGAGACCGAGGCGGACCCCGACCCCCGCTGCAGGTTGGCGGCACTGCCTGAGCTGACGGCAGCTGGGGTGGCGACGGCGGCGCGGCGGGCGGCAGCGGCCGGCCGACGCCCCGACGTTGACGTCGCCGCTGCTGCTAGCCGCGTGGCGTCCCACCAGGCATCCTCGCTCTCCTCTCCAGAGTGGTCCAGGGACGAGCGCACGGCCGCGAGTACCGCGCCGTACTCGGGCATGTCATTCCGCTGGGCCGAGCTGGCGGCGTTGACGGGGGCGGATGTGGAGGATGCTGCGTCGCCGTCGCCGCGGGCAGCCGCCAGCGCCCGCGTGCCCCGGTGGAGCGCACGCAGCTTCATCCATGCGACGTGTCCCCTAAGCCAGAGGCGCGGCCCGTTGGGAAGGCGGGGCAGGGGTACGGGGGGCACCCGTCCGTAGCGGGGGCCTGGACATGGCCTGCCTTGCGCTGGGCTGCATGGGTTGGATGGTGCGGTCGTGGTGCGCGGCCGGCTGGGTTGAGTTCGCGGAGGGCCACGACGCCTGAGCGCTGCGTCGGCTCACCCGTCTTTGGCAACTGACGAGCCACCTCCACCGCCGCCGTACAGGGCGCCGCGCCATGCCCCAGCGGCCCCGGCTGCTGCTGCGCCGGCCCCGTCAGGCCCTGCCGCTCCGCCGCCGCTGCAGCAGAGGGCGCCGCTCCCTGCCCCGGCGGCTCTGCTGCCGTCTGCAGAATGCCCGTGACCGACTCCACGCACGCCGGCTGCACCTGCTGCGAAGGCCCCTACTCGCCCTGCTTGGGCGCGGACATTGCGCTCGGTCCCGGGAGGAAGTGCTGCTGCCGCTCCAGCTGCTGGGGCACGTCCATGCGAGCACCGCCTCCACGCGGCCGGCGTCCACCTCCTCCTCCTAAAGCTCTGCACGGCCACCTCTGGCCGACGTTGGCCGAGTCACCCATGATCTCGATCGCCTGCAGCGCAGCAGGGCGGGCACCGGGTTGACCAGCCGAGCGGGCACCGCTGCAGGCAGCCCGAGCACCACATCACACAAGCCACATTGCGTACCGCCTCAGAGTTCTTGCTCGCGGGCTTGTAGTGTGTGTGCGTTGTCCGGGAGCTCGTGCTCGCTGAGGGACCCCTGAGCGCAAGTCAGGGCGGCGGCCCGTCGTCAGGCGTGCTCTTCAGCAAGCTGTGCAACCCTGTGGCATGTCCCCTCGCCATTGTGCACAGACTTGCCGAAAATGACCTCCTTGCACGAGGGCAGCTAGCTGCAAGCCGACCTCCAGGCCCCCAGGCCACGTGCGTCTACGCAAGCCAACCAGGCCCCATGCCCATGCACGCCTGCCCCCCCTTGTGCCCTCCACCACGCTCCCCAGGCCCACCTGCTTCATCCACTTGGCCGCCAGCTGCTCCGCCACCCACTGGCTTGCGAGCACGAGCCCCTGCTGGCTGAACCTGGCCTCATCGACCGCGATGTGCAGCAGCAGGTGGCTGGCCTCAGGCGCCTTGTCCAGGGCGCCCAGGGTGATCTGCACCTACAGCGTCCACGAGGGAACACGAGGGAACACGCTGCTGGGGGGAGCTCCACAGCCGAGGGGGGTGCATGTAAGGACCTGACGGTTGCCACGTGGCTTCAACCGACCAACCTGCTCGGCTTTGCAGGCAGCCACGGCACGGCTCAGCTCGCTCAGCAGCTCCTCGAGGCTGGCTTTGGGTTTGTTGCGCGGGTGCTCCAGAACGTAGCGCGCCACGCCGCCCCAGTGGTCGAACAGCTGGGTGGCCAGGGCCTCGTCCACACCCGAGTACAGCGCGCTGCGGCAGGCGAGCAGCTCCGCCAGGGACCAGCAAGGCATGTAGAGCATGAGCGCCCCTCCCTTCTGAAGCTCCTGCAGGCATGGGAGCAGTGGGAACATGACAGCTTGTGAGCCCATCACCCGCCGTGCAGCCCACAAACAACAGCCTTGCCCGCTCGAGCTCACCTTGTAGGTCTCGCGCTTGGGTGCCGTAAGCAGAACTGTGCGAACTCCGGACGGGTACCACGGCGGCACGCCATCCGCGATGTACCTGTGGCGCAGCAAGACGTGCTTCGCTGGTTACGCTTGCTGCACCTATGGCCCCCTGCCTTATGCAGCCGTACTGATGCGCACCAGCTGCGCTCGTCGAGTCCAGAGTCTGGAGACAGGAACCCGTCCCGGGGGCCGTACACCACCTGCCACCACAGATTTGGGAACGCCAAGACGACGCACGTTCAGTCCTTAGCCTTGCGTTTGGGGTGGCACGCAACGAATGGCAGAGGGTGGAACGCAACGCATGGCCCACTCGCCTTGCCGGTGCTGTGGTCGTAGCACCACTGCGAGCCGAAAGGAAGGTGCACCAGGGAGGTACCAGGGAGGGACACACCGGCATCAGCACCGAACGCAGCCAACTCGCCCCAACGCCCACACCACCCAGCTTGCCCCTGAACCCAACCCCAACCCACTGCCATGCCAGGCGACGTCATGTGCTCCCACACTATGAACGGCGGCGGCGACCCCTCGTGCAGAAGCCTTGACACTGCGCACCATCCAGGTTCACACTGCTCAGCAGAAGGTCACATAATAAGCCGTTCACAGCAATCGTGACTCACGTAGGTAGTAGAACAGGAAGCTCTTGCCGATGCCCGGGGTACCCGTGACTGCGGGGCAGGTTGACCGCAGCAGGTTGGCCGAGGGGTGAGGCGCACGCAGCAGTGCACGCCGAAGCCAACCCACCAACGACTGCGCGCCGGGCCACCTCGGTGTCCCGAATGATGTCATAGAGCCGCGGGTAGCACTCGCGAACGAACACGGAGTCGTCGCCTCGGTGATGAATCAGCTCTGGAGCCACCCGGAGCACCTGCCCGGAGGACGGCACTGGCAGGCTGCGCAGGCTGGCGATGAAGGCGGCGGCCGCCTTGCGCTCCCCTCCTAAGTGTGGTGAGGGTGCCAAGGTGGGGCCAAGGTGGGGCCAAGGTGGGGCCAAGGCGGACGTCCACGCGGGGCCAGGAGCCGTCAGGCCTTGGAAGCTGCACGCGCCAGGCCCCTGAGCCGGCGCACCACAGCATGCGCCAGCGTTCGCCAGCCCAGGCCTTGCCCTGCCCTTCACTCACCGGCTGTTGCCACGCGTTCCACGTCGAGGCCAGCCGCCGCGCCTGCACATGCAGGTTGTGGAGTCAGTCGAGGCGGCCCGGCCTCCTCCCCCGCCATGCAAGGGATCTGAGAGCAAAACCCAAAGCCCCGCCCTGCGATTCACCAGCGAGATATCGTTTGTGAACGTCCTCCGGACCCTGAGTGCCTCCTCGTCGGATGTTTCGCCGCTGACAATAATGTCCTTGTATACGTCGCTGGCCCGGTCCAGAGCCGCCAGCGCTTCAACTTGCCACTTCAGCGGCTTACCCCTCGCAAGGTGCGTAAAGCGAGTGTGCATCCGCTTCCCGCCTCCGCTCGCCATTGCCACGTGCTGAGAGAGGCTATCCCAGTTGGCATTGGAGTTGTAAGTGCATAAATGTATGTCTATATCTCGCTTGATGGACAGAGGAATTGCTGGGACCGGTCACCGCGTCGCGAGGGTCTGGACTTGCCATGCCATGCCGGAGTGCCTGCCGTGCCCCGGACCGACGCGGTCTGCCCAGGCCCGCCTATGGCCCCTAGATAGCGCCTGGACCAGATTGAGGCGGGTGTGCTGGAGGTGAGGGGCCTCGGGTCGCTGAGGGGCCAGGGGCCCCAGGCTGGGGGCTGGGCCGAGGCTGAGTTTGTCAGCTGTTGGGCGTGCCACGTCACGGCCATCCCAGGCTTCCCGTCCGTCAGCATTGCTGCGCGTGGGACGCATGGCTAGGATGCACAGCGAAGTCTCTTGCCTACGTGCTTACACTGCCAAGAGGCCGGCCAATCCACCATCTGACAGCCGTACACGAGAACACAGCCGAGCCCCTGGTGCCCACAGGCGATGCAGCACTACCTCCGCCCTCCATGCCCATGACCGTGAGTCACACTCCAGTACCGTATGCAGTGATTCCGCCATCCCTTGCGTCTTCCACTCGGCTGCCGCCATGTACCCGATGTGCAGCCCCGAGCTGCCGGCCCTCCCACACCCCTCGCCTTGCCCCGTCCCTTCCTTCTGTGCTCCCTCCGTCCATGCTCACAACAGCCCACGCGCCGCCCTGCCCCAGGCCTCACACCGGCTGAGGCCCGCCAGCTGGCTCCCTGGCGCCAAGCCCCCAGCGCTGCCCGCACACGCCACAGGAACAGCCCCCACTGCCTCACTGCGCCGCAATGGTGGAGACCGAGGCGGACCCCGACCCCCGCTGCAGGTTGGCGGCGCTCCCGGGCACCGAGCGGCCGCCGTTGCCGCCCCTCTTCCGCCGCTGCACCCACCACCGCATCACCGACGCCCCCAGCGCCACCGCCAGGCCCAGCGCGAAGGCCCGGGAGCGCTGCTGCCGCTGCGCCGTCAGCCGCTCGTCCAGGCGCCGCTCCTCCAGGTAGTCCGGCCGGTAGATGAGCGCCTCGGCAGCTTCCGCCAGCGCCGCTGCGTCGGGGTGGGCCGCAGCGGCCGTGGAGCTGACGGCAGCTGGGGTGGCGACGGCGGCGCGGCGGACGGCCGCGGCTGGCCGACGCCCCGACGTTGACGTCGCCGCCGCTTCTAGCCGCGTGGCGTCCCACCAGGCACCCTCGCTCTCCTCTCCAGAGTGGTCCAGGGACGAGCGTACGGCCGCGAGTACCGCGCCGTACTCGGGCATGTCATTCCGCTGGGCCGAGCTGGCGGCGGTGACGGGGGAGGATGTGGAGGATGCTGCGCCGCCGTCGCCGCGGGCAGTCGCCAGCGCCCGCGTGCCCCGGTGGAACGCACGCAGCTTCATCCATGCAACATCCGCCCTTTGAAAGGCGGGGCAGGGGCACGCGGGGCACTTGTCCGTGGAGGTTACGCAGCCGGCTGGGTTGAGTCCGCTGCGTTGGCGCACCCTTTGGCACCTGACGGACCACGGCTGCCGCCGCCGCCGGACGCTGCGCCCTGCCCTGGCGGCCCCGGCTGCCGCTGCCCCGGTTCCGTCAGGCCCTGCAACTCCGCCGCCGCCGCCTTAGACGGCACCGCGAGCTTACCCAGGGGCACCAGCTGCCGCTGCCCCGGCCCCGTCAGGCCCTGCAGCTCCGCCGCCGCCGCCGCAAAAGGGCACCGCGCCCTGCCCCGGCGGCTCTGCTGCCGTCTGCAGACTGCCCATGAACGACTCCACCCACGCCGGCTGCACCTGCTGCGAAGGCCCCTACTCGCCCTGCTTGGGCGCGGACATTGCGCTCGGTCCCATGAGGAAGTGCTGCTGCCGCTCCAGCTGCTGGGGCACGTCCATGCGAGCACCGCCTCCACGCGGCCGGCGTCCACCTCCTCCTCCTAAAGCTCTGCACGGCCACCTCTGGCCGACGTTGGCCGAGTCACCCATGATCTCGATCGCCTGCAGCGCAGCAGGGCGGGCACCGGGTTGACCAGCCGAGCGGGCACCGCTGCAGGCAGCCCGAGCACCACATCACACAAGCCACATTGCGTACCGCCTCAGAGTTCTTGCTCGCGGGCTTGTAGTGTGTGTGCGTTGTCCGGGAGCTCGTGCTCGCTGAGGGACCCCTGAGCGCAAGTCAGGGCGGCGGCCCGTCGTCAGGCGTGCTCTTCAGCAAGCTGCAACGCAGCAACCCTGTGGCATGTGGCCCCGCCAACCAACCCTGCTGCACACACTGCCACTGACTTGCCCAGAAGTAAGGCTAGCGCCTCCTTGCACGAGGGCAGCTAGCTGCGAGTCGACCTCGGAACCCACGGTGCGTGCCCCAGGCCACGTGCGTCCACGCATGCGCCCAACCAGGCCCCATGCCCATGCACGCCTGCCCCCCCTTGTGCCCTCCACCACGCCCCCCAGCCCCACCTGCTTCATCCACTTGGCCGCCAGCTGCTCCGCCACCCACTGGCTTGCGAGCACGAGCCCCTGCTGGCTGAACCTGGCCTCATCGACCGCGATGTGCAGCAGCAGGTGGCTGGCCTCAGGCGCCTTGTCCAGGGCACCCAGGGTGATCTGCACCTACAGCGTCCACGAGGGAACACGAGGGAACACGCTGCTGGGGGGAGCTCCACAGCCGAGGGGGGTGCATGTAAGGACCTGACGGTTGCCCGGCGGCTTCGACCGACCAACCTGCTCGGCTTTGCAGGCAGCAACGACGCGGCTTAGCTCACTCAGCAGCTCCTGGAGGCTGGCTTTGGGTTTGGCGCGCGGGTGCTCCAGAACGTAGCGCGCCACGCCGCCCCAGTGGTCGAACAGCTGGATGGCCAGGGCCTCGTCCACACCCGAGTACAGCGCGCTGCGGCAGGCGAGCAGCTCCGCCAGGGACCAGCAAGGCATGTAGAGCATGAGCGCCCCTCCCTTCTGAAGCTCCTGCAGGCATGGGAGCAGTGGGAACATGACAGCTTGTGAGCCCATCACCCGCCGTGCAGCCCACAACAACAGCCTTGCCCGCTCGAGCTCACCTTGTAGGTCTCGCGCTTGGGCGCCGTAAGCAGCACGGTGCGCGCTTCGGACGGGTAATACGGCGACACGCCATCCGCGATGTACCTGTGGCGCAGCAAGACGTGCTTCGCTGGTCAAGCTTGCTGGTATGCCCCCCTGCCTTAAGCAGCCGTACTGATGCGCACCAGCTGCGCTCGTCGAGTCCAGAGTCTGGAGCGAGGAACCCGTCCCGGGGGCCGTACACCACCTGCCACCACAGATTTGGGAACGCCAAGACGACGCACGTTCATTCCTGAGCTAGCGTTGGGGTGGCACGCAACGAATGGCAGAGGCAGGGTGGAACGCAACGCATGGCGCACTCGCCTTGCCGGTGCTGTGGTTGTAGCACCACTGCGAACCGATAGGAAGGTGCACCACGGAGGTACCAGGGAGGGACACACCGGCATCAGCACCGAACGTAGCCAACTGGCCTCAACGCCCACACCACCCAGCTTGCCCCTGGACCCAACCCTCACCCACCGCCATGCCAGGGGAATTCATGTGCTCCCACACTACGAACGGCGGCGGCGACTCCTCGTGCAGAAGCCTTGACACTGCGCACCATCCAGGCTCACACCACTCAGCAGCAGGTCATATGGTAAACCGCGCACAGCAACCGTGACTCACGAAGGTAGTAGAGGAGGAAGCTTTTGCCAATGCCCGGGGTGCCCGTGACTGCAGAGCAGGTTGGCCGCAGCAGGTTGGCCGGGGCGAGGGGCGAGGCACACGCAGCAGTTCACGCCGATGCCGACTCACCAACGACTGCGCTGCGGGCCACCTCGGTGTCCCGAATGATATCAAAGAGCCGCGGGTAGCACTCGCGAACGAACACGGAGTCTTCGCCCCGGTGTAGACTCAGCTCCGGAGCCACACGGAGCACCTGCCCAGCCGACGGCACCGGCAGGCTGCGCAGGCTGGCCATGACGGCGGCAGCCGCCTTGCGCTCCCCTCCTACGTGTGGTGAGGGGGACAAGGTGGGGCCAAGGTGACGTCCACGCGGGGCCAGGAGCCGTCAGGCCTTGTGTAAGCTGCACGCGCCAGCCAGGCCCCTGAGCCGGCGCACCGCAGCGTGCGCCCGCCCAGGCACTGCCCCGCTCTGCACTCACCGGCTGCTGCCAGGCGCTCCACACCGAGGCCAGCCGCAGCGCCTGCACATGCAGGTTAGGGTGGTTCGACGCGGCGTGGTGGAGTGAGTCGGGGTGCCCGGGCGACGGTCATCTCAGGGATCTGAGCGCAAAACCCAAAGCCCCGGGCGGAAGTCCAACTAACCGGCGAGGTATCGTTCGCGAACATCCTCCAGGCAACTGAGTGCCTCTTCGTCGGGTGTTTCGTCGTTGAGATTGACGTCCTTGTACAGGTCGCTGGCCCGGTCCAGAGCCTCAAGCGCTTCAACTCGCCACTCCATCGGCTTGCCCCTTGCGATATGCGTAATGCGAGTGTGCACCCGCTTCCCGCCTCCGCTCGCCATTGCCCGGACAGCCCGGTGCTGTGAGGGGCTAGCTTGCAGTTGGCGTTGGAAGTACATCTAGGTCAATATCTCGTTTGCTGGGCCGAGATGTTGCTGGGACCGGTCAACCGCGCCGCGAGGGCCGCGGTGAGCGAGGGCATTTCGGGGTAACACACTAGGCGTGCCGACTTACGAGCCCGCCTCAAACCACTCGGTATGATGCTAGGTGGCACGGGGAGCAGCTGGAAGCGGCGGGATATGCCATGCCGTGAGGTGCCATGCCGCCCATGCGACCCCGGAGTGCCGCCGTGCCCCGGACAGATGCGGACTGCCCAGGCCCGCGTGCCGATGGCCCCCTGACAGCGCCTGGACCAGATTGAGGCGGGTGTGCTGGAGGTGAGGGGCCTCGGGTCGCTGAGGGGCCAGGGGCCCCAGGCTGGGGGCTGGGCCGAGGCTGAGTTTGTCAGCTGTTGGGCGTGCCACGTCACGGCCATCCCAGGCTTCCCGTCCGTCAGCATTGCTGCGCGTGGGACGCATGGCTAGGATGCACAGCGAAGTCTCTTGCCTACGTGCTTACACTGCCAAGAGGCCGGCCAATCCACCATCTGACAGCCGTACACGAGAACACAGCCGAGCCCCTGGTGCCCACAGGCGATGCAGCACTACCTCCGCCCTCCATGCCCATGACCGTGAGTCACACTCCAGTACCGTATGCAGTGATTCCGCCATCCCTTGCGTCTTCCACTCGGCTGCCGCCATGTACCCGATGTGCAGCCCCGAGCTGCCGGCCCTCCCACACCCCTCGCCTTGCCCCGTCCCTTCCTTCTGTGCTCCCTCCGTCCATGCTCACAACAGCCCACGCGCCGCCCTGCCCCAGGCCTCACACCGGCTGAGGCCCGCCAGCTGGCTCCCTGGCGCCAAGCCCCCAGCGCTGCCCGCACACGCCACAGGAACAGCCCCCACTGCCTCACTGCGCCGCAATGGTGGAGACCGAGGCGGACCCCGACCCCCGCTGCAGGTTGGCGGCGCTCCCGGGCACCGAGCGGCCGCCGTTGTCGCCCTTCTTCCGCCGCTGCACCCACCACCGCACCACCGACGCCCCCAGCGCCACCGCCAGGCCCAGCGCGAAGGCCCGGGAGCGCTGCTGCCGCTGCGCCGTCAGCCGCTCGTCAAGGCGCCGCTCCTCCAGGTAGTCCGGCCGGTAGATGAGCGCCTCAGCAGCTTCCGCCAGCGCCGCCGCATCGGGGTGGGCTGTAGCGGCCGTGGAGCTGACGGCAGCTGGGGTGGCGACGGCGGCGCGGCGGACGGCAGCGGCCGGCCAACGCCCCGACGTTGACGTCGCCGCCGCTGCTAGCCGCGTGGCGTCCCACCAGGCACCCTCGCTCTCCTCTCCAGAATGGTCCAGGGACGAGCGTACGGCCGCGAGCACCGCGCCGTACTCGGGCATGTCATTCCGCTGGGCCGAGCTGGCGGCGTTGACGGAGGCGGATGTGGAGGATGCTGCGTCGCCGTCGCCGCGGGCAGCCGCCAGCGCCCGCGTGCCCCGGTGGAACGCACGCAGCTTCATCCATGCGACGTCCTCGGGGGTCGCGTTCTTCACTAGCTCCACCTTGCGAGCGAGGGCGGAGCGCTCGACATCGGTGAGCTCCCGGGACTTCAGCGCCTCCAGCTTGGCCCGGAACTCTTCCAACGACTCCTGAGCCCGATCGCACTCCTCCTTTGAGGGCGGCAGCAGCCCCTCCTCCTCCGACGGGTCCACAGAACCGAACCGCTTGTTCTTTCGCCCGAGGTCACGCAGCAGCTCGAGCGTCCCCTCCGAGTTGTCCCCGCCATACTCCTGCTCCACAGAGTCCTCGCTAGCCTCTGGGCGAGCGGACATCTGCGCTATTAGCTCTGTGCCCAATATGGCCGCCATGTTTGCTTGATTTGTGCCCTCTACGCTGTGCTATCTTGCGATCTGTATGAATGGGTTTGCGGTGGTGTGGCGTGCTCGAGCTGTGGGCTTCTGGAGCAGACCTTGATGCAGGCACTCTGCGATCAGCGACCTGGTGCCTTGTGCCAACCAATCCCTTGCATACACCTGTAGACACACTTAGCGTTCACCTCACAGCAGCAAGGCCGTCAGCGCGGTCCTCCAGGGCAATTGGCCATGTCCGAAGACCTGAAGGCAAAGTTCAGGGCCGCAGCAGCCCAGCGTGGCGTACCCACGGTGAGCTTCATGAGCCGAGCCGTGTGAGAAGCCCGGAAGGGGATCCTGGGCTGTGGTCAGACCCTTCCCGCGCTTCCCTCATCGCTGCTGGCCCACGCTGCCCGGTTCCTACTCAGGGCAAGGATGCGCTCAAGGCGATAAGGGCGCAAAAGGCCGCGGCGGCAGCGGTAAGGCAGGGCACGCGGTCTGCGAGTGACAGGCCGGCAAGGGGTCAAGCGGCGGGCCGGCGGGTCCCTGCCACTCACGCCGCGCTCGGGTGTTTGCCCCAACAGGCGGCCCCAGGGCCCTCAGCCCAGCGGCTACAGCAGCAGCCAAAGATGCCGCCACCGCTGGCCCGGCCAGCCGCGGCTGCAGCAGCGGCAGGGGGCCTACCAGCCGACTTCTTCGCTAGCGGAGGAGCGCAACCGGCCGCCAAGGTGCGTTGACCGTTGACTTCCGCCGCCGCGGCCGGTCATGCTTACCGCGGTGTGGCCGATCACCTGCGAGCCCCTTGGGTCCGTCAGGTGCACGTGAGGGCAGGGCAAGGGGTGGACTGGACCCTCACAAGCGGCGTGTTGACTGGCCCGTGGCTTCGTCCCACCCCGCAGGCCCCAGCGGCGCCCTCAGCTGCGGCTGCAGCGGTGGGGCCGTCATCGCAGACATTTGCCCAGCGACCAGCGGGGCCAGCGGTGGGCGGAGGTGGCGCTAAGCCTGGGCCGGCGGCGGCAGGGGCGGCAGCGGCGGGGCCGAGCGCAGCGCTGCCAGAGGTGGGCCTTTGGGGAGGCGGGGCAGGGGCTGATAGCGCGCATGGAGGGGCACGAGGGGCATGTGGGCCCTTATCCGTGGCGCTCCTTAGGATGGGACCTGGGCCTTTCCTCCGTGGCTTGCGGTCTGCTGCGTGGCTGGTGCTGTACTCAAGCCCGTCCTGGAGGTGCCCGATCTCGTCCGCCTGTATAGAGCCCTATCCATGCTCAAGCGTCTCCTCCTTCCTCCCCCCACTCTTATGCCCTTGCTTCTCTTCCCTTCCTCCAGGGCTTCTTCAGCGACAAGGCGGCCGACGCGGCCGCCCGCGGCGTCAAGCTACCCACGGCCGCGGACCGGGAGGCGGAGTTCCGCGCCTTCACGGCCGCCATCGATGACGAACTGAAGCAGCAGGTGGGGGCCGTGGGGGCAGGGGGCCGTGGTGGAGGCAAACATAGCCTCGAGCCAGGAGATGGGGTGGGGATGGCAAGCGGGGCGGTGGTCGGTGGTAGAGGAGGGTGGCAGTGCTCCGGGTTCGGGGCCCGGGGCTGGGGAGCGGGACAGCGCTGGTTGGGGTTTTGGCTGGAACGCTCGAGTACAGGTCCCCAGCAAGAGGTTGACTTGCCATGCCTGCCTTGTGCTGTGTGCTCTGTAGGCGGTTGAGGAGGCCGAGGAGGCAGAGGAGGAGGCAGAGGAGAAGGCGGACCGGGAGGCGTTCCTGCTCAGGTGCGGTGTGGTGGGGCCCTTGGTGCCGGGGTCATGCTGGTCCTGGTCTTGGTACTCCGTAGTGGTCTGGTGCTGGGTGCGGGTGTTGTCCCGATCCTCGACATGGCAGGGGCACCCCTGGCGCGGGCTGGCCCTGCATCCCTCCTCCCCCCTCCCATCCATCCACAATCATCATCCCACACGAATCCTCCATGCCCCCTCCGTACCGCTCAGCAACAAACCACCCCCCTCCTCCCCACCCGTCACCCCCGCAGCCGGCAGCAGCAGCGGCTAGCGCTGCTCCGGGAGCGCAAGGCCCTGCTGGCGGGGGGCGGCCGCGGCTCCGCGCCGCCGCCGGACCTTCCGCGGGACGAGGAGCTGCGGGAGGCGCCGCCCCCCGCCTTCGGGAGCTCGGACGACGAGGCGGAGGAGGCGGCGGGGCCAGCGGGCGAGGCAGGGGCATCGGCGGGCGCGGGGCCAGGGGCGGGGCCGGGCGAGGAGGGCGGCGAGGAGGGGCGGGAAGGCAGCGCCAGGGCGAGGAGGAAGGGGGGCGTGCCGGTGGTGCTGGGGAAGCGGCGGCGGGTGATGGACGCGCTGGCAGCCACTCTGGCGTCGTCGGACGGGGAGGGCAGCAGCAGCAGCGGGGAGGAGAGCGGGGACGACGAGGCGGGCGTGGGGGGGCTCAACTGGAGGGCAAAGCGGGTGTAAGGGTGCGGGAAAGAAGGACGGAGCGGGGCTGTGGCAGTGCAGCGGGGAGGTGGTGGCGGCTGGCGGGAACGTGTCGATACGGCGGAGCACTTGGCGTGCGCAAGGGGCTGGGCGATGTTGAGGGCCTCCTCCTGTGTCTCCCTGTCCACGTTGCTACCCTGGCTGGCTCTGGCTGCTCCGGCTGCTCCGTGCATTGTCCAGCCTCTTCCCTCCCGGACCTGGAGTCTGGCTTATTTTAGACAACGGGGCGTAGTGCCGCGGAGTCGTTGGCCGACGCAAAAAGCCTGTGAAGCGTAGCTGCCTATGAACAGGGGACCCTCCCGAGGGTTGAAAGTCTAACCCCTGAGCCACCCCGGAGTCTGGGTACCACCATCCAGCTTCCCGAAGCATTACACGTGCAGCAATCTCCGGGACAGCAGCCCTTGCCCGGCATGGCGGCAGCCAGCCACCCACGCTCAACCCAAGCATGCCCGTCTCCATGCCTACCCTGGCTAGCAAGTGCAGGCCGCCCTTCCCGTCTCCACCCGCTAGCCCCCCCGCCTCTCCATCATTCGGCCCTCTCCACCAGCACACTCGCAGTGCTCCGCGCGGCCATGCCCCCACCGACCGCCGTATCCAGCCGCATCACCGACTACTTCGTCCGCGCATACCGCTCCGTGTGGTGCTAGATAGCCCTGTTGCTAGTGTGCCATCCGGGGGCTATGCCCACCGCCCCCACCGACCGCTGCGCCGCGACCCCTCACTTCCTGCCCGCCTGCGCGCCCGCCGGCGCCCCCGGCGCTCCCCCCGGAATGGCGTCCTCGCTCCCGAACACTGCCTGCAGCGAGCGGCCCTGCACGCGGGCGAAGGGGAAGTCCTGGCGCAGGCGCACGAACTTGATGGCCTCCCTGGGGGGACGGGGGGTAAAGGGGTGTGAGGAGAGTTGGGGAAGTGGGACGAGGGTTGAGGAGGTAGGTAGGTAGGGCTCAATGGAAAGAGAGTGGATTGAGGGGGAGAGGTGGGAAGCGGGGAGGCAGGGGGGGTTGAGGGGCGCACCACGTGGATGGCTCGCAAACGCCCCCGGTAAGCTGCGCACCCTTCCTCCATCTAGATTCCCTGTCCCCCCCCCTTGCCGCCACCCACCCGGGCTCCCCCTTCCCCCCAACCTGTGGTCCAGTCGCAGTGTGCCGTTGACCAGGGGCAGCAGTTGGTCTGGCTCCACCACCAGGATACCCACCTGACAGGGGGGGAGGGGGGAGGGGGGGAGGCGGGGGAGGGAAAGGACACTGTCTTGAGGGTGCCGGGGGATGAGGACTCACGCCCACCCCGCCCCGCCAACGTCCACAACTTTTTTCCGCCATCGCGGCAGCGGCATCGCCAGCGCTCAGCTTCACACAGCCCTATCCGCCCCCCCCCTGCCCCCCACCCACCAGCGCCCCCAGGCTGCTCATGCGGGCGTCCAGCTGCGGCAGCCCCCAGCCCCGCAGCACCTCGGCGTAGGAAGCCACGTCGTTGCGCCAGCGGAGCGCGCCTGGGGGGGGGGCAGGGTGGCAGAGTAGTGGGGTGTGGCGGTGGCGGTGGCGGTGTGGTGGGTGCGAAGGCACGAGTCGGTTGGTTTGGTGGGTGCACAACTATTTAGAGCCCTCCCCCCGCCCCCGCCCACCCGCCGCGCTGTACACGAACTGCTGCATGTGGTTGACCAGGGTGGCGTGCGAGCGGCAGCCCACGTCCAGCAGCAGCGAGGCCAGGTTGGAGCCGTCCAGGTGGTCGCGGGCGCTCTGGGGGGGGGGGGGTGCGGAGGGGGAGGGGGAGGGGGAGGTGGGAAGGAAGGGTGAGGCGGAGTTGGGAGGCGGGGAGGAGGGAGGAGGCATCAGTTACCGAGGTGAACAGTTGAAGTCCCTTCCAGGTGAGGAGGGGTGTGTGCGCAAGACTAGAGAACGACGCTTGCTTTAGCGGCCGAGGCCCCTCAGCTTGCAAACCAAACATGTCTGAGCTGTGCACCAGCCCCCCTTGCCACCGCCCCCACCTGCCCCAGTGCGTCCAGCAGCCCCCCCGCCAGCAGGCAGGCGTCCGTGGGGCGGTCCAGGGCGGCGGCGTCCAAGGGGGCGCCGGGGGGCGGCAGGAACTCCGGGCGGCGCTGCTCGTACATGAGCACCTTCTCAAACTGGGGGGGGGGAGGAAGGGGCGAGGGAGGGAGGGGTTGTGATCTGGAAGCCCCGGAACAGCGATCGGAGCATCCTTTGCAGCCAGCCACCCATCATCATGTAACCCCCACCTGCGCCGCCCGTTCACACCGCCAGCCCCCATCTACCTCCACCCACCTGCTGCACCCCCTTCCCCTCCCACCCCCCCACCTGCACCGCCAGCATGTCCACCAGCGCCTGCAGCACCCCCAGGCAGCTCGCCTCCACCGCCCGCACCGCCAGGCCCAGGCCCGAGGCGCAGGCGCCGGCCTCGGCGGGGGCGCCGCCCAGCGCGGGCAGGATGGCCTGGGGGCAAGAGGGAAGAGGGGGGGCAGGGCGTGGGGTGGTGCGCGATGCGTGGGCAACAGTAATGACAGAGAGCTACAGTACCGTACCAAGGTGAGGCACCATGCCTCCCCCCTGCCTCCACGATCGGTCTGTCCACCGCTCCGCCCTCTCCGACCCACCCCAGCAGCCCCCCCCCCCCTCGCCTGTGTGTGGTGCTCCTGCAGCCGCCCCACCACGCGGGTGGCGGTGGCAATGGCGGCAAGCACGGGGCCCACTCGGGCGGACACGTAGGTCTTGGGGGGGGGAGGTGCAGGGGGGAGGTCAAGGAGATACGGTGTAAGGTTGTGTGTGCACTCAGACCAGTGGGCACCCGGGCACCAGTACGACGACCCACATAGCACAGGGCCTCCCAAGCCCCAAGCCACAGCCCCCACCTGTGCCGCCTGCGCCGCCCCCGAGCGAGTCACGGGCGGGGGCATGACCAGCGGGGGCGGGGGGCCCTTGGAGCCGGGCGGCTGCGGCGGTTGGTACGGCAGGCGGTACACATTGCAGGCGGGCGGCCCGCCGCGGCGGTCCAGCAGCAGCGTGAGGTCCATCTCGCGCTCCACGCCCGCGATCAGGTACCTGGCGGTTGGCGGCGGTTGGGGGCCGTTAACGGTAGGTCATTGACACGCGCCGGCTTACCTCTGGCCCATGCCCCCTCTCCCTCCCCCCCTCCCTGATAGGTGAGCCCACCGACCATTCCTATACTCCCCCGCTCGTCCCTCTTCCCCCTCCCCCTCCCTCACCGCGGCAGGTGCTCCATGAGCGACCCCGGCATGGTCCCGTCGTACGGCGCCTCACCGACGTACAGCAGCCGTACGGCGGCCGCCAGCTGCTGCGGCCCCGCGCACAGCAGGCAGCAGCGGCCCACGGCCTCGGCGCTGCGCCGCAGCAGCGCCTCCGCCTCCGCCAGGGTGAGCTCGGGGCGGAGGGCGGGGTCCACGGAGGGGTCGCCCAGGGCGGGGCCCAGCTGGGGGGAGTTACGGGGGGAGGCAGGGACGGCAGGAGCCAGTTAGAAACCTCGGCTCCGTAGGCTGTACCGCATGTGTTGGCTACTGGGCAGCACACGTCGCTTGGCCCTCCCGCCTCCAAGCCGCGACCATTCCGAGGTTACTACCACCCTTTGGCCCTCCCGCGGCCCCCCCCCCCACCTCCTTCTCCGCCATCATGTCGAGCCACTGCAGCTCCGGGGCGGGGTACAGGCGCAGCAGGGGCTCGAAGGCGGCGGTGACCAGGGGGGCGCAGTCCAGACGCCCGCCCGTGGAGGCCTCCACCTGACAGGGAGGGGGGGTAGGGGAGGGGGACCGGGGGAGGAGGACCGTGAAGACGGAGGAGAGGGAGTAGGGGAACGGGGAAGGGGGATTGCGGGAGTGGGAAAACTGGGCAGGGAGGGGGCGATGCTGACATGGGCAGACTTGCGCCAGGTGGGATGATGAGCCGGGATGAAGCAGAGCTACGGGTGCTTCCCCGGTTCCCACCAGCAGCTGCAGGCAAGGGAGCGTGCGCAAGGGGGCCGAAGAAGCGCGTCGCCATCCCTTCAATCCCCGCACACAAGACAGTGCCAACCCCCACCCGCCCCCCCGGCCCCCTCAGCACCTGTTCCGCCAGCTCCCCCGTCCGCACGTAGGCCGCCGCCAGCAGTCGGAGGTACAGGTGCAGCGCCAACACGCTGGGGCCGCCGCTGCCGCTGGCGCTGCTGCTGCCGCCGCCGCCGGGGCTGCTGCCGCCGCCGCCGCGGCCGCCGCCGCCGCCGGGCCCGGCGACGCTGAAGCTGCTGTCGGTGCTGGGTCCGAGCCCGGGCCCCCTGCCGCCGCCGCCGCCGCCGCCGCGGCCCGTGCCGAGTGTGGAGGCGCGGGGGGAGGACTTGGAGGAGGCGACGGGGGTGGGGCGGAGGGAGTTGGAGCGGGATGTGCCGCGGGTGGGGAAGGAGCCGGTGCGTGGCGGCATGCGGGGTGGCGGCGGCTTGGGCGGCGGAGCCCGCTTAGAGCCTTGCCGGCGCACCCCCGCCCGCCGCCGCCGGCGCCGGCCCCCGCCGGAACCGGACCCGTCCTCGTCGGAGCCGGACCCGTCGTCCGACCCGGATCCAGACTCCGATCCGGATCCAGCGCTGTCGTACTCGCTGTCAGATCCGGGTCGCGATCCATCTGGGTCGCGGTCCCCGAAGTCCCCCGAGCGGCCCGAGCTGAAGGAAGTGGAGCGGCTGAAGGCGTCGCCCGCCGTGTCCTCCAGCAGCCTGGCGGTTGGCGGTTGGCGGTTAAGACGGTTGGTGGTTAGCATGACCAGTGACCCGTGACGCGTGGCCATCCCCTCATTGTCCTGCTCCCGAACCCGTCCGTCCCCCACCCCCCACCCCACCTCCCTAGCCCCGCACCTCCCCACCTCCCCCACCCCCCAACCCACTTCTCCAGCGCCCTCGACACCCTCTCCTCGAACACGCGGGTGGCCAGCATTCGCAGCGCCAGCAGGGGGGAGGGGAACACGCTGGGCATGCGGCTGGCCTGGGGGGGGGAGGGGGGGCGGGGAGGGAGGGGTGTGTGGTTGCGTGGATACGCCGGAGAGCCCAGGTGAGCAAGAGATAAGAGAAACACATAGCGAAGCCCCAGCGGCCGCCATTCGCAAGCCACCAGTACCCACTCCACGCCCCCCGTCTCCCCACCTCCAGCGCCACCGCCTCCCCCCAGGCCGCGTACAGCCTCGACAGGGGCCTCAGCCGCTCCGCCACCACCGAGTCGTCCGCGGACACGGGCGGCTGCCGCACCCAGGCGGCGGCGTCCACGGGGGACTGGAACACGGGCAGCAGGCCGATGTATCGCTGGGGGTGGGGGGTGGGGGGCGGAGGGGGTTTGGGGGGGGGAGGGGGGGAGAGTTGAGAAGGGGGGGAGAGGAAGGGGAGAGTGGAGAAGCAGCACCTTTGAGCACGAAGCAGACGGATGGGGCCCCTCCCCGGGCGGCCCCCCACCTGAATGACCGACGCCTCCCTGTCCAGTGCCGCCATCACTCGGGCGCACTCGGCCATGGTGCGCACATTGTCGCTCTCAACGGCCGAGTCGAACCTGGGGGGTTGAGAGGGGTGAAAACGGGGGAAGTGGAAGGAAGGGGTAGGCGACGGGGCGGGGCGGAGGGGTAAGGAACAGGGAGGACGCCAGGACTCTGACACACCACCTCCAGCCCACTTCCCCGCAGCCCCACACGCCCTCACGTCCCCAGGCCGCCCACCCTCACCCGTTGTCCACCAGTGCCCAACACAGGCCCCACGCCTTCCCCCTCCCCTCTCCCTTCGCTCTCCAACCTGTGTAACGATCTTCCCCCCACCCGCCCACCCGTCCCCCCAACCCCCCCTACCCCCCCCCCCCCACCTGCCCACCACCCGGGTCTCCAGCCAGGTGCAGTAGGCCACCAGCCGCCGCACCGCATAGTCCAGGCTGCCGGGGGGGGCCGCATCGCGCCGCCCGCCCGCGCCCGCAGCAGGGCCCCCCGACCCCATGTCCCCCGGCAACGCCTCCCCCGCCGCCGCAGCCGCCGCCGCCGCCCCCGCCAGCTGGCGGTTGCGCTGCCGCGCTGACTCGGCCTCCGCCGTCAGCACCCGCAGCTTGCGGGCGATGGCCTGATCGCGCGTGCACAGAGGGAACGGGGGGGTTAGAGGGTTTGAGGACAGTGCTCACGCCATCCTTTGCACGACCACGCCACCATCTTCCTGCCCCCCCGCCCAACCGCTAGCTCCATGCAGTAGCGCGTCTGCGTACAGCCCACCCTCGCCCTCTACCACCTGTCAAACCCCCTCCATCCTACTCAAACCCCCTCCATCCTACTCAAACCCCTCCACCCCATCCCCTTCTCCACCCATCCCTTCAAACCCGCTTTACAACCCCCCTCTCCTGCCCCCCAGCCCCTCCCTCCCCCCCACCGCCGCCTCCGCCAGCCGCCGGTCCTCCCAGAACAGCCCCGGCAGCCCCTGCGCGAAGGCCGCCTCCCCCTCGGGCAGCGCCGCGAAGGCCGCCAGGTGCCCCAGCAGGGAGCACACCTCCAGGGCGCGGCTGCGGAGCGCATCGGCGCGCTGGGGGGGCGGGGGGGAGGGAAGGGGGGCGAGGCAGGTGTGCGGGAGAGGTGGGGGGAGAGAGAGAGGGAGAGGACTGGAGAGAGGGAGAGGGAGCAATGCCGTGCAAGACGTGGGTTTCCTGCGGAGAGACACGCAATACGCCCCCTGCTTCGCCCTCCCCTCCCGCCCCCCCACCCCCTCCCCCTCCTCCCTCACCTGCAGCCTGTCCCCCAGCCGCGTGCCGACCTGTGCCACCCGGTTGCTCCGCTCCTCCAGCGCACGGAAGGACTCGCGCACCTTCTCGGAGCGCCGGCCCACGGAGGCCAGCGCTTTCTGGGGAGTGGGGGGTGGGGCGTGGGATGGGGTGGGGTGGGTGGGGCCCAGGGGAGCGCAGGCGGCAAGGTTCAATGAAAGCGGCTTAGGAGGCAGGGGTCAACAGCGCTGGGGCAGGCTGGGGAGCCCAGGGTGAGCGCAATAGGGCGCCCAGGTGACGTATCCGCGCTGGGCAGAGCTCGCGTACTGGCACCCAGGCTGGGCCGTGGCTTCCCTGGCGGCCTGGGCTCTCGGGGCCTGTCAGGCCAGGGGCCCTTGACCCAGACCCAGACCCAGGCTCGACACGGCGGGACATACTGAATACCGGTACCCGCCGTTGCTTCGTGCCCCTCGCACCTGGTACTTGGCCTCCTCCCCCGCCAGTGAGCTCTGCAGCCCGGCAACGCTCTTGGCTACCTCGCCGTGCGCATACAGGGCTTCCGATTCGGCTCTGAGGGGGGGGCAGGATGTGGCAGGTGCTGGCTGGGTGGGTTGGAGGATGGCGTACCCCGGCCGGCGTGGCGGGGTCCCGCGGGGGCTGAGGAGGGGCCTGTGGGAGCCGTCGCGAGCCACAACCGAATCCCTGCAATTCCACAGCACCTCCTGGCTCACGCACCGGTCCAGCAGCTCCAGCAGGGCCTGGGATTTCTCCAGGGAAACGCGCATGGCCGCTGCGGGCGTGGAGGTGTCGGGCTTGTGGCCCGTTGCGACGTCTTTGGGGTCCAGCACATCCTTCGCGAGGCCAGCGAGGAATGTGGGCAGCGAGAAACCCTCCCTATTGAACGCTGCGGGGTCCACCAGCGACAGCTGCCGCTGCGACATTGTTTCCCGCTCTATAATCTGCTACTGTAAGCACATTGTATGCTACATTTGTGCAGGCAATCGGTTAGGGCGTGCGAGCTTCCTGGCAAAAGGGCTCTTGGGGAGGAAGCGATGCCGAAGAAGGGGACGGTCGCAAGGGTTGCCGGGGTCTGATAGTATGATGGTTGACGAGTTGGTCAGGGGGTTGTGTGGGTGCTGGGGGAAGCTGAGGGCCGCCCCGCGGCATTGTGTTCATGCCGGTCCCACTCTCCGTTCCGTCGCTCGTGTGCGGGGGCGTCCCCTCCAAGCCGCCCTCCAAGCCGCCCCAGCACCCTCCCCAGCGTTCTGTAGGCAACGACCTGTAACGACGGTGGAGTAAAGGCAGAGGCGGGGTGCAGGGGGAGGGAGGAAGGGGGAGGGTCAGCACCTATAGACGGGGTCCCGTCTGCGACCCTGGGCCGCCCTTGGTCCGGCTCGCGTGCTCCCCGCTGCTGCCGCGCCCTCGAACCGCCTCCTCCAAGCCGCGCAGCACAACTCCCTCCTTGGCACTGGCTCGGCCTCCAAGCAAGTGCTCATTCACCACCTCGCCGCTCGTGCCCGCTCTAAGCGTCCGCTGCCCACCGACGGTCGCCGCCAGGTCGCCCATTCAGCCGTCCTACCTTCCCCACACAGAGCTCCACACCCGGCGTCCCCAGGCAGCCAGGGTCCGTGGGCTGGGCGACCTGCGCGTACACCACAACCCCAGCCCCAGCTGCTGCGTTTCCAGGAGCCAGGGCTGCCCCACTCAACCCCGCTCCGCAACGTGCACCGGACAAGCAACAGGCAACCCCCCCTCACGCCCTCGTCGATGATTGGCAGCAATGCAGCACTCCCCACAGGTGCCAATCACACAGCCGACATGGATCCGTCCCAAGGATGGCGTCAAGAGACACCGGTGGAGCCGGGGTGGTGCGCGTCTCGGCGCACACACGCGGGGGCCACTCTGGCGGTAAGCACCTGTTCCCTCGCGCTGCCCTCCAGGCTCCGGCCTCCGCGCCTGGACAATCATGGCAGCCAAGTCCGGCCAACGGCGGAGCAGGCCCCCCGCCCAGGGCCGCCTGCCGCGCAGTGCTCCGCCGTGGGGGCGGTCCAGCGGCTGCAGCCTGGAGCCACAGGGCGCAGCGCCCCTTAGCAGTTAGCTCGGAGAGGCACCGAGAGGCCAGGCGTGAGCAAGACCCAGCCCCAGGCCTAGCCCCAGGCCTAGCCCCAGGCCTAGCCCCAGGCCCAGCTGCTGTGTCCAAGCAGCAGCAGGGGTCCCGTGCCAGACCGCCCGGTCGCCGCCACGTGTGACATGTCCCGGGGTGCCCTGGGTCCACTGCACTGCGCAGCGGGGGTTGTGCAGGAGGGAGCTCGTCCTGGGGTACGGTCAGCTGTGCGGGAAAGAACGTCAGCCTGAACACATTCCAGGAGTGCATGAGGCGGCCGCACATGCTGTCGACCCGTCAGGGCCTGCGCGGCCCGCGAGGCCTGGAGCTGCCGGTGTCACGGCAGCGGTCCGTGGCCACTCAGCCCACGACAAATGTCGCCGCCCGGCCAGGGTGTCCTGGCTCCACAGCACTGCGGCGGCTCCTCGGCCCCGGCCCCCTTCTAGCCTTGCGCATAGGAAGGGGGCTAAGAGGGGGGGAAGGGGGCGAAGACAGATGCTCACGCCAAGGGGTTGTGCCGGGTCTTGCAGCGACAGCGTGTCGGGGTGCTGCACCCGTGTCGGCGGGCACGCCCGGCAGGCGACACTGCTTTCTAGCTTTAGTAGATAGCTCTAACATTGCTTCATAACATGGCAGCATGAGATCTACAAGGCGAGCTCGACGACCTCAACGTGGATGGGATGAGCCGTGACAGACTGCTCAGACAAAGATCCATTTGGGGCTGTGGATAGAGCAAGGCGTAGATCTGCAGAATTGCGTGTCAGCAGGGGCGGAGGAGCCAAGGAGCTGTTTACTCCGGCCGCATCGGCATCCGGTACCTCTTGGTCCGCCGTTACTGCCTTTGCGCCCCACAGGAAGCCCAATTAGCGCGTCACAGCACTAATTCACCCACCAGCACTTTGCCTCCGCCGATCCAACAACTACTGCAACCATGCCTGCCCTCATCCTTGCGTCTGGGGCCCCCACCGCCTGCCGCGCGGCCTGCGCTCGGCCCGTTAGCCGCTGCGCCACCGTTGCGCGCCCGATGACCGGTTCGCGCATGGCGCCCGCTGCCCGCGATGTCCGGATGGCCTTCTTCAAGTTCGGCGGCAAGGACAAGTCCACCCGCGAGAAGGAGTCCGAGTACACCTACAACACCACGCGGGAGCAGTACACCTACGAGGAGCTGGAGGAGTACTTCAACTATATGGGCTTCCTCGCTGAGGAGGGCACGTATGACCGCATGCATGCGCTCGGCAAGGACCGCCACCCCGCCGACGTGATCCTCCTGCTGGCTTGCGCGGCCAACGACACGCCCAAGGTGGAGGAGCTGCTGAAGGCCGGCGCGGACCCAACCGTCAAGGACCTGGAGGGCAAGACGTCGATGGACTGGGCCGAGGCAAGCCGGGAGAAGACGGGGGGCGGGGGGCGGGGCCCAGGGGAGTGCAGGCGTGTGAAGGGGGTCGCGCGATGGGGATGGCTGGCGCGGTGGGTCTTGCTTGTGGGGCCTGAAGGCCGAGGGGGTGTCAGTCGCCCCTGCGAGGCGCTTGTCGGGAGCGTGCAGGTCCTTGCTCTCCGCTCCTCCTCGGTAACGTGCTCGCTCTAATTTTGATGTTGCTGCCCTTTTCTCGTTTGTCGCACCGCAGAAGCCGGAGCTGCGGGAGATGCTGACTAAGAACCTGGCTGCCCGCGCATGAGTGTGTGCACCAGCACACAAGCAGCAGACGGGTGGGGGTGGGGGGAGCTAAAGCGGGGAAGGGGACCTAGGCTGACCGGAAGGGTGAGAGGCTTTACCAAGCTGACTTGAGACTGGGGTGCATATTGGGGCAATGCATGCACAGGGCAGTGCAGATCTGGGGTCCTGGTGCGTTTACCAGGTCCAAGACGTCGTGTGGCTTTTGCTGGAGTCGTCGGGGCGGCTCGGACTGCCTGTTCGGACCCGCATGCTCTGCGGCGCAGGCGTGTGTGCAGCGTGACTAAGAGGGCGCGTGGATGCACTGTAGGCTCCGTTCCTATGGTGCCCGCGTTTGTCTGCCAGTATTGTGTGGGCGCTCGAACGTTTCGGAGCACCTGGATGGGTTTAGAGAGAGGTCCAGTGCTGGCGAGCGTTTCTGCGGGTACTACCGGGGCTCGACAGCGGCCATCGGGTGTGGTGAATGGCCGTGGGGATCTCATTGGATCCCGTTAGCGCGGAGGGCTATTGCTTGGGCTGTGCATGGTGTCCTGGAAGACGGGACGAACCCAAACAGTGGCGCAGCAGGTGTACGCCTGATCGGCTGTAAGCTTGATGGGCGCCGTCGTCCGTCACGGCTTGGTCGTTCGTAGCATGGAGGCCCCCAGGGGCGAGGCATTTGGGCGATGGAACTCAGCCTGCCGCAGGGGTGGAACTCATCCCTGGCCTGCCGCTCCCGAGTTTCCAGGAGCCAGGCTGCCGTATGGTTGGCCCTGTGCCAGCCTGCCAGGCAGGCAGCAAACAGCGGCTTCCGGGTGTGGTTCTGCGGCTCCAAGCGGCCCCGCGCCAGACCAAGAACACCGTGCAGAACCTCGGTCGAGGTTCGTCTCCAGGATCCCTTGTCGAGCTGGACAAGGGGACAATGTCTGGGCTGCACCCGTCTTCGGCTATCTTGGAGTCTGACGCTTTCGTCCCGTGCAACTTGTCAAGTCGACATCTGTTTCCATTGCAGCGTTCGCTGCCCCCCGTCAAACCCAGCAACGCTTCACCCGCCGTTCAAACCCCTCCGCACACAGCGTTCGCGCCGCCATTAGGTCCAATCCGCACACAGAGTTCGACAAGATAGTCCACACCACTGAGTGCCCTGTGGGCCACTCGTCACCCCTCCCCGCAGCGCAGCCCTACATTTGCCAGGCTGCAACCCTGCCCCGGGCTAGTCCGAAGTTCATCTCCACCCCCTCTGGCGCTGACCGTCCAGCTCAGTCCGCGAGTTGCAACGCCAGGGTTGGACCCAGGGCTACTCGCCTTCCCAGCGCCCCTCAATCTCCCCGCCAAACGCTGCCCCGCAGCATGCCCGGGGCCGCCTTCAGCCTCCACTCAACACCCCTGGGGCACCTGGGCTACCTGCGCCCCAACCTCCGCACTCGCTCCATGCCCCCCGGTACAAGCCCGCACTGCTGGCTGCTCCGCGGTCTGCCCCTGGTGCACCCGTGCGGTCCGCGCCCATGCGGTCCACGCTCAGGGGGCCCCTCAGTGGCGCTTGAGTGCGGCCGTGAGGTCGGCCTTGAGCTTGGGCACCTTGGCCAGGAAGTCCCGCCCCGCCAGCTCCATGCACTGGCTGAACTTCTCCTGCGGTTGGGGTGTGGCGTGGGGTGTGTGGTGTGGTGTACGGTGTGGTGTAGGGTGGGGTTGATGGGGGGAGCACGGGGTCGGGAGATGCAGGGGGGCCGGCGACGGGGACGGGGTTCAGCAAGGAGCTGGCATGTCGTACGCTGCAAGCTCTGCCCGCTCTCGCGCAGAAGCCCGCAGCAAGTAGCTCCCGTCCCATATCGCCACCTGCCCAAGTCCCGTTCCCCGGTCATGCCCCTCAGCCCGCAGTCCGCACCTGCGCCCGGGCCTGCTCCGAGGCGGTGGGCTCGAAGCTGACCAGGTCCTGCGGGGGGGACAGAACAAAGAAGAGAGGTAAGTGTGTGTGGGTGTGTAGGTGCCGTTCAGGTGCGGACGGGCTGGCTGCCAGCAGGCTGATGGGCGATCTGTGCGGATCTGGCCGGCCGGCCAGGGGTGCCCGGGCTCGCCGGCCTACCTTGACCTCATCCTGACACCGGATGGCGGCCCGCTGGAACCGCTCCTGTGGGACGTGGAGCGGGGGGACAGGGTGCGATGAGCAGTGTGAGGCTGGCAAACACTTGCCAACCGGTGCCCTGCCCCATGGGAGCTCATGCTGTGCTGTGCCCTCCAACCCCTGCGGCTGCGGAGCGCAGGCCCCGTTATGCGGCAGGACCAAACCCGACTAGTGGCCGGATCGGCCCCATCCTCTATGACGCGATCCTTACGACAGGCGAGTACCTGCGCGCGGCTAGGCCCCAGCCACACGTATAGCCCCAAGCACCCCCGCTGTCAGAGGATGTCCCAGGGCCCCACGCGCCTGGAATTCGCCTAGCTCGCGCTGGATGATCTGTTGGGACTGAGCCGTGGGTGTGGAGCACCGCTGAACGCTGCAGCTCAAGGGGGCCCAAGGGGTAGGGTTGGTAAACATGGCCGGAGACAGGGGCACGCAACGAGTAAATGCCCGGGTCCCGGAAGCCGGAGGACACGCACCACGACTCCAGCTCCCGAGGGCCGTTCCAGGGAGCGTCGCAGCACCGGGCGCAGCACAGGAATGCCTCCTTCTGACGAGGCACGAGCTGGGTGCGCTGCAGGTCCTCAACGACGCCCTCGACCGCCTGGATGGGTATCGATGAGAGCGCGATGAGATGTTGGCGTGGCCAAGCGAGCGGCAAGGAAAAGCGTTTCGGTGGGCGATCTATCGATAGCGACACAATGCGTCGCAAGCGGAGCACGGCGGCGCGCTTGCCTTCTGCACATCCGCCACGCTCTTCGGCATCATCGCCATTTTGCTAGCCTCTTGTTTTGCAAAGTATCGATACGAGCGGTTATAATGCGCTTGCTGGGTAATGGGTGTGTGAAGCGCTCCGAGCGAGACCACATGCCTCCTTGCGCCCATCGGCCACCCCGCGCTCGAAACAAGCCCCCCCGAGCCACACTGAACCATACACGTCTCTCACACGATGGATGCGCCTCTGCTGGTGCTATACGGCTCACAAACCGGCTGTGCCCAGGTGCGGCGACACACGCGACGGCACGCGTCCGGACACCCCGAGGCTCTTAGGCTCCTCACCACGACTAGACGGCAATGTGCTAATACTTGATGTCTTCCTCGCGTTGTGGCGAGGTCACCCCCGATGGCGCCATCCATCCCACCCGCGTTCTTACGCCCGCTCTTTCTGACCAAGGACGCCTGTGTTTCGCTCACAGGATGTAGCGGAGCGCGTCGGGCGCGAGGCGCGCCTGCGCCTGTTCGCGCCGCGCGTGCTGGCCATGGACAGCTACGACGTGACCAGCCTCCCGGCGGAACGCCTCGTGGTCTTGGTGGCGTCCACCACGGGCCAGGCGAGCCCGGGCCCCGGGTGGGGCTCAAGCGCTCTTGAACTTGGCGCTGGGCCAAGGCCTCAGAGCCCTGGGTACCAGTGAGGGGTCCCGGGGCCGGAGCCCCTGGCGTTGGGACGCTGGCCGACACCGCTGCTTCTCGCAGCCCGAACTGCCCGGCCAAGCCAGCCACGCTACCCCCTGCCCTCCCCTACATGCCACCTTACCGCCTACCACCACCCCCCGACTGCCCCCTCCACCCCCAGGGCGACCCCCCGGACAACATGCGCCGCTTCTGGCGCTTCCTGCTGCGCAAGTCGCTGCCGCCCGACTCCCTGGGGGCGCTGCGCTGCGCCGTGTTCGGACTGGGGGACTCGGGCTACCCCAACTACAACGTAGGGGGGCGGGGGGCACCACATGTGTTGTGGGCTGCTTGTGTAAGCCAGGGAAGTGTCAGACCGGCAGAAAGGCGGCCAAGCGGTGTGTGTGTGGAGGGGTCAGGACGCAGCTGGGTTAGAGGTCAAGGAGTGTGGGCCAGAGGGGAAGGAGGGGCTCGAAGGGGGAGGGCTGCACTGTACCGCACTCCACCCGCCGGCATTTGGCCTTTGTCGCCCCAGGTTGCCGCCAAGAAGTTGGACCGTCGCCTGGTGGGGCTGGGCGCCACCGCCCTGCTGCCCCTGGGCCTGGGGGACGACCAGGTGGGGGGCGGGGCGCGGGGGGTGGAGGACGCAAGAGGAGACCAGCTTGCTAAGAGGCTGTACAGGTAGTTTTGACTGCCCCTGGAGTCCCCTCATGCCATGGAGCCCCAGCGGCCCACTCCACCCACCTGACGCTCGCTCGCCCCCTCCCCAGCACGCCAACGGCTACGAGGCGGCTCTGGACCCCTGGCTGACCCGCCTGTGGGCCGCGCTGCGGGAGGCCTGCCCCCTGCCGCCGGGGGTACAGCAGGTGGGGGCCTGCGGGGACCATACAGGCCTGGGCGGGGTCGCGCCTGCGTGTCAGGCTCTGGCCCTCAATAGCTCACCTCCCTCCTGGCGTCCCTGCGATTCCCTTGGGTAACAGCATGTGACCATTCCATCCCGCAAACCCTGTTTCGAGGGGCCTCTCTGCTTATAATCCAACCCCATATCGCAACCGCAGCCGGTGCTCACGGAGGACGCTCTGCTTGCCCTGAGCCCGCCCAAGTACCGCCTCACGTACCTCACCCCGGCGGAGGCGGAGCTGGCGGCGGCGGCGCTGGCGGCGCGGCTGCAGCGGGAGCAGCCCCACCTGCCCGGCCTGGCGGAGGCGGCGCTGGCGGCGCCGGGTGCACCCAGCGGCAGCTCAGCGGGGTCGGCAGCGGGCGGAGGCGGCCTGGCGGAGGCGCTACGCCTGTCGGAGGCTGCCATCGCCGCCGCCGACTTCCGCCGCGTCGCACAGACCGCCGCCGGCGCTGACGTCGATCCGGATCCGTCTGCCCCGCCCGCCGCCGCCGTGGGGACATCGGGTCGCGACCCTGCCGGCCATGCGGAGAACGGTGCAGTACGGCACCAGTACGGCCCCTGGCGGCCGTACCTAGCCCGCCTGGTCGCTAACGAGCGGTTGACGGCGCCCGACCACTTCCAGGACACGCGGCACCTGGATCTGGATCTAGGGGAATCTGGACTGTTGTACGAGCCTGGCGACTCCATCGCCGTACTGCCGATGTGGGTCGTGGGCAACAGTCGTTAGAGCTTCTGGTTTAATCTTCCGAGTATCCTGAAAGCTGCGTCGAGAAAGTCGAGCGGGGCCGGCTGTTTGAATAGGAGCCTGTGGCTCAGTACCCCATTCCTCTTTAAGCGGCCCTGCTCGGCTGCGCCTAACTGGTGCTTACCCCCTTTCCCATCTGCTTTCCCACGCCCCCTCTAGGACCCCCGCCTCCGTGGTGGACGCCTTCCTGGGGCGCATGGGTCTGGACGGGGCGGCGTGGGTGCGCGTGGAGGCGGCGGAGCAGCGGCCGGCGGGGGTGGGAGCGCAGGAGGGGGGCGGCGAGGGGCAGCGGCCGCCGCGGCTGGAGGCTCGGCTGCGGTCTTTGGTGCAGGTGGGCCGGGGGCGGACTTGGAGGAGGGGGGCGAGGAGTGTTTGTAGTCGATGTGGGGACGGCTTCGAGTGAGTGATGGGGCCGAAACGATGCACGTTGTGGGGCACTAGGAGTGTATCCCGGACACGGCTCACATCAATCTCAAGGGGTTCCTCCATCCTCTGCCTCCCACCTGCAGGGCTGCCTGGACGTCGGTGGCGCGTCGCCCCGGCGGTACCTGTTCCAGGTCTGGGGGTTCTGCTGGTGTGGCGGCTTCGGGGGACACTGTGTGATATGGGAGGCCCATGCTCTGACAACTCCCTCGCCCCAGCTCTGTGCTCGAACTTGGGACTGGTCTGCGGTCACGGCTACGCCGGTTCTGCAGGGGCTCTCAACGCCTGCCACTCCGGGTCCCCCACCCGCCCCACGGCCCCCCCAGGTGCTCCACGCCTTTGCAGCCACCGAGTTGGAGCGGGACCGGCTGGCCACCTTCGCCTGCGCCGAGGGCCGCGACGAGCTGTACCGGTGAGCAGGGGCCGCCTCCTTCACGTTACCATGCTGCAACCCATTCCTCGTCCCTCCCTATGCGCCTCACCCGACGACCGGCCACGGCACCCCACCCACACCACCGCCACTAGAGCTCACCTCTCCTCCCCCTTCCGTCCTAGACCTGACCTCTCCTCCCTTCTCCATCCTGATCCCCCAGTTACAACCAGCGCGAGGGCCGCACCCTGCTCGAGGTGCTCACAGACTTTGGCTCCGCCGCGCCCCCCCTGGAGCGACTGCTGGAGGCCGCCCCCCTGCTGCGCCCGCGCCTCTTCTCCGCCGCCTCCTCGCAGCGGCTGAGGGGCAGGGGCGTGGCGCAGCTGCTGGTGGCGCTGGTGTCGTACAAGACGCCGTACAAGTGAGGCCGTACAGTTAGGGGTGCTGGCGCTGGGCAGCGGCCGGCAAGTGCCGACGCAGTGCATTGAGGAGCGAGCGGTGCCCAGGTGACCCTGTCCGTGTGACGTATCCTCCGTCCCTTCCTTCTCTATACGCGCCCCAGGCGCACCAAGGTGGGGCTGTGCAGTGCCTACCTGGCCTCACTTGACCCCAAGGCGGCGGAGGCGGCGGGGCAGCAGGTAAGCAAAGGTCCACGGGGGGTTTCGGGCCTTTGGGGGCACACGCGCAACATTGAACGGCCGTTTGCCTCCACCTGTGCTGAGCTCCTGTCGTCGTGCCGCGCTCACGTTCCCGAACGCAGGTGCGGGTGGCTGTGTGGGTGGAGAAGGGCACGCTGCGGCTGCCCCGGGACCCGCGGGTGCCGCTCATACTGGTGGGGCCAGGCACAGGTGAGAGCCGGGCGGGAGCTTGGGGAAGACTTGTTGGTAGGGTCGGGCACTAGCGAGGGCAGAGTTCGTATGGGCTGAGTGCCGGGGTTCTGGACGTATGGGGCCATATGCCCCGGGCAAGTACTTCTTGGTGGAATTCTCAACGGCCCTTTCATCGACCCACATCACAAAGTGAAGCTTGACACACACCCCTGCCCCGTCCCCAGGCGTTGCCCCCTTCCGCTCCGTGCTGGAGGACCGCTACGCCCTGCTGCGCGCCTGGGAGCAGGCGCAGCAGGCACAGCACGGGGCGCACGAGGTACAGCACGGGGCCGGGCCGCTCGTTCGCCCCGCCCCCTGCCACCTGTTCTTCGGCTGCCGCGGCCCCCACGCCGACTACTACTACCGGGAGCAGTGGGAGGCCTACGAGGCGGCGGGGGTGCTGGCGCCGCCGGGGCAGGCGGGGCTGGTCAACGCCTTCTCCCGAGAGCGGCCGCAGCCCGACCGGTCACAGCAGGGGCCTGCAGGGGACACGGCAGCAGGGGCCGATGGAGCGACGGAAGCCGCGCCCGCACCCGCGGCGGAGGGTGCATCCACGGCGGGGAGAGCCGGCGGAGGCGGAGGCGGCGGAGGCGGTGGCAAGGTGTACGTGAGCCATCGCATCCGCGAGCACGGGGCGGTGCTGTGGGGGCTGCTGGCCGGGGAGCCGGGAGCGAGCGTGATGGTGGCGGGCAGCGCGCAGCGCATGCCGGCGGGGGTGGCGGAGGCTTTCCGGGACGTGGCGGCGGCGCAGGGGGGCCTGGCGGCGGAGGCGGCGGCGGCGTGGGTGCGGGGGCTGGAGGCGAAGGGGCGCTACCAGGTGGAGGCGTGGTCGTGAGGGGGGTGGGGAAGCAGGAGGGGGCGTGAGAGTTGTGTGGTGGTGGGAGAGCTCGTGAGCCGGAGTGGGAATCGGAGCGTGAGGGGCAGGCAGGATGCGAGGTGATGGGCTACGCGAAGAACAACGACAAGAAGATTGCGTGGGCATGGATGGAAGCACGGAAGCCAAGCCCCGCCGCACGGATCGCACGGTGTCGAGGCCTGAAACCCCATCCCAACGCCATTTAGTGCTCCAAAGCACGCCTGGCGTATAGGTCTGCGTTTTGGCTTGGCCTCCAATCATTCAAGACGATACCAGCGTTCGGAGCTTCGGACCCCATTCACGCATGAGCCATGCCGCCTCGCCCTAGAGCCCCAGCTGCTCCGAGAACCCCTGATCATGAAAAGGCATTGGCTCGCCTCCCGGTTGCTGCAGAGCGACTGGTGGGGCTCAAGCCGCAGCCTCTCAGCAGACATGAGCTTACTGAGCTCTACAGCGACCTGCAGACTGTATGCGAGCACGCCTTGGCCGCTAAGGGGAATGCGAACGCGCTCCTCGCGAGGGGCTGCCATGTCGCCACTGCCCTCGTGTCGTTGGTTGCCTATGCCGCACGCAAGGAGGTGAACGCAAGCCCTGGTCAGCTGGAGGACGCGAAGCATGGGATTGCGTCCAAAGCACTGGAGCTCGCGTCACTCATACTGCATGGCGCCCACAGCCCGGCTGTGGCAGCTTCTTTGCGCCCTTTCGCGGCCGCGCTGCTGAAGGCGCAGACCCTGCACGCCGCTGCACGGCAGCTCGCGGCGGTCTGCGCGCTGCTGGCCCCGGCTGGCGGTGCGCAAGGGGCGGGGCCACCCGCCCACGGCGGCGCGCTGCGCAGGCGGGCATGCGACCTGACCTCCCTCCACATGCGCCTGGTTGGTAACCTGGTAGCGTTCGCGAAGGCCCAGCATGACTCGGCCTTGGTCGAGTCCCTCGTGGCCGCCCTCGAGGAGAGCAGCCTGCTCGGCCACGGCAGTCGCAGCGTGCTGCTGTTGCTGGACCCGCCGCCCGCCGCCCCGCCACCACTGCAGCTCCTAGGACTGCAGGCCAACCTGGTCATGTGGCTGTGCGCCGCAGCAAACCAGACCTGTGGGCTTGCAAGGGCCGAGGTCGGTCGCCCCCCGCCGATCGACGCTGCACGCATCGAGGCCGCCCTAGGGCCCTGCTGCCGGCGCGCGCTGCTGCTCCTCGGCCCCTGGGCCCTGGCGGCGGCGGACGGACAGCCCTGCGGCCTGCTGCGTGACTTCCTGATCTCCCCGCCCATCACCGTCGGAGCCGGTTACCCATGCCTGCACAGCGTCATGCCGTGCACGTGCCTGGTGGAGTTCGGCCTCGACGCGGCGAGCCCAGCGCCCTCCATGTCGCCACGTGCCATCCTGCGCCTGGCCCTCCGTGCACTGGTGCTGGCGGCAGCCTCGGCCCGCGCCAGCGCGGGGGCGGTGTCAAGAGGGCCCAGCGGGGGTCTCGTCGTGGACCTGAGCTGGGCCGGGGGCAGGCGCAGGTGCACACAGACCTTCAAGCTGCTCGTGCAGCCCGGGGACGTCGGCCCGGTGGGACGGCAGGCGCTGGTGACTCTGGTGGATGCCGCTCAGCGGTGGCCGCGGGCGTGGGATGCGGAGGCGGCGACGGCGTGGGGGCCCCTGCTGACGTCCCTCATTGTTTCCCTGCCGGAGGCGGCGGACGCGCAGACGCGGGGGTGGGTCGACACCGTCACGCAGCTGCTGTGCTCGGCCGTGCGGGGCACGCAAGGGGAGGAGGGTGAGTGGCTGGTCCGATCCGCCGGTCCGATCCGCCCTCGAACCGATACGGGCAGCTGATGGCCTGAGCCACTACTCCTGCAGCTCGGCCCTCCCAGCTCCTTTTGTTGTACTGCTCATACCTGCTTGCTCTTGCATCTGACATCCCGTCCCCGCCCCCGCGTCCTATCCTCCTGCCGGTACGCCGCAGGTGCGCCGCCCCCGCTGGTGCTCGACCCCGCCCAGCTGCCGCCCTACGCCACAGCGGCCTTGGAGGGCGGCGTCGTGCCCCTGCTGGAGACGATGCTGCGGTGCGCCGCGGGCAGCCCGGCCGGGCCCGAGGCCCAGCTGGTGACGCGCTTCTTGCTGACGGCGCCGCCCGGCAGCTTCCCCACCCTGCTGGCGCACAGCCCGCCGCGGCAGGCCGCGTCCCTGCTCCTGACTATGGCCAAGCTGCTGCGTAAGGTGGTGTCCTTTGACGCTCTGCTGCTGCCCTCGCGCCTGAGCATGGAAATGAGGCTGCAAGAGGTGGTTGCCTTGGCCGCCAACGAACTGCTCGACTACGCTCTGCGGGCTGCCCGGCTCGAGGCCGAGGCCGAGGCCGAGGAGCCGGCGTCAGAGGCCGCCGTGGAGCCCGCCGCGCCCTGCGCGCCCGTGCGCGTTCTGGCCCTGGCGGTCCTGCAGCTGCTGCCCGAGTTCGCCAGCCTGACGCGTGAGATCGTGAAGCTGTGGCGAACACTGCGGAGCGATCTCCGCACCCAGTGTGCGCACGGCACGTTGCTGGACGCTAGCGTGAGGATCATGGTGCGAGCCATCTTCCTGGTGGGCTGCGATGGCGCTCAGGCCGCGCCGCCGCACCGCACGGCCTCGGCCCTGTGCCTGCCGTTCCTCGTCGAGGAGTGCGGGGCGGCGCCGCTGCTGGGGGCCCTCCTGGACGCAGCGCTGTTGGAGGGGGAGCAGGGCTCGTGGATGGGCTCGACCCATGCCGACGTCTTTGCTTGCAGCTGCCTGGCGGTGTACGCGCGCTACCCGCAACTCGTTGTGGGGGCCCGGGAAAGCGGACCGGATGGCGGCAGCAATTTGCTGCGGGTGGCTTGGTCGCCTGAGGCGCTCCGCCTGCTGGCGACACGGGTGAGCGACGCGCTACCGGAGGCGAGGCAAGAGCTGGAGGATCTGGCGGACAGGCTGGATCAGCCAGCAGGCGGCCAAGCAGCGCCAGCGTTGGAGCCGCCGCCGGCGGCGGCTCCGGCGGCGGATGTTGTGCGGCTTGCGGCGCTCAGGGCCGAGGCGGCGGCGCTGCTGCCCGCCTGCGCCAACCCCGCCTGCGCCAGCATGGAGGGCGACAGCGAGGCGGACGTGAGGCTGCAGCAGTGCGGGCGATGCAGGCGGGTGTCGTACTGCTGCCGCGAGTGCCAGACGGCGCACTGGAAGGGGGGCCACCAGGCGGTGTGCGGGGCGGGGTCCGGCTGAGAGGGCGCGCGGAGCAAGGGGGAGGAGGGAAGGCACGCCGGAGCCTGGGGCTACATGGAGTTGGTACGGGCGTGGTTGGGTGTACGAGTATGGGCGTTGAGGCTTGTGGGAACGCGGTGTCATGCTACATAGGGCGCCAGTGATGACGGCGTGCAAAGGATAGCGAGCGGCCGCAGGAGCATTGATAGCGGCACGTCGCGAGAGGGTCAGGTTGCGCCTAGGACACTGTGACGAATTGGCGAGGTGGCGCGGCTTGCTAGGCAGGATGCGGTATGTACGTTGTTGACCGGGACCCTGCAGGTGCACCTTAGATTGCAATGTACCGCCAAACCGCCACCCAGTGCACGTGAGTGGGTGGGTGGGTGGGGGATTCTATGCTCGCAGGGGCCGTGCAGCGTAGGCCGGACGATGACGAAGGGGGATGGGGGAATGGGAAACGGGGACGAGGGGCAAGCGGGATGTGGGGGCGCGGGCGTGTGGGGTCAGGGATGTAGGGTTGGTGTTATTGGCCCCAAGCATGGGTTGAGCGGGGCGGCGGGGCATAGAGGTGATGTAGGCGGGCAGAATCGCGACTCCGGAGCAGATGCGTTCCTAAGAGCAGGGGGGATAGGGGGGAAGGGTCAGCGAGCGCTGGCGGATGCGTATGGAAATCCGGTGCATGCACCTGCACCAGGACGACGCGACATTTACAATGGGGCCAGCTCCGAGCCGAGGCTGAGAGGGCTACGGGGTATGTATGGGCCTCCCATACCAGCAGCCAACTGGTCATTGAACCACTGCAAGGGGGTGGTCACCATGGGGCTTGTCCCCCGCCGCCTGGCTATCTAGGCCATAGAGCGAGATTGTCCCTGTACACAGACACCCTACCGCACCTCCATCAGAACCCAAACTTCAGCCAGCCCTCGCCCTCAAAGAACCCTATGTACAACTATCGCCCAGGCCCACGGTGCACCACTGGGGCTGCAGCCGCCTGGCACGCAGGTCTTGGAAGATAGAGCAAGCTGCCTCATCGAACCAGCATCATATTGTGCGGGGCTACGACCGAGGGCGTTTGGGGGGCGGCGGGTGGCCCCTTCTGGGCGGAGGGCGCTTAGGGCTGGGCGCGCGGCGGCTTGGCGGCCCCCGGAGTGGCGGTGTCGCCGCCAGGGGCTTGGGAGGAGGAGGGCGGGGCTGCGGCGGGGTAGCTGCTGTCTGCTGTCTGAAACTCACTGGCAGCTCTGCGGGCGGGGTGGGAGGCAGAGACAGAGGTTGTGTGGATGGGGGAAGTGGGGGCCCGGCACGCGCATGGACCAGGCCCGACAGGCCTACCCGCTGCTGGGCGTTGTACGGCATGTGTGGGCAGTACCAGCTAGCAGCAGTACGCACACGTGTGCACGCCGCACGCATGCTAAGCAGCGCGCACGCGCGGCAATGCGGCGCACAAGCGCACATAGCTTGTGTCCTCGCGCAGTCCTAGCTTGTGTACCCACTGGCTAGCTAGCGCACACTGCACCTCGCCTACCCGTGCCGCAGTACGTCACGTTGAGCCGTGCGTCGCAGAAGGCTGAGAAGCCGGTCAGCGCCTTCCAGCCGGGGCAGGAGGTGTCCAGCTGGCACCTGCATGCGTGCGGCACCGCGCGTCCTTGGTGAGAGCAAGTCCTCCGATATGCGTGCGGGTGCGGCGGGAGGGGGCGGCAGTGCGACGCACGCCACGCGTGCACGTCTAGATGGCACGTGTCCGCATGTTTCCACAAACAAACAGAAGAGTAGCAAAAGGGCTGAGCCGATCAATCCCCTACCAGACCTTCCCCATAGACCGAGTTTACCCCCCCCCCCCGAGAGCCTAACGAAGGGGGGGGGGCTCAGCCCAAAACCCCACGCACCAGAGCCTGCCATTGTCGTTGTTTGGGTTGGCGCAGTACCGATAAAACTCCTTGTATCCGCCGATCCACAGCGGGCGACAGGGGCACCCATTGTTTGCGACCTGTTTGCGGGCGGCACGCGGAAAGTGAGGTTGAGGGCACCACCGAGGGGTGCCACCCATGACGTGCATGACGTGCTGGCAGTGGTAGCCCTCGAGCCCTGAGCCCTGACCACAGACCCACCCTACCATGCACTCTGGCGGTATGGCTTTGGGCGGTGGAGGTGCAGGCGCAGGAGGGGGCGAGGGCGCAATGGGCGGCCAAGGGGGTGGCGGTTTGACCCGCCTCCGTGGCGGGTCACAGAGCGCTGAAGTGCCTGCGAGCATGCCCAGGTGGGTCCGAGTGAGTCCGTTTGGGCGGTGAGAGTCAGGCAGTTCTTGCGTTGTGGGGCGCTACCTAGCTGGCCGCCCGCGGCTGCGCGGTGTGCACAGCTGCTGACAGTCGTTTCCTTACCGATGCAAGTAAGGATGCAGGGCGATACATCGCCACAATCGATGCACTTCGCCGGGTCCGCTGCCTCGCAGCTGCGACGAGGAGGCGGCGGGCGGTTTTAGATAGCTAGGATTTTGCGTGTTGGGATGGTGCTAGCTAGCCCCCCGCCCCTCCCGCGGGCCACGTGGGACGGCGAGGGTGGCTCCCTGAAGGCTGGGAGAAGGCTGAGCCCCGTGGCCCCTCCCAGGAAGTCCAGAATCTGAGGAGCCCCGTGGAGCCCTCAACCCTCCTCAACCCCTCTCCACCAGCGGCGGGGACTCAGCCGGAAACCACTTGGGTACTTGAAGGTAGCGGCGCATGCAAGAGTTGGCTGGGGTTGTGTTGCGACACGCGCTGTGAAGGGGCTTCACTCTGCTCAGCTATGCTTTGCTCCCCGCCTTTCATCCCATGACTGATTTACCAACGGATCAGCATCCCGCATAAGACGGTTGGCTTGGGCTGTACGGCAGCAAGGCTCGTCCCGTTGCTTGGAGCAGGGGCAGCGGGGGAAAGTGCGGCAGCTGGGCAGAGCCCAAATGGCCGTTCAATTGGGCGTTGAGCAATTGTGCTCTGTGCGTTGTGTGGCCCCTTCCCGCCCAGCTCACAATGTGTCGCGTGGGTCCACCTCCTGGTTAGAAACTCGGCTGCAGTACCCGTACTTCACACCATCAAACCTCCACTTGGCCTTGCACGCACAGCCGCTCAATGTCGTCTGTGCAATCACGCAACCAGGAGTAAGACCGGATTAGTTGGATGGTATCCGAAGATCGGAACATCGGCACCCCTTGTTTGCAGGGTAATGCAACACTTTGCATGGATGGGCGTCCAGCGATCCAGGCTTCCGCTGAAGGCGCGAGCCCTGCGTGCCACCCTAGCCACCCCACGGACTGACCATCACGCGCGTGTTCCTCACCTTGCATGGGTCGACACTGGGCTCTGGTTCCGGATCCAGGAGGCTCGGCAGCCCGTCCCTGTGGGTCGCGTAGTACTGTCCCCACGCGTACCGCACGGGGTTCGTGACGGCAGCGAATTGGTGCGCCTGCTCCACCTGATGGGGGGGCGGGGGGCGGAGGGCGCGTCGGGACGGGCGGAGTAGCCCGGGGCACCGCTCTGAGTTCAACCCGCAATCATGCTCAGCTCACCTGCCCGCGCGTGAAGTGGCCCAGAGTTGAGGTGCACACCGAGTTGTCATACGTCATGTGGTTTCCCAGGGAGTCATAGCCAGGGAGACCGGGGCAGGAGTCGGCCCTGCAAGACGGGTTTGCGGGTGCAGCGCGGGTGCGCGCTGCTGGGACATGCGGTGCAAGCTCGCTCCATGCCGGTAACGGCCACTCACCGCGCCACGCGCGCACCGTGCACACGGTGAACGCCCCCCCCCGCCCCTGCCCACCACGCGTTCATGTCCTCGACGGGCGTTCCCAGCCTCGTCGACAGGCGCTGGTAAGTCGCGTTCCAGTCACCGCCGTACTTGATCCAGAACAGGTCTTTGCAGTAGTAGTAGGCTGTTGTTGCGAAGGAGCTCGAAATGGCCGACCCTGTGCCACAGGATTGGGTAGTGCAACAAGGATAAAATGAAGGATAACCTGACAAGCAGCGTGCGCGCAAGCCCTGGTGCCCAGCTATGCACATGGCACCGCAGTCCAGGCCCAGCAGCCGCGTTCCGCGTTCGCTGCACGCACGCAACCGCTCACGCACCCACCCCAGGTTGCACTGGTGTCGGCCACTCCGTCGTCATCTGCACAGCTGTTCGTGGCGGGGTCATCGAACACGTTACCGAAGGTGTGCCCCAGGCCGAGGTGGTGGAAGAGTTCGTGGAGGAGCGTGGAGGAGGCGGAGTTGTAGGCCAGCGCGGAGTTGCTGCCGCCGGCGTCGACGGGCAGCAGCACGAGACTCCATGACAGCCACACACGGCTGTACATGGGCAGTATGTCACTCCTGGGGGGCAATTGGATGGCATCGTGGAGTTGTGTGAATGGGACGGCCCGCCCGAGCGCGAGGTAGGGATGAGTCCGTGGGTGCACGAGCCCATGAATCAGTGCGGGACGGGACGGAAGGGCGGGACGACATTCGGCTTACGAATGGGACAACGGCTGCGCTTCTGGCACGGTTGAAATGTGGCCCCCGCCGTCATCAGGCCAGCCATAATAAGATTGACACCCTCCAAGCAAGAATACCCCGCCCATCCGCACCATGTTGCTTGCCTCCCACGCGCGTCCAGCAGCCCGCAATGCAGGGAGCTATGCCAGCCTCGCCCGTCACCCCGGGCGTGGCCTGGCGAAGACCCCTAGCACCACCCTACTCCCAGCTACTCCTTGACGTACCCCGGCTCATGTGCATCGCCGAAATAGGTGTTGGTGTTGGTGTCGACGATGAAGACCTGGATGCTTCGGGGGAAGTCAGTCACCAGCCTGCACATGAAAGGAGGGCGGAGAGCGTGATCAAGGTGCCATCCGGGCGGCCGGCGCTGACAATGGTGCATGCTGCTCGGATGCTGCTGGTTGCTCGCTAGCGACATACCGGTTCATGGTTTCCCCAGTTGGCAGACATACAATGCCCTCTTTGCACGAGTAAGCCTGCTCCCAGGCGGTCTTGTTGGGGAGCAGCAGGTCCGGATACACGCTGCCGTTGTAGCGCAGCTCCTGCACACCGGCACCGAGACAGTGCAATCGGCATGGGTGTGATGACTGATGAGGGGTGAAGCGCAGAGCGCGGAGAATAACCGCTCCTGTCTACCGGTATGCTCCCCTGCCCAACCAACTGCGCGTGCTGCACGCACCCCGTTCCCTGGGTTATCCTGCCCTGACCTTTATGAAGAAGGTAAAGTTGGTGGGTCGGGACATGACGTTGGTGATGCGGAGCATGCGGTCCACGAAGGCCGGCGCCTCGGCCCAGCGGGGCGGGCCCACTCCGCCGGGCAGAGCGGGGTCCCGGTAGGTGAGCACGTGGACCACCAGGGGGACGTAGAGCGCGGGGAGCGAGGCGGGGGGAGCGGGCTGGAAGTCCGGGGGCATGTCGTAGATGAAGTTGCTGGGCCAGGTGCCACGCAGGGCGCGGCGGTGGAGGCGGGCACCTGGGGGAGGGGGAGCGCGGTGGGCAAGAGCCGGGGTGACCAGGGGTGACAGGGACGAACAGCGGAGGGCAGCCGGGCGATGCAGCGCCCGCCGTCTCCGAGGTAGGGTTCCCGTGTATGCCGGCCCCGCCCATCGAGGAGCTCGATCACCCTTTGCGTTATTTCCTCTCGAGGCAGTGTGAGTTGCAAGTGCGAGCGCCCGCGGGAACGGCCGAGCATCAGTCGTCAGTTGACCCCACCCACCTTGGCTGCTATGTAATCTCAGAGCTGCAGTGTCATCGGATGCTGCAGAAAGAGAGATGAGGGCGCCAAGGCAGGCCACCAGCACAGCAGCGCGACTGGAGTGCTGCCGCATGTTTGCGCTGGGACGCTGCCTTACGCGCAGACGGGCAGTACCTGACGCGTGTAACAGCTAACAGTATAGGAACTATGTCAATGGCGACACAATGGTGATCCAGTGGCGCGCGGCAGTCCGCCGTCGCGCAAACTAGCCCCCAACGCGCCACGTAGCTAGTTCATCATTGAGTTTGTGGTTCAGTATGCGGCTTGGTATGCCACAGGCATCGGGGTGATCGATGCATTTGGTCAGGACCGACACTGGATCTGGACCGAATCACGCAAAACTTGCCCCGCGGCTTGCGCAGGATACATACGTGAAGATTAGGTGATATAAGGCTAGCTCTGCCGGAGTTTGATGGTTAACGCTCACTCTTCCGCCCGGCCCCTGGGAAGATGCCCAGCTGCGTATCAACCGCCCCGAGTCAAAACCTGTCAGGGCATCGGAGTGATTATGAGAGGCGCAAGGTAAGGCTGCTGATGCGAAATAGGCTGCGGCCGACCAGGGCAAGGAGCCTCAGGAGGCCGCCCTCGCCCCAGCTCGCCCCAGCTCGCCCCGCCTTGCCGCTCAACTGCTACCCGAGGATTGTCCTGGGCAGCAATGGACTTTGTTATCTACATTTGTCCACCTGTGGCACGGATGAGGGTCGGATAAGGGTCGCTGCTGAGGCTCACTGTGTGCCTCTGTGTCCAACTGCCGCCTGTCCGCCTGTCCCACAGCACGGGCAAGGTTGGCCGCCCGCCGAAGGCAGCGAAGGGCTGAGCCGCGTGGCGGGCTGTGGGTCGGCAGGTGCCCGCTGGGCGCGGAGGTAGGGGGTGCAAGGCCCACAGATCATGGCGCGAGTCAACATGGCGCACGCTAGATAACCGTTAACTGCTGCCCGCACTTGAAGATCCCAATCAACAGCCGCTGTGGGCTCAACACGCCAACCGCAGCGCGCGCGGCTAATGGCTGATGCATTCCAACAGGTGCCAACCACCGACTTCTTCTGTGCCCCGTAATCCCTCAGACCCTACACTTCTTCCACTCCTAGTTACCAACCAGCCATACCCGTCGTGCCCGGTCAACCCCTACCCCCCGCTCCTCACACGAACTGGCTCCAACCCGGAGAAGCTATGTCTGCCATCAACCCATGCAAGCCAGACAAGGTCCAGCTCTGCCTCTGCTCCGGCTCCAGCGCAGAACCCGTGTACGTACACATTCACGTAAATAACACGTACCCAGCATACATGGCACGTATCCAGCACCCAGCATGGCAGAAGCTGCCCCCCCTTCGCCGCCTCAGCGCCCCGATGCGGGGCACGTGCACGACCCCTTGACTGCCGCCAGAGCCTGCGTGGCCGCGGTGGCGATGGCGGAGGCCACGGCACTGGCCACTGCGTCGGCGCTGGCGGCGGCGGTGCCCCCTGCGCGCAAGGGCCATGCAAGCAAGCACTCAGCTGCCGTCAGGCTAGCACGCAAGCGGTTATCGTAGTCTCAGGTGCATCGGCACACAGCGCCTGCAAGTGCGGCTTGCAGGGTCGGGCGCGCACGTGGAACCAGTGACTTGTCGACGGTTGATGTGGTGTGCCCCAGCCTCAGGCAGCACGCACCCGTGGAGCAGGCGCTGGACGCTGCGTTGGCGGTGGCGGAGGCGATGCTGCTCTGGAGGGCCTCAGCGTTGGCGGCTGCAACCGCCTGGGCGCAGTTGTTCGTGGCGGAGGCAAAGGCGCTGGCGACCGCCCTGGCCACGGCGGTGGCGCTGGCGGTGGCGGAGGCACCTGCGTTGGCGCAGCCGCTGCCGGAGCCTGCGCCCAACGACCCACAAGTAGGGCACCGGGTGGGGGCGGGTGGGGGCGGAAAAGCCGTGAGGTAGCAGCACCCAAGCACCCAAGCAGCAGTGAACTCGTATTCGTCAGGAGGACAGGTTCAGCGTAGAGAGCGGGACCCACCCTGCACTGTGACGGAGCCCTCAGCGCTCGCAAAGGCGGTGGCGGTGGCCTTAGCGACGGCGGTCGCCAGGGCCTGCGCCGCCGCCTTGGCGTCGCCGCCGCCGCACACGTCCGCCACCGCCGCCGCCACCGCCTGGGAGCTGGCGGAGGCGGCCTCCGTAAGAGCGGCGGACGACGCCTTGGCCACGGACGTGACGGAAGCTGGGGACAGGTGTGGGGGGCAGGGCAAAGGTGGAACCGGGGAGACGACCAGGGAGAGGCAAGGGTTGTGATTGCGGTAGTACCGCCATCCTGGGTAGGCATAGCTATCGGCAGCCCAATAAGACGAGCTTGCAGGAGCTTTGCAAATCCCAGTAGCCCATTGGCGCACCTGAGTCAGCCGGGGCAGCGGTCACGGGGCCGGCGGGTGGGTTGGCCGGAGGGGGCGAAGGCGAAGGCGCAGGAGTGGGGGTGAGGGGGATCGAGGTAGTGGTGCCGCCGCCGGTCGAGGGCTGCGGGGGGCCACAGTGGGGGTGAGGCTGATACGTCTGGGGCAAAGTGCGTGAGCATGGGGCGGTAGAAGGGCGGCGGCGGCGTGCCTTGGCATAGGCCAGGATTTCCCTGGCCCTGGGGACCCACCGGAGGGGCCGGCGGGCTTGATGGGAAGAGGGAGGGGAAGGGCTGGAACGTGGGGAAGGGTGGGAATGGCTGGAACGGCGGGAAGCTGGGGAAGGGTGGGAAGCCAGAGCTAGAGCCGGCAGTGCCCTGCGAGGGTGAGGGTGAGCGGCAGGTTGATGAAACAGAGGTGAAGGGGGAGCGGCGGTGGTGGCGACTGTGCGCCAGCCTCCTCCCGCCTGTCAGCCAGATCATCTGTGCACCCACCCCAGAATTGGCTTGTGAGGTGCCGGATCCCCCCGTGTTGGCGCCCTGCTGGGAGCCCTGCTGGGAGCCCTGCTGGAGAGGGGGGGCGGGGCGTACGGGGGTTGAGAGGGTTCGTATGCATGCAGCTGGTATATACCTACGTGTTAAAGTTGCCTCCAAACCTGTGCTCTAGGCATGGCCCCCTGGCTTGTTGACGGGCCTTTCACCCCCGCTACCCGCCCTCACCGCCGTTCCGGTCGACACGGCCTGCATGCGGCGGGGAGGCGGCGGGGTGGGTGGTTGTGTAGAAGTAGCCCCCCCTGACAACCTGACCACCCTAGAGCCGCTATCCAGCAAGCCTGCGTCCCCCCCCGTCCTTGGCCAAGCCTACCCGGGAGGTGGCCTGCGCTACGGCGGGGCTCCCCGTGGCAGTGGGCTGGGGAGGGGTGACAGGGGGCGGGGGCGGTGACGGAGGAGAGGGAATGTCAAGCCGGGACGAGGGCGGGGCCCGCCCCGACCTAGCAGGTGCCCATACGCTCAACCCTACCCTCCCCGTCCCCCCCTCCCTCCCCTCACCAGGGCCTCTGCGTTCGCAATGGCTGGCGCGTCACGAGCCTGGGGAAGGCACCGCAAGAGAGGGGGGCACAATCGCACAGCCGCCGAAAGGGAAGCGACAGCAAGGCAACGCCACCGTCCCGTCTTTCCGTAGCTAGCGCTACGCCTCTCCCCCACCTCTGCGACCGCGTTGGCGATGGCGGTGGCCGACGGCGCCTGCCGCAGCGCCCGCCGGGTCCCGACCAGCAGCACCTGCCCGCGAGTGCCGCCACGGCCCGCAGCCGCAGCGCCTTCATTCGGGGCAGCGAGGGAGGAGCGCGGGCGAGGGCAGGTGAGGGCAGGTGAGGACAGCGCGTTGTCGCAGTGCCACGCGCGGGTGACGAGAGCCGAGTGGTAATAAATGCCAGCGCCCTACTCGCACGCACCTTGGCTTGCAGCCGCTGCGCCGTGCCCGAGCGTGATCGCTGCCGCCAGCAATAGCAGCAGCAGGAGCGGCAAAGGGAGCGCAGCAGCCGAACGCCGCCGGCTCGGCGTGGGCCTGGCCAGCTGGCTCGCCATGGTCACGAGTTGTGAGAGCAGCAGGGGCACCTGCTGAAGGGCTTTGAGTGTGGCGTGGCAAAGTGGCATGGCCCGTGGAGTGGACTGGCCTCCTTGTCCGGGGGAACGCCATTGCGGAACCGTGCTTGCCGTTCCCCGACACGCCCCCCGGCGCCTTCCCGGTTCCCGCCCCTTCGTGCAGTCCCCCGCCTGCTCCGTCTGCGCCCCGTCGCGAACTGCCAGGACCTTTCCCTGGCGTTCTGCCCGCCTCTGCCCTGCCCCTCCAGACCTGGACGCCCCAGGGGCCACGGCAACCCTGTGTGCAGCTTGCTGGTCAACCCATTCCTTGGTGGTGCTTGTCTCCAGCTCAATGCCTCGCTCCTGGGACTCGAGCTTCCCCTGCGTGCACATGCCAAGCTGGGCTAGCTTGGCGACTGACGGCGGCTTGGAGCACGTTAGACGCCAGCCTCTTACAATCACATCAGCGGCCCAGTTCACAGTACTTCAGTGCTTTGCGGCGTCCTTGCCATTGCCCACTTGCGCCCGCCCCTGCCAATGCTGCAGTCAACTGACGCCGGGATAACCCGCCGAGCAAACCCCACAAACCCGGTGCCTTCACCCCTTCATCCCCTAGCGCTTGGAGTCCGTGAAGGGCATCTTGCCCTCCCTCGCCAGCCGCTCCACCAGCGCCTCCTGCTTGGCGCACTCGCTGTCCGCCTGCGCCCGCGCCTCGGCTGGGCAGGGGCAGCGGAAGAGCTGCTTGTGGCCCAGGCCCACGCCCCCGCAGTCGGTCAGACCGAACCCCGTGTTGTTGCGCCGGAGCGAGGTCCAAACCTGAGGAGCAGGGCCGGGGCCGGGCCGGGGGACCCAGATGTGACCGGATCAAAGTCACCGGTTCGCCAGGGTTGGTTCAAGGTGCGGCTCCACTCGTGTACGACTGGCGCCGCAACAACGATACCTGGCCGAGACTGCGCCCGCCCCCTGTGCGCTCCTCCACTGCATCAGAATGGGCGCCATCCAAGTCGTCATTCCCCCCCTCCCCCACCTTCATGTCCTGCGCCTCCTCGAACAGCGCCGCACTGCCCTGCAGCACCATGTGCCTCCGCGCCCCCGCCCGCTCCCGCAGCGCCCACAGGTTGGTGTTGAAGCCAAAGGCGGATCGCAGGCCCTGGAGGGGTGGGTGGGATGGGGTGCAGGGAAAGGAGGGCAAGGACGGGGCCCCGGAGGCCGATGTGGGTCGGGGCAGACTTGGACATGAGGCCCGTCAAGTCGATGGCTGGGTACGAGCAGGACTACGGGATACCGGTGTGATGTGGGTCGGTCAGTCGGCTTGCCGCCGCCACCCACGAGTAAATCCTGATCTGGGTCGTGTCAACCGCTGCTGACCGCGCCGCCTCTTAACCAGCCCGACCCCGTCCCCACCTTGGGGTGTGTGGCGTAGGTCCACTCGCTGCAGCGGCGCCACACGGGGAAGGCGGTGGTGAGCTCCGTGGGCAGGGGGCAGCCGCCGGGGTCCAGCTCCATGCGCTGGGGGGGGTGGGGGGCAGGGGTACAGGTAGAGAGGCAAGTGGTAGTGGGGAATTGGAGGGGTGGGGTATGGGGTCCACGGTTCACGTGGTTGATGCAGGGGAGGCGGGCTAGGGCGGCAACCCTCCTTTCCCCCTGCCCTCTGCCCCCCCCCCGCCCCACCCCGCGGTACTCCAGCGCCTCCAGGTCATGGCGGGCCATGGCGGGGGTGACGGACTCGAAGGGGGGCAGCGGCTCGGAGCCCACGATCTGGGGGGGACAATGGGGGGAGGGGAGTAAGGAAAGGGTGACGGAAGGGTGAGAAAGAAATGGCCAGCCTTAAGGCAGCAAGGGCAAAGGCCAGGTAAAGATGGGTCCCGCCGGCATCGCTGGCTACCCTGGCATGTGTCACAGCAGTGACCGGCAGGGCCCATGCTGGGGGCGAGGGGGGCTGCTGCGCGGTGCGCCTGCCGTACCTTCTTGGGCGGCCACGGCGCGGCGAAGGCGAAGAGCGGCAGGTGGGCCATGGCGGTGAAGCCCGCCTCCTGCAGCGCCAGCAGGGAGGCGGGGAAGGCCTGCAGGGCCGCCAGCCCCTGGGGGGTCTTCTGGCCGGGGCGCTCGAAGATGCGCTCCAGCACGCCTGCACGCACGAGCGGGCGTGGGTGGGGGGCGGCCAGGGGGATCACGGCCTTGACTTGGGCCAGGACTTGGGAAGGAAACGACTGGTTGGGGTTGCGGTAGCCGACAACCCGGGTGGACAGGTGCGGACGATGCGCGCCAAAACGCTGGGTCGATTAGATTAGATTAGCCCTCCCCCCGTCCTCCGCCGCACCCGGGGAGTACTCCATGAGCACCCCCTCGCAGCCCTCCTTGAGGAAGGCCTTGCCGCCCTGGATGACGCGGGGCTCCCAGCCCTCCAGGTCCATCTGGGTGTGTGTGTGGGGGGTGAGGGCGGGGACGGAGCGAGGAGGGGAGGTTGGAGGGAGACACGCGGGCTGAAGAGCAATGGGTGCAGGCAAGGGGCATGCCGCCCGAGCCCCGACAGTGTCCTCGCGCCCCCTCTGCCCCAGCCCCTTCCCCCCGCCCCACCTTGAGCAGCAGCGCGTCCTTGGGCTTGAAGCCCTTGGGCGCCCACTCGGCCCAGCGGTCCAGTGTGGTGACGTTGACCGTCAGGTTGGCGACGACTGCAGCGGGCCCATGGGGGGTCCAGTGCGGGTCCAGAGTGGGCCCAGCATGGAACTGGCACGTCCTGCACCCGTTCGGCACCCTGGCAGCCCTGCGCCTCCTCCCATCCCCTCACCCCTGCCCCCACCGCGCCTCCTTCCAAACTCCCCTTCCCCACCGCGCTGCCCCCCCCCTCCCCCACGCACTCTCTTGCGGGAAGAGGTTGATACCGTCCAGTGAGGCCAGGCCCCAGTAGGTGCCGTCCTTGGGCAGCGCCAGCCGCGCCTCCCCCGCCGCCTCCCCCAGCGCCGCCCCCACCAGGGTCACGCGCTCCGCCACCCCCGCCGCGTGCACGGCCCAGTCCAGGGGCGCACGGAACTTGCGCACGGGCTCGAAGGCGACGACGCTGGGGGGCGGGGACGGGGGGCAAAGGAGTGCAACCCTCAGGAGAAGGCCTAGGCATCACTTGCTTTGAAGGGGCGTGGGGGCCTTCTGTCAGCGACAGCCTGGCTTCACCGCTACACGGAGCGTGGGGCGGCGCGGGGTGGGTACCCATCTGGGTCATGGGCTGGAATCAAACGGTTCGCACGGTACGGCACCCACTTGCAGCCGTACAGCGCTGACTGTATGGTGTAGTACCCGAAGTTGGCCCCCACGTCCAGCACCGTACGGCGGCGGCCCTTGGGCGGCTCGCACTGGCCCTCCAGCATCCAGTGCAGCACCTGGGGAGCGACAGGTCGGGGGCGAGAGCCGGGGCAGAAGCTCCATCACTCCCTCCACCCCTCGGCGGCTGCGCGCACCCGACGCATGCGCCCCTGCCCCCAGCCAGGCGGCCGTTCCTCCTCCCGAGGCCTGCCCCGCCCCTGCCCCGTGCCCCCCCACCCGCGTGACGCCCCCCTCCATGGCGCCGTAGTGCCATAGCATGGCCGACACATCCGGGTCTGGGGCGAGGGGGTGGGGGCGGGGGTTTCGTCGGGGGTCCAGCGCACACACCGGTCAGGGCGAGGGCGAGGGGCGGCGGCCGGCGCGAAGTGCCTTGCAGCACCGTGGGCACGCGCCAAGCCCAGGCCCCGAGCTCCGCCACGGGTGCCCCTCCCTCTTGTGTACGTGCGCGAGGTAGGCCTCACCCGCCTGGTGGTGCGTGATGGCGGCCAGGAAGGGCCGGGGCGTGTCGGTGGTGCGCACGAAGAGGCTGGCGTTGTGCTCCGCACGCAGCCAGGCCACGGGGCCGTCGTGCGGCTCCCTGGGGGCACGTGGGGTCGACCGAGGGCGGGCGGCGGACCGTGGGCATGGGCCGTGGGAAGGGGCGCAGCTGCTCGCGCGGGTGCACAGGGCGGCGAGTGCAGGTCCTCGCCCAGCACCTGGACCGTCCCCGCCTCCTCCAGGGCCCTGCCGAGTGCCGACCCCTGTCCCCCAGCGCCCCCCAAAGCCCCCTCAAGTGCGCTAACGGCTAACAGCACCCACCAGCCCGTGGGCACGGTGCCGTTCCAAGGGCCGCAGTCGGCACAGTCCGTGCCCAGGTCACACAGCAGCTCAGACACCGCCGGGTGCCCCTCCACCGCCTGCAGCCGCCGCCCCCAGCCCCCGGCTCCTGCCCCTCCAGCCCCTGAGCCTGGGACGCCGCCCAGCCCCAGAGCGCCGTGCGCTAGGCGCCACAGCCAGCCCCAGGCCCCGGTCCGGTCGGATTCGGAATCCGAGCCGCCGCTGGATCCGGGGCTAGTTAGGCCGAGCAGGTGCCGCAGGCGGGCCGGCTTGGCGGCGGTTGCATTGGCTGCGGCTGGAGCCGCGGCGGGGTCGGCCTGCGGGCATATGCAGGAGCGGCTGAGACTTGGGAGATCCACAATAAGCACGGCACACTCCATACGGGGTCGCCCCTGGCGCTGGTCACGGCCGCCAGGAGCGGAGGCGTACTCGCGTGAGGTCTCACCGCCTTGGGGGCAAGCGTCGGCGGCCTCCCCTCGTCGCAAACGCCATTGTTGGCCTGGTGTTGGGAAGAGGAGAGACGGAGGCCGGCGTGAGGAGCGGTATGCTTCCATGGCAGACAGCGCGCTCGCCGGTTGGCACAGCCAGCAACAGTCGTCCCGGAAAGACCTCGCGAGTCCACCTGCCGACCGTTGCCTGCTCAACCCTCCAGCCCGGTCTGCCACTGCCATAGCATCCCGCCTGGGAGCACCTCGTCCTATCCTGTGCTGCCCCCCAGGACTCTGGCAAAGCCCCTAACCCCCCCTGACTCTTCCTAGCGCCCCGCCCTGGAGCGACGCACCCCTCCTGTCCCCACGTGCTTGCCACGCCGGGCTTCTGGCCCCAGCCATGGCCCACCTTGAAGCAGGTGTTCCTGCACACCGGTGATGGGGCAGCAGCCAGCTTGGCCAAGCCAGCCGCTGCAAGGCTGCGCTCAGCGATGATGCTCTCTGGATGGGGCAAGGAGCGGGATGGGTTGTGGGGCAGGAGGCGTGGGGCTTGACGGCGTAAGCTGAACTTGCTCCTTGGAGGCTCGGCTGTTTCCCAAGCAACCACCTCCTGGTACTGTGCAAGCACGGAGGCTATCGCACTCACCGATGGAGTCCCGCAGGGCCAGCAGCGTCCCCAGGATGACAACGGGAAGGAGGAGGGGCAACCAGCGGGTCCATGGTTTGGCTGGGGGCTGGGGGCGTGCTCCCGGTGGTCGAGGGAACCTCATCGCCCCCTAGCACTGAGCCTTCAGAGCTGGACCGCACAGGGCGCTGCTAACAGCATGCACAAATGCCGACAGCGCGGTCCCGACAGCTCTGTCAAGCGAGAGCAGCTGTACTAAGGGCTGTGAGCAAGGGCGTGCAGTGTCAGGTTCAAGTATCCAGAAGAGCGCTGAGGAACAATGGAGTTGCTGCTCGCGTGCCTCACCTCCCCGATTGCCCCCCCAAATCGCCCCGCCCTCCCCCCGGCCCCTAGATGCTGCTGCTGGCGCTCACCGCCGTCTTGACAGAACGTAGTACCTACTTGAAGCCATAGCCATCTACTAGAAGCCATAGCCATCTAGCCTGGTTGTGGTGCACGTCATGTGAATTGCACAGTAGTCAAGAGCCAGATCAATGGCTTCCGCAGGCGTGCCCTACGGACAGCCATACAGCAGCAACCCGAAGGCGCTTGCCTCTGTCACGCCAAAGTGGGACGATGCTCTGCTCGCACGCACAGATACGCTTATCAGCCGGATCAGGCCCACAGCGTTGTCTCTGAGCCGTCGTTATGCTATCATTGAGGCCGTCACGACCATCGTGAAGCGGTGCTTCCATCCACACAATGTGAGTAGGCGTTCCGGCCGGCCAGAAGCGCCTCCCGCACGTGTGCTCAATGCGTCAGACGTCGCGAGTAGCTCATTGGTTGACTCCCAACGCTCTGTCCGCCGGCACGGTCGGAACTCTGCCGCCCCTCCCGGCACCTGCAGGTCTACGCCGTCCCGTTCGGCTCAGTGCCCCTCAAGACGTATCTCCCCGACGGAGACATCGACTTGTCCATCTACAGCGAGAGCCCACGGGCTAAGGAGCTGCTGCGGGACACCTGGGCCACGCAGCTGCAGATATGCCTGGAGGAGGAGTCCAACAACCCCAACGCCGTGTTTCGGGTCGCCAACGTTCAGGTCATCCACGCGGAGGTGGGCCCGACGTCCTGGACACTGGGCGCTCTTGCGAAGACACCGGGGGACACCCTATAGGCTCCTGGGTTGGGTGAACCCTCCTGGGTTAGGTGGACCCTCCAAGCGAGGCCAAGGCCTGCCGCTCCCGCTCCCTCACAACCTGCGCCTGTCCGCACTAGTCGCCTTGCAGTTCCGCACTGTTCATCGTGCAATCCCTCGCCGGGTCGGACGTCGGGCCTCCCTGGCTGCCACCCCGACCCCACCCTGTACCGCTTCTCCCTGCGGCCTTCAGGTCAAGCTGCTCAAGTGCCTGGTGGACAACATCGTGGTGGACATATCCTTCTTCCAGATCGGGGGCCTGAACACCTACAACGTAGGGCCACAACACGGGCCCCTGCTGCCTGCCCGCCCGCCTGCCCGCCTGCCTGGACCTGCATCAGGAACACGCGTGCTGCTGCGTAACCATTACTTACTCCCGTGCGACGGTTCCGACTCTCCTGTTCAGCCCCTCCCATCCCTCCACTGTGCCTGCCTGCTCCCCCCAGTTCCTGGAGGAGGTGGACCGCTTCGTGGATGCGGCCATCCCCGCTCGGAAGCACCTGTTCAAGGACAGCATTATCCTGGTGGGATGGGAAACACGGGGCGCGCCTGGTTGGGGTGCGCCGTAGCGGGTGGGGTTTGGGGCGGCAGCTGGAGGCAAGCGCTGCTCAGGGATGCGGGCACACGTAGTTTCAACCAGCAGTGCACGGCTGCCTGCGCCGTTGTGACACAACCGACACGCTCGGGGCTGACCCCGCCTGCCCCGCCCCTCGACCCCTGTGCCCCTCCCCCTCCGCCCCCGCCTCCAGGTCAAGGGCTGGTGCTACTACGAGTCCCGCGTTCTGGGCGCCCACCACGGCCTCATCTCCACCTACGCACTGGAGACGCTGGTGCTCTACGTCATCAACCTGCACCACAGGGAGCTCACCAACCCTCTGCAGGTGCGCAACCGGGCGTGGTGGGAGCCCACAGCGAGTGCACACGGGCCCCTGGACACATCATCTGACGGCGTCCTCCGCTTCCCCTCCCTCGCCCCGCCCCTCGCCCCCCCCCCCCAAGGTGCTGTACCGCTTCCTGGTGGAGTGCAGCGGCTTCGACTGGGAGCGCTACTGCCTGAGCCTGCAGGGGCCCATCCCGCTGTCCAGCTTCCCCAACGCAGTCGGTGAGCGCCCCGCGCGCCCCTCCCAACACTGTGCCCTTCGCTGTGGTGTGCCAGGCCCTACCCCCTGCCATGCCCGGGATGCAGCGCTCCAGGTCCGCCTGATCTGGCGCCCCCTCTTCCCCGCCTGAATTCCCTCCCCTCCCGCCCTGCCCTCCGCCCAACGCACCCCCTCCCCCCCAGTGGAGCCCCCCGAGGCCCTCCAGCGCGAGCCGCTGCTGACCGAGGCCTTCATGGCCAACGCCTACACCAAGTACACAGCCCCGCAGGTAAGGCCGGGGCTGCGCTCCGGAGCCTTGACGGGACCGGTGCTAGCCACCAACCTACCTAAGCCTCATACCATGGGTCGACCACCCTGTGCGTCCGCTGACCAGCCCCGTGAGACCACGCACTGACCACCTCCCCTCCCTGTCCCCATACTACCCACCAACCCCACAGCTCGCGGCGCTGGGCGGCGATGCCAAGCCGTTCGCCATCAAGCAGCTCAACGTCATGGACCCCATCCTGCCCAACAACAACCTGGGCCGCTCCGTGTCCAAGGCCTCCTACCTGCGCATACGCAGGGCCTTCGAGCACGGCGCCCGCACGCTCGCGCACATCGCCGGGGAGTCCAATGTGAGGCGGGGACGGGGGGGGGGCTGGGGCCCCGGGCCCGGGGTGAAGGAAGGGCAGAGCAGAGCAGTAGTGAGAGCGCGACTCCTGGGTTCACGGGGTTGAGTCTCTCGGCTGTGTCTCCTCACTCTTCTCACCTTCCATATGCATTCGTTGCCTCATGATGTACCGGTACCCACAGGAGGTCGGGACGTACATCGGCGTGAAGGGCTTCGACAACTTCTTCGGCAAGGTGTGGAACGCGCAGCGCCACCGGATGCACTTCGGGGCCGAGATCCCCAACGGTGGCGGCGGGCCCCCCGCGGCTGGGCTACACCACCCCGTGGCGTTGCGGCCCCTGCCCGCGCCCTTCCCGCACATGCCCGCGCCGCCGCCGCCGAGCGTCTCGGCGCCGCCAGTAGCCGGCGCGGGTGGCGGCGGCGGCGGGCAAGGCGGCGGCGGCGGTGGCGGCCGCGGCGGCGCGGGCGGAAGGGGCGGCGGCGTGCCTGGCGGGGTGATGCCGCAGGTGGCTTACGCGAATGCAGCCGGGGACCTACACGTCACACGGCGGCAGGACGGTGGCGCGGGGCAGGCGCCGGGCGGCCGCAGAGGCGGCGCTTCTGCGGCGGGTGCGGTCGCGGCGGCAGGCGGCGGCGGCGGCGCGCAGCAGTGGATGGTTGCCGGCAACGGCGGCGTCGTTGACGGCACGGCGGGGGCGCTGGCGGGGGCGGCGGCGGGAGCCGCCGACGCCGAGGCTCTGCTCCGAAACGTCTCCGCCACCAACGCTCTCCTGGCCCTCTCCCAGCTCGCCTCCGCCGGGTACCCACAAGGCGGCCAGCCGGGCCCGGGCCAGCCCGGCGGCGGCTCCGCCGACGGCGCCGCCAGCTCCTCCCCTTCCGCAGCCGGCGGCGGCGGCGGTGCTAACCCGGCCGCCGAGGCCAACGCCCTGCGGCAGCGCATGCTCGTCCAAGCCCAGGCTTTGCTCGTCCAGGCGGGCCACCAGGCGCCTATGCTGATGCAGCAGCCGGGCGGGGGGGCCGTCCTGGCCGGTGGGCCCGGAGGCGGCGGCGGGGCAGGCGGCAGCTACGTCCTGCTACCGAACGCGCACAACTGGGGCCAGGTGGTCATGACGCCGCAGGGGCCCATGCTGGTCAACACGGCCGTGCAGCAGGCGATGGCTTCGGGCGCGGCTGGGGCCCCTGGCGCCGGTGCGGACAGTGATGGCGGCAAGATACCGCGCGTCATGTCGGCGCCAGTGATGCCGGCGGCGGCTGGGGCGCCGCCGCCGCCCTCCGAAGCAGCTGGAGGGCGCGGGTCAGGTGGTGGTCAGGGGGGCCCGGAAGCGTCGGAGGCATTCGGGGACGAGGGGGCGCAGGCGGAGGGGCGGGCGGATCCGTGGCGAGCTGCCGCAGGTGCTACGGGCGGGGATGCCACTACGTCTTCATCCAACGAGGCGGCGGCGTCATCTGGGTCGGGGGCGCCAGCGCCGGCGGCGGCAACAGCAGCCGATGCAGGCCAGCGGGCTCTGGCAGAGGTGGAGGCGGCGGAGGCGGCACTGCGCGTGGCCTCGACGGACGCTGACGTGGAGGCGGGGCCGGACGGGCCGTGCGACTCCTCCCACGACACCGCCGCGGCCTGCGAGGGACTCATCCCCACCGAGCGACCCCACCACAGCGCCAGCACCCCCACGCTTCCTTCTGCCTCCAGGGCGGCGGCCTCGGCAGCTGCTGCGCTGGCTGCAGCGGCCGCGTCCGGAGAGCCCGAGGAGGCTCCGGCGGAGGAGGCCGCACCGGCGGTGCCCAGCCCTCGTGTGCGCTCGGCGGTACCGGCGTCCCCTAGCGGAGCGGTACCGGTCCAAGCTGAGGCGCCCTCCCCCTCGAGCCGCGCGGCCCAGGCCCAGATGCACGCCCAGCACCAACCGCCGTCGCCGGCGGGCGCCCGGGGTGCCTCCACCAGCGCATCGCATGCGTCGGGTGCGGCGGAGGACGGTACGGCGGAGGGTGCCGTACAGCGCATGCAGCTGCCGTACGCGGTGGCGCTGGTCTTGCCGGAGGAGGTGGAGCAGCAGCTGATGGGCCGCTCGCCGGCGGGCTCCGGACCGGGCAGCGCCCGAGGCGGCAGTCTGGGCAGCGGCGGCGGCCATCTGGCAGGGCCGGACCGCATGGTAGGGCACCACCCGTACGCCCACCACCCGCACCCCGGCGGCAACGCCGCGCCGCTGACGTCAGCGGCGGCGGCCGTCTTGGCCGCCCACGCGGCGGCCGGTCCCCACGACGTCGCTGCAGCCAATGCGGCGGCGCTGCAGCAGGCGATGGCAATGCTGACGGCCGGCGGCGGCGCCGCGGGCGCGCCGCCGCGGCACTCACCCACCGCCGGCCCCACCGGCCGCGGCGCCCGCGGTGCGCCGCCATCCGCCGCCGGCGCCGCCGCCATGCCGTACATGCATAGCGGTATGACGATGCCGCCGGGCACGTGGCCGGGGGCGGCGGCGGCCGGGCTGACGTCACTCAGTCCCGACACCACCGCACAGCAGATTACTAATCTGGCCCAGCTCATGCACGCCGCCGGGTACGGCAGGCACATGGGCCCGGCGGCGTCGGGGGCGCCCATGGGCAGCCCCATGCTGGGGCTGGCCCCCGGTGCGGCCATGCTCCAGCACGCCCATATGCTGCATGGCGGCGTGCCGCCGTCGGCAGCTGCCGTGGCGGCGGCAACGGGGCACTACTTGCCGCACTACACGGTGGCCCCTGGCGCGGGCCCGCCCCCGCCGCCGCACCCACAGGCCGCGATGGCCGGCCAGCCCCCGCACCTCGTCGACCCGGCCCTGCTCTCCGCCGCCGCGGCGGCGGCGGGCGGTAGCGCCGGCGGCGCCTACCCGCACCCGCACTCGCACCCGCACCCTTCCGCGCTGCAGATGCTGACGGCGCCGCCGCCGCCGCCGCACACCGCCGTGCCGCCGCCGCTGCTCTCCGCCCACTCGGCCCACGCCCCCATGGTCCACATCTCCGCCCAGGCGCTGCAAGACGCCGGCCTGACGGGCGCCCAGCCCCGTCGCTTCTCCCACGACGGCTCCTCCGCGGGGCCGGGCGCTGGCGGCGCCGTCGTGCCCGTGGGGTCCGCCGGCTCCAGCAGCAGCGTGGCGGCACTGGCCGCCGCCGCACTCGTCAACGCCGCCCGCCAGCGCCAGGCGGCGTCGGCGGCGACGTCGGCTCTGGCGGGGCAGGTCGGGCCCGGCGGCATGGACCCGGCGATGGCGGCAGCGATGCTGCGGACCAACAGCCGCGGCGGCACGGGCGGAGGCTGGCAGGTGGGTCGGTCCATTCCATGCTCTGACGGGGGCTTGGGGGGCTTTCTGTCAAAGTCCCTCTCTTGCTGCCTGTTTGCTGTAATGGTGCTTGCCTTTCGTTGGTCCGCTTGTGTTCTGCATGCTCAACATAGCGCCGGTGCCACCCCTTGCAACAGGCGGCGGGGCGGCGGGGCATGGACGTTTCCGGCGTGGAAGGCGGCCTGGGCCAGGCCCACAGGGCCGGCGGTATGGGCCCCGGCGGGCACGGCTACGACCCCTCCGCCGGCGGCGGCGGCCGCGGGCGCCACCCGGATCCCACCGCTGCCATGCTGTCGGCGGCGGCGGCCGAGCTGCTTAGCCTGCAGCAGCAGGGCGCGCTGCCGTCGTCGGGTGGGCAGGGCGGCGGCGGCGGCGGCAGCCACAGCCGCGACACGGAAGACGAGGAGGCGCAGCTGGCAGAGCCACCGGCGGCGGAGTACGTGCCGCCGCCGCCGGCGCCTCCAGCGCGGTCGGGACGCGGGTCGATGGCGCCGGTGCCCAGCGGGCCGCCGCCGACGGGCCGCCGGAGAGGGTCCAGCCAGGATGGCAGCGGCGGTGGCATCAGCGCCAGCGAGGCCGCTGCAGCTGCCGCCGCTGCCGCCGCCGCCGCTGCGGCGGCGGCAGCCGCCATGCAGCCCCGCAGCGACGGCTCCGGCGGTCTGTCCCGGTCCGCTCCCCCGCCGCCGAGCCACGTCTCGCAGGCCACTGCTTCCCATGCCTCTGCCGAAGGGGGGCCACGCTCGGGCGCTCGGCGGCCAAGCGGCGACGGCGCCCCGGACGGCACATCCACCGCGGGCTCGGCTCCGGCGCCTCCGCCTCACCGCAGCGCCTCGCCAGGGCACAGCCATACCTCGACGGCACCTCCGCCGCCTCCGCCGCCGCCGCCACCGCTGGTGCCGTCGGGGCGCTCGGGCTCCTTCTCGGGAGGCGCCTCGGGCGGGCATTCGGGCATTCCTTCGCCGCCGCCTCAGGGCCCCGGCGCTGCCGCCAATGCCCTTCAGATGCAGCAGTTCTACGCCCAACTGTCCGCCACCATGCCCATCCCGCCGCTCTTTGCCAGCCTTGGTCGGGCCAGCGCTGGCGGCACCGCCGCGACGGGCGCTGCTGGCGGCGGTGGCGCGACGGCGGCGCAGCGGCCGCCGAGCGGCTCGGGGGTGGGGCTCGTGTCTGGCGCCGCGACAGGGGCGGCAGCGACGACGCTCTCAGCTGCTGGCAGCTCCGCCGGTACGAGCACCGTGGTCAGCCGTGGCGATTCTCAGACCGGTTATGTACCGCCACAGCTGTCGTCAGCCTCACGGGCCGCCGCCGCCACCGCTAGCTCCAGCGCCGCGGCGGCGGCCCCCGCCGCTGCTGACAGGGCCGCGCCGGTGGTGTCGCCCTCCGCTGCCTCCGCCGCCGCAGCGGCCCTCGCAGCCCCAGCCACCTTCGCAACGCACGCCGCCCTTGCAGCGGCCTCGGCTGCTGCAGCCGGGCCCAGCCCTTCCATCCCGGCCCACGCGGGCGCCGCCTCCTCGGCCGCCGCCAGCGCTGCCGCCTCCGACAGCGCTGCCGCCTCCGCTGCCGCCACCGCCGCTGCGCACCACCAGGCACTTGCCGCCGCCATCCTCGCGCACCCCGCCGCCGCCATCCACTACAGCCGGTTGGGCACTATGACTGCAGATCTCATGATGGGGGTTTCACCGCCCTCCCCGCATCTGCATGGGCACCTGCCGCCGCTGCCGCCGCCCGCCATCGCGCACAATATCCACCACTCGCCACCCTCCTGGCTGTACCTCCACGCCCAGCGCCACGCGATGCCGTACTTGTACGACGTGACCGGCCCAGCGCCGCCGCAGGGTGATGCAGGCAGCGTTGGTGGCGGAAGTGTTTCCGGCAGCGCGGGGAAATCTGGGTCGGCTTCTGGCCAGGCAGGGTCCCCGCCGGTCGGCAGCGCCGGCAGCGGCGGTGCTGCCTCTGCCGCTGCCGGCGGTGCTGCCACCTCTCAGCCCCACCCTCCGGCAGCGCTCCCTCGTGATGCCGCCGCCGCCGCGGCCATGGGCGTGTTGCTGCAGCAGCAGCGCAGCGGCGGCGCCGGCGGCGGCGTCAGCGGGCTGCCGCAGCTGCCGGCGGGCTCCTCCCACGACCCGCACCTCCTCAACCTTGAGTACACCCGCCTCTTGGCCATGGCGCCGCCGGGCAATGCGGTACAACTAACGAGCCACGTGGGCTCCGCCGGGTCAGCTGTCAGCGTCGTCAGCGCCGCCAGCGGCGGCGGCGGCGGGTCGACGGGTGGGCATGCCGCCGAGGGCCGCCTGTCGGGCCAGCTCAGCGGCAACCTTGGCTTCGACGAGCAACTCCTGTTTGACGTTGACGGCGGCGCCGGCGGCTCGTGTGGCTCTTCGACTTCCACGTCCAGGCTGTCGTACAGTGGCATCTCGGGTGGCGGCGGCGCGCCAGCGGCAGCGGCTGTTGCCGCAGCGGCTCGAGTGGCGGGTACGCTGGCGACGGCAGGCGCCAGCGGCGACTATGGGGGCGGATGGGCGCCTCCGCCGCCGCCCGTTGGACAGCTCGCCTCCGCCAGCGGGATACCACCGCCCTCCGGAACCATCCTGCCGCCACCGCCGCCGCTGATTGAGCCTGGCGGCATTGCAGCCGCTGTCGCCGCGGCCGCCGCTGCTGCCAGCGCTGCCGCTGCAACCGCTGGCACGTCGGGCACAGCAGGAGCAGGGGCGGGCCGTGGCGTTGGTGACGATGGGATCGCTGGCTCCAGCAGCGGCCCTTCCGCCGCCACCAGCGGCGGGGCAGAGGTCCTGCAGCACCTGACGCCGCCGGCCGTGACGCCCACCTCCCTGTCGTCCTCTGGCTCCACGCCGCTCTCCATCAGCCCCCAGGCGCCCGCGCTCCATCACATGCCAGCTCCCGCCGCGGCGGCGGGCGCTGCCGCTGCCGCTGCGGCCGGCTCCGCCGCCGCCGTTGAGGCGGGCGCAGCAGCGCCGCCGCCAGCGTCGGCGTCGGGGGCGCTGCCGCCGACGCTGCGGCAACGCCTGAGCGGATCCATAAACGCTGCACCCGCAATCATCACCGGCCCTGGGGCTTGGGCAGACGAGGTTGCGGCGGCAACGTCAGGTGCTGGGGCTGGGCCGGCCGCGCCTTCCCCGCAGCCGGCCGCGGCGGCATCAGGGAGCACTTCCACGGCGACGCAGGGCTCTGTGCCGCTGCCCTTTGGCTCTCCGCAGATCGTGCGGCCCTCAGGTCAGCGCTACGACCCCTTGGGGACGGCGGCGGCGGCCGCAGCGGCCGCGGCCGCGGCGGCGTCGGGCCGAACCAGCGGAAGTGGCACTGCGACCCCGCTATACGGCGTCAGCTCCGGTGGTGTTGACGGGCCTCAAGCGGCGCCGACACCACAAGCGCCTCCCTCGCCGACGGCGACGGCGGCGCTGCTGGCGGCGGCCATGGGCACGGCGTCAGGTCCGGCGGCCCACCCAGCGACCGTCGCCGCTGCGGCGGCGGGCTACATCCGTCCAGGAAGCATCGCGGCGTCGGCTTCGCCGGCAGCGGCGGCGGCTGCCCTGCCGCCGCCGCCGCCCTTTCCCACGCACCGGAAGACGGACAGCGCGGGCAGCGGCGAGCGGCCCGTCACGCCGTCCGCCATGGCCCCTGCCTCCGACCAGCCCAGCGGCATGTCCTACCTGCGCTCCGCCTTGGCCCGGGCCGACGCGGACGCAGCGGCAGCGACCGGCGGCTCGGAGCCTGCCCCCGCGGCAGCAGCAGCTGCTGCGGCGGCTGCGCCGCCGCCGCCAGCATCGGCTGTCCCGGCGCCGGCGCCCGCTCCGCGGGCGTATCGTGACGCTGCCCTGGCGGCGCCGCCGGAACCCGCAGCACCAGCGGCGGAGCTGGCGGCGGCAGCCGCCGCGGCCCCTGCCGCTGCGCAGGCGGTGTCGGGGGCCAAGAAGCCTGTGGCCCCCTACCGGCCGCCGCACCACCCCCTGCACCAGCCGCATCAGCTGGCGCCCTCGCCGTCGCCCCACCCCACTGGCCCCTGGGCCGGTGGGAGCAGCCCGGTGGCAGTGGCGGCGGCTCCATCCGCGGCGGCGCCGGCTGCGCCAGGCACGGGCGGCGGCGGGCGGCACGGCGGATCTCGCGCAGAAACCTCGAGCCCCGCTGGTCAGGGCCAGGGCAAGGGAGGCGGCGAGGGCGGGCGGCAGAGCCGTGCAAGTAGCCAGGTATGCGGGGGCGGGGGCGGGTCACCTGTGGACGCAGTCGTGGCAAGCGGAAAGGGGCATGCAAGCTTAGGTAAAGGGGGGCTTCCGTTTGCATGTGGACGTGACACCGGATCCCGCTGACGTCTCTGCTCGCCTTGCCGCGTCCTCCGACACACAGGCGAGCCCTAGCCCGTCTCCGGACCCCAAGCGCACCACGGACGGGGCTGGGAAGCGCTCTGCCTCCCAAGAGGGCTCCGCTAGCTCTCAGCCGCAAGCCGCCGCAGGCGCGCCCGCCGCCAGCGCCTTCCAGGCCCAGGCCCAGGCCGGCCCGGCTGCCGCCGCCGCCGACGCCGCTTCTGACGCAGCTTCGGTGCTGCCCAACGGCCCGGCGGCGCTGCCGCTGCTGCGCGTGCCGTCGACGGGCGGCACGGGCGCCGCCAGCAGCTACCTGGCAGCTGCCATCACGTCCATAGGCTCCAGCCCCGTCGCGGGCGCGAGTGCTGTGGCCAGCCCTGGCCTGGGCAGCGCCGCAGCCGCGGGGCCAGCTGCCGCCGCGGCCCCGGCCGGCGGCACGCCCGGAGGGCGCAAGAACCGTGGCGCCGGCGCAGCTGCCGCTGCCGCCGCCGCAGCGGCGGCCGCTGCGGGCGGCGTGGACGCCCCGTCGGTCTCGTCCCAGGGCGGGACACCCGCCAAGGGCCAGGGCAAACATGGCGGCCACCACGGCCACGGGCACGGGCATGGCCGGCAGGGCGGCGGCGGCAGCGGCGGCGGTGGCGGTGGCGGCGGCGGCAGCTGGCCCCGCGACGAGGTCTCGTCCTCGGCCTCTGCGTCCACGTCCACGGCCCCCAGCAGCCGCCAGGGCGGTGGGCAGGGCCAGCGCGGCAACCGCGGGCAGCAGCAGCACCAGCCGCAGGAGCGCCAGGACCGGCACGACCGCCACATGGCCTCGGCGGGCGCAGCGCAGGAGCGCCAAGCCCAGGCGCAGGGCGGGGGGCAAGACAAGCCCGCAGCCGACGCCGGGGCCGGGGCTGCCGGAGGCGGCGCGGCCGAGGGCGAGGAGCAGTGGCAGCGCGTGTCGAGCCGGCGGGGCGCCTCCGCGGGCTCCCACGCCAGCAGCCACACGGAGCGAAGCAACCACAGCCACGCGCACGGCCACAGCCGGGACCACCACGGCCGGGACCACCACGGCCAAGGCCACGGGCACGGACACGGGCAGGCGCACCACCACTCGGCCTCCCACGCGGGCTCCCACGCCAGCAGCAGCTACCATGGCAGCCACCACGGCGGCAGGGGCGAGGGCGGCGAGGGGGGCCGCGGGGGCGGCTCCCACGGCCACGGGCACCACCACGGGCACCACCACGGCCACTACCACGGCCACGGCCCCGGAGCCCACCCCGCTGACCAGGAGGGGCGCTGGCAGCACCGGTCCGGGCCCGGCGCCGGCGCCGCGGGCGGCGGCGGCAGGGGCTACGAGCGGCACCCCAAGCAAGCAGCTGGTGAGGGCGGAGCTGGCGCACGCGAGGGTGGAGGCGGAGGCCGCGGAGGCCGCGGCGGGGGCGGGGGCGGAGGCGGAGGCGGAGGTGCAAGCGGGGCGGCCGGGGCCGGGGCCGTTGCGGGCGGGGCAGGCGCTAGCCAGGCGGCAGCGCCAGGAGCCGCAGGTCCGCCATCTGGGTCGGCGGCCAGGGTGTCTGGGGAGGCCCTGAGGCAGCGCCTGGCGCGCTCTGTGCTCATGTCGCCTGATGAGCACGGCTCGGACGGGTACGACAGCGCGGCGGCAGGTGGAGGGGGCGCAGGCAAGGCCTAAGCGAAGGGGGGAGGGGGAAGGAACGCACAGCTGTCCTAGAGCGGGGGACGTGCGGCATGAAAGGAGGCAGGACGAAGCGGGGGAAAGCCCGCAGCGCTGGTTGGGGAGGGCACAGGGTGGGTGGGTTGGGCGGGAGAGCAGGGCTGCCGGGCTTGCAATGGGCTGGGGCGATGCGCAGGAGGTGGTGATGAGCGAGAACTGAGAACTGAAGGGCCAGGGAGTGCATATGATGATGGTGCTCCAGGGGTTCAAAGGAGTTGGAGCTATTGTGGGTGGTTGGGCGCTCCTTGACGCTTCGGGGCAGGTGCAGACAGGTGTGGCGCATGGGACTGGCCCCTAAAGCGCTGGCAAGCGCGTGCGTACCGGGGGACGAGGGTTGGCTTCAGCGAGAGGCAGGTGACAGCTGTGGGGTGGCGTACGTCGAGAGGTCGGTTGACGCTTGTGCGCCGGTAGTGCGCTTCTGCCTCCGCTGCACGCTTGCGTGCAAGATGCGTGCAAGTTGAAGTCGCGTGCGCTGGTCGGAAGCGATGTGTTCAGTCAGGACGCTGACGCGGGAGAGGCGGAGGTTCGGGTCGAGGGCGGGCTCGTTCCGTCGCGGATCCGACCAGGGCTTTCCTAGCTCAGCCGCGCGCTCAGGCAGAACCGCTGCCTTCCAACTGCAACAGCGTTTCGACTCGAATGCCGTGTGCGTCCACGTGCGCTGACGCGCTCCGCGCCATTGCGATCGGACCTACTCCTCGGTGTCCGAAGCCCGCTTCTTCTACACCTGGCCCAGCACTTGTCTGCAGTCATCACAGTACACATACACACCCCAGCTCGCTGTTCACACACCCAGAAGACCAGCAACGTTGCGGCGCCAAGGCCCAGAATTAGCAAGGCAAACCGACTAAAATACACCGCCTGCAAAGGAGAGCCTTTGACGATACCCTGTAGTACGACTAGCGGCGCGCGTCGGCTCTGGGCCCAGCTCGCCGCCACGCGAGGCCAGAACAGGGCAGCGCGGTGAAAAGCCGAGGTGGCCCGGCGCCTCAGCTGTCATCCGTAGTAGCGCATAGTACCATGGACAAGGTAGCTGCGGGCATGGGCCCAATTGTGGAGGAGGCGGAGGAGTTTGGGGAGGACCTCTTGTTCCACGACGACGACCACGACCACGCGGCCTCCGCTGAGTCGGATCAGGATGACTTGGACGCTTCCCCTGCAGCGCCCATTGCCCGCGGTGGGTTTGGTGTCCAGAAGGCGCAATGGCCAGGCACAGGTCTTCCAGAAGGGCGGTGGTCGCGCTGTCGCTGTGAGGAGCACAATAGCTATGGACTCATCCAGCGATCGGGGTGCTGCGGCTGTGTTGCGAGGTGGCCGTCTCCAATCAGGGGGAGTCGATTAGTGTTTCTTCCAAGGCGCCCTCGTGCGCGACCCAGATGAGATCTCAGCGCCATGCTTCGCTGCTCACAATGCTTGCAGATGAAGACGCGGCAGCGGACACGAGCGCCAAATCCAGCCTCATACACGAGGGGCTAGCAATGGCGATGGCCGGGGCCGACGACGACGAGCAGGGCGACGAAGAAGACCAGGTGCCTCCCCTTCACCACCGACAGATAGCGGCATCGATGCCGACGCACTCGGGGCACGTTCGCATGGTGCGTGCAACGGCCTAGTTGGCGCCAACCTGGGGGGGGAGGGAAGAGCTGGTATCACGCTGGGTGCCAAAAGCCCACCTGCACTTACCCCACCACCGACTGACTGGTTACCGCCCCTCCACCACGCAGGGATCCTCTGTACCGGTGTCCATTCCGCACATGGGCCGCTGGAAGAAGGCGGACCAGACGCCAGACAGCCCCACGGGGCCAGCCGTGCAATTTGCGGCAGCGACGTTCGTGCCCCCGCACCAGTTCTCCCAGGTCAACGACTTCACCTTCAGCTTCACGGTGCGTCCATGCGTGGCATTCCTGTGAAGTTTGCTACGGAGAAGTCAACGATTAAGGCCTGTGTTCGTTGCACATGCGGCCAGCTCACGCGCATCGCCACCACCTCCCTTGCACCGGTCTCTGGTGAGTTTAGCCCGAGCGTCTCTCCTCGACTCCCCATCCCTGCAGGGCGACTCTCCCAGCGTGGCCATCAAACGGGAGCGCCTCCGCGCCCGCAACGCCATTCTCAAGTCCACGGGGTTCCTGGAGCCGGGAGCGGCAGCGGCGGCCAACCTGAACGCGCGCGTGGCGGGGGGCCCCATGGCGGCGGGCGGGCTGCGGTTGGCGCTCGGCGGCGCCAGCAGGCCCGACGTGGCAGCGGCTGTGCAGGCGGTCATCGAGTCCTCCTGAGGCCCCTCCAGCTGAGGGGACCGGGGAGGCCTGGCGGCCAAGGCCAAGCCGGCGGCCAAGGCCAACAAGGCCAAGCCGGCGTCAGGGGGCGGCGCCTGGAGCGGAGTCTTGGGAGCAGGCTGGCGCCAAGCGGAGGCGCGCCTGAGGGGAGGATGGTGGGCCATGGGTTCTGACGACCCCAGAGCCAGTGTCTCCAGGCGCCGGCGCCCGCACCCTCCTCCCTCCCTGCGCGGTCCGCAGTGGAGGCAGGTGCGGCGCGTGCAGCGGCCTGAGGCAGGCAGGGGCTGCTTTGTCTCATAAGCTCTGAGAAATGCTCGGGGGGCCTGTAGTAGGAAGTGTCTCGGCCTTTGCTCGGCGCTGCGTGTGTGGCGCACATCAGTGGATAATACTTGGGGCGCTGCTGCGCCCGCTCAAGGGGTGAGGGTGTAAATTACTGCCGTGTTTGTGGTGAAGATTGAGGGCGCTCGTGTGAGGCCCCACTGGTGCTTCCCTTTGCACCCAGGCGACAATGGACCTATGACGAGGGGGCTGCCAGAGAAGGGGAGGGGCCGTGTGACCCCCATTCCGCCCTGCAGGGGACGAAACGGCGATCAGGGGAGGGTGAGGGGCGAGAGGGCGAGGATTGCACGAGAGAGGACCGCCCCGCATCGCAGGAGCTTGGTCACAGCACAGAAGGAGTGATGGGAGTGCGGCGCGGATTGCGTCAGAATGAGATGGTATACGGTATCTGGAGCGTGTTGTCGCCGGTGGTGTGATTGCCGTTCCGGTCGGAATAAAATGGTATGCGGTATCTGGAGCGTGTTGTCGGGCTGACCTGCGTTCATCCGTTCGTTAAGGTTTGCCGCGCCTTGGTCTGGCCACGAGGGTTTCCCCTTCGCAAGCGCCTCAGCCGCCCTACGGGTGTGGCTTGCCCTTCAGTCCATGGAGGGACCGGGCTGAAGGTAGCGCGTGTGCCTGTGCACTCTCGGGTGTGTTTGGCTCTGGTGGTCTTGTCTGACCTTGTCCGAGTTGTCGCACGGAGGCACGACCATTGGGCTTTCCGGCTTGTTGTGGTCGTGGATATGTTTGGGCCACTGAACGCATGGGGGTCGGGGGGGCACATTACCCCAAGCACACATACATGAAGCTCCGCAAGGGTGAGGGTTGACCTGCCCTGGCGTGCTTCGATTTTGCTAATCGGCACCACCGCTGTAAGCTGTTGGGACCGAAGATTGGTACCTCGCAACCTCCTGCAAGAGGAGCCGCAGTCAGAAGGGCCCTTGCCTTTGCAGTTCCCTTGCGTGTGCGACCCCTCTGCATGGGCAAAACTGCCCGAGGTGTCTGGCGGGCGTGGCCCCTCGAGCCAGGCGGCCAGGCCTGTCGCTGGGGCCGGTGCGCTGCCTGTGCCACGCTGAAGCAAAAAGCTGTCTCAACCCTCAAGGTTCTGCGCCGGGGGTGGCGGGCATAGCCCCCGCGTAGCACACAAGCAACGAGGCTTTCTAGCACTGCACGGAGCGGTACGCGCAGACGATGTAGTTGGGGATGCAGCTGAGAGCGGCTAGCAGACATGGGCATGCTATAGGGAGCGCGCGACCAGGCGCGACGGCCCTTATTGGAAGCCCACTTTCCTGAGCCACTCATGGTGTCGAGGTCCCCGGCGGAGTGCGTGCAAATGGCCGCGGTCCCGATGCCAGAAGAGCAATTCACCTGGAGGTAATAAAGACACCTGGCCGGCCTGCAGGCCGAACGCCGATGGGGCTTGAGGGGGCTGAGGGCCTGAGGCTGTGGGCACCGTGGGAGCGGCTCCGCAGATAGCTGGGGTCCTGAGAGGAGAGAGGCGGCAATACCTTAATGCGGATTTGCTGAGGTGGCCCGGCGCCCCAGCTGCCATCCGTAGCAGCGCATGAGGTAGCCTTGGGCATGGGCCCGAGTGTGGAGAAAGCGGAGTATGGAGAGGACCTGCCACGACGACGACCACACGGCCTCCGCTGAGTCGACACTTGGATCTGGCTGACTTGGACCGTTGGACGCTGCCCCTGCAGCGCCCATTGCTCGCGGTGGGCGTGGGTGTTGTCCAGAAGGCGCGATGGCCAGGCACAGGTCTTCCAGAAGGGCGGTGATCGCTGTCGCTGTGAGGAGCACAACAGCTATGGACTCATCCAGCGTTCGGGCTGACTTGCCGAGGTGGATCTTGCTGATCAGGGCAGCTTGAGTAGCGGCTCGGGGGTTTGACAAAGTAACGGGTCGGGAGCAAAGTCAGCGCGAGCTGACGGGTTGGGGGAATGGCGGGGGTCAACGCGCCTGCGTGCCAGGCACCATGGGCGCAGCAGGCGCAGCATGGACTCGAATCCCGCGCAAGCCGCGCAGGCAGCGCCAAAGCTGCACAGTTTACTGCATCACCAGTGGATAGCATAACGAGCCGCGCTGCTTACTAGGTAGCGAGCGCAAAGCGCGCCACGTTCAAGCGGCCATCTGCCCCACAGCGCGAGGAATGGCTTCTCTTGTAGTCTAGAATTTCTGATACCTTCTGCTCTTAGACGCCCATACTATGAAGCGGCCGCGGGGCGAAGACGAGGGAGGCGACGCAGCTAGGCTTGCGGTGCAGAACGCAGCGAACCACGCGCTCCCGGACGACGACGATGATGATGTCGTGCTAGTGGAGGCGCCCCCACCTGCTGCTGCGCCTCGTCGGGGCAGCGGAGGCGGAAATGGTGCATCTCGGCTCTTTCAAGCCAAGGCGCCACGCGTTGCGGGTCCTGCGGTTGTGGACCTGAGCCTCGAGTAAGTCGGCGCGGAGGTCTGGCAGACGTTGGCTGGACAGCCCGCTGCGGTGCCAGGGGGGGTGGGCCACAGCACAGTGCTTTCCTGCTGGGCAAGTCTTAGGTGATCCCACCCCTCCTGGGAACCCGGGCACGCGTTCAGTGGCTCGGGTGGAGCGGATGACTCTCGAGGCTAGGGCTCCTGGCCTGTCACGGCGTCAACTGCACGTCCCTCGGCGCCACACTGAACGCTCCTTCAACCCCCCTGCCCTCCCCGCCCGAACCACCGACACCTCTCTGCCGCAGCGACTCGGGCGACGAGGACACAGCAGCGCCGGCCGCGGGGGCCGCCAGGGCGCGCGGGGGTTCGGGCGGGGGCGGGCCTGCCGCAACGCCCGCAGGCGGCGGTGCCGCTGCGCTGCCCGCAGCCGGTGGCCGCCAGCCTGCGTTCGCCTTCGCATACCCCGACGACTCCCCGGAGACCCAGCGACGCAACCTCGAGGCCCTCTCGCAGCGCCAACAGCGCATGGAGGAGCTGCAGCGGCAACAGCAAGAGCAGCAGCAGGGCAGGCAGGAGAGGAGCAACCCCTACGCGGCACCGGCACCGGCACAACCCGCCATGTCGGCCGCAGCGACGCCCACGCCCCGGGCACCTGCCTGGCAGCAGCAGCCGCCCCCGCAACAGCCCGCGCAACAGCCGCAGTCGCAGCAGGCAGGGCCATCACAGCAACACACACCGCACAACCCGTACAACCCGTACGGCAACGGCGCGGCGCACGGGACACAGCCGTGGGGGGCGGGCGCAGGCGGGGGCGCGGCCGGAGGCACGGGGGCGTACGGCGGAGGCGGGGCGTACGGCGGCGGGGCAGGCGGTGCCTACGGCGGCAGTGGCGCTTATGGGGGCAGCGGGGCGTATGGGGGCGGCGGCGGCGGCGGCGCACCGCCTGCCCAGCGTAACGGCAATCCCTACGCCGCGCCGTATGGCCAGGCCCAGAGCCAGCCTTACGGCCAGCCCCCGCCACAGCAGTACCAACCGTACCCCCAACCGTACGGCGCGACGGGCGCCCGCCCCGCGGCCTCCGTATCCCACATCAGCAACTCCATGATTGGCGGCGCCACCACCCACGTCAGCGCAACCGTGATGACAGGGCAAGGCGGCGGCGGCGGCGGCAATGGCGGCGCCGCCGGGGCTGGCGGCCCCCTGGCCCTGGCGCGGCCGTTCACGGTCGTGGACGTGGACGAGGTGGCCAGCCCCCAGCTGACGCCCGAGCAGGCAAGGCACGCGGCATTCAGGAGTCAGGAGGGTTGCGTCAAGGGCGCTTGAGTGGAGCTATTTGTATCGTTAGCGTGTTCTCTTGGCCTGCTTCAAATACGCCTTCAACCCCGACCTCCTCCACCTCCCACCCCCAGGAGCGGGTCCTGGCCATGGTGCGGGCGGGGGAGAACATCTTCTTCACGGGCAACGCGGGCACGGGTGCGGCCGGGCCTGGGCCTGGGTTGGGCCTGGGTTGCGCCTGGGCTGGGCCCAGATCTGGATGGGCCCGGATCAAGCGGAGCCTGGCCTCGCCCCCTTCCCCGACCCACATCGCCCACCCCCCCACCGGCCGGTCAAAGCACGAGTACCCAGAGCCCCCTCCCCATCCCGCCCCCTGCCTGCCTCCTCCGCCCCATCTGCGCGATCCCGCTCAGCTGCAAACACCCCATCTGCCCCTCCCCACCTCCCCCCAGGCAAGACCTTTGTGCTCACCCGCGTCATCGATCAGCTCAAGGAGCTGTACATGGAGGAGTTCGGGGCCAAGGTGGCGGTGTGCGCGTCCACGGGCATCGCCGCGACGCACATCGGGGGTAGGTCGGTGCTGACATGGGTTCAGTCAGGCATCGGGGGGCGGGGCAGGGTTGCTGGGGTGAGCGCCGACCTCTTCTCCTACGGCCCTGAACCTCCATGCCACCCCCCTCCCCGTGCTCCAGGCACCACGCTGCACTCGGCGCTCAGCTGCGGAGTGCCCACCGAGTACGAGGACTTCAACGTAGGGAGGCGGAGGGGATGTTGGGTGTGGGGCGGCGCTGGAACACGGGGGCGTCGGGGGTGGGTACCATCCAGGGAGTGAGGCATGGGCGAGTGAGGGCAAGGGAAGGCACGTTGGGCGGGAGAACGAAGTCACAGGAGACCCTCTGCGGAGGGAATCCGGCGGGTGGTTTGGGGTGGCCTACATCATTCCCAACCCTCAGCCCCAATCCCCGCTTCCCCCCTGCAGGTGATGCGCAGTAAGGAGGCGGCGCAGCGCATCTCGGGGTACGAGGTACTCATCCTGGTGAGGGGGTGGGGTGGAGGGGGAGGAGGGAGGAGGGTAGAGGGGGAGGAGGGAGGAGGGTAGAGGGGGAGGAGGGAGGAGGGAGGAGGGAGGAGGGTAGAGGGGGAGGAGGGAGGAGGGTACAGGGGGAGGAGGGTACAGGGGGAGGAGGGAGGAGGGTACAGGGATCAGAGGGCACAGGATGAGGAGGGGGGAGGGCGGCCGCAGGAGGGACCCGGGCCTTGGGCGCTGTGTGTTTGTACTCGAACAGCGGTTGCCGGTAGCTGGGCTGCGCCGCCCTCGGCTGTCGTGGCTCGCCCCCTTGCCCCCGCTCTCCTATCCATCCCCACCCAACCCCGCCCCCGCAGGACGAGGTGTCCATGACGGCAGGGGAGTTCTTCACGGTGAGCCCCCGCCCGGGTCCCGTGGCGGCCCAAGCCCTCCAGTCCCCGCGCCGGCCGTGGGCCCCGCACTTTCTTCTCGCAGTTCGCACCGTGCCCCTCTTGCCCCATACATCCTGCTCCTGATTTCTCTTTAACACCCCCCCGCCCTGTGTCCCGGGCTCAGATGATTGAGAAGATGCTGCGCATGATCCGCAAGAACGGCCGGCCCGCGGGGGGGCTGCAGCTCATCTTCAGCGGGGACTTCTTCCAGTGAGGGCGGGAGGGGGGAGGGGTGGGGGGTGGGCGAGGGGCACGAGGCCGGGAGCAGTGGGGCCACTTGCTCGAAGGGGGGGTAGACGGAACGGAGAGACTTCCGGTATCCCCTCCGCCCAACAAGGCAGGATTGCCACCTCCACTCTGGCCCCTTCCCCTTCCCCCCTTCCCTTCCACCACCACCCCTCCAGGCTACCCCCCATCACGCGCCGCCCCGGCTACGGCGCCGAGCAGGCCAGCCCCCAGCTGTGCACCAACTGGGGCTACCTGTTCCAGTGCGCCGCCTGGTGGCGGTGCGGGTTCAAGCTGGTGCTGCTCACGCAGGTGGGGGGTGACGGGGCGGGCGGGGGCGGGGCGGTGGGGGTGGGGAACCAGGGGAAATGGGTCCAGCTGGGGGCGTCATCGCGGGGTGCCACGGGGCCTCGTGTGGCCGCTGCAGCCGCACCCCTGCTTGTGCGCTCTCCCTCCGCTTAGCTCCACCTTCGCACCCCGCCCCACCTGCCCCCATTCCACCCCATCCCCCCCGGCCCCCCTGTCTCCCCTCCTCCCCACCCCCTCCCCCTCTCTCCCCTGCCACCCCCCCCCCCAGGTCTTCCGCCAGGCCGACGCCGAGTTCGCCCGCCTGCTGGACGACATCCGCTACGGCCGCAACGCCCGGCAGGCGGTGCAGCGCATAGTGGACGTGTGCGCGCGGCCGCTCGAGTGAGCACCGGGGCTGGGGAGGCGGGGGACATGCAAGGGATGGGGTGGTGGGTGGTGGGGGGCTGTCATGATGTGCGGCCAGCTGTGCTCACGTTTCTAGTGTCCGGTGCCGGAGAGCGTGCTGGTGGGCCCAGGCGAGCCGCACTAGGGGCTGCCCCCCGGCCCCTGCCCGCTAACCACCCTCTGCAAACTCTTCGCGCCCTCGCTCAAGTCCCGATTCTCCCCTCCCTCCTCGTCCCCCCGGCCCCTTCCCCCGCCCCGCCCCCAGCTGCTCCGACGGCATCAAGCCCACGCGCCTCTACAGTGCCAACAAGGACGTGGACGCACTCAACCGGGAGGAGCTGGACAAGCTGCCGGGGGAGGAGGTGGGGCAGCGGGGGGAGGAGGTGGGGGGGAAGGGAGACAGGTGCAGCGGCCCGATCCACCAGGTCCAACCTCCTCAGCTACTGGGCCCCTTCAGCCTTCTGCCAGCATTGCGTGCCGGTTGTCTTGGGGCCTCGACCCGTTGCTCATGTCCGGTCAGCTCACATTGGGGTGAGGGTTTTGTCCGGCCTAGCCTCACCCTGGTCATTGCATCCCTTGGGTGAGCACCCTGTCCACCCCGCCCCCACCCCCGCTTCCTACTTTTATCACGCTGATTGCCCCCTGCTCCCTTGCCGTACTCGAGTCACCACACCCCTATAGAATGATCACATGGCCCACCCGCCCGGGGGTCGAGTTGGGAGACGAGGGTTGGCCTGCGTGCCAGGCGGAGCACACACACTGATACCGCCCCCGCACCCCCCCAGGTGACCATGCTGGGCGAGGATGACGTCATGCTGGACGAGGCCATCCGGGCCGTGCAGCCGCCGCTCAGCCGCCAGGAGCTGCACGAGTGCGAGGCGCGGCTGTGGGCGGCGGACTTCTGGAAGAGCTGCCTGGCGGCGCAGCGGTACTCGCTCAAGGTAGGTGAAGCTGGGGGCCGGGGGGCAAAGCAACCGTATCCGCTTGCTCAGGTATGTGGGGAAAGCCGTGCTTGCTCGTGTGACACCTTAGCTGTAACAGCCCACCCGGCCCCCACCCTCTCATCCACTTTCCCACCCCGCCCCACCCCTCACCACGGCCCCCAGCTCGACGCCCAGGTGATGCTGGTGCGCAACCTGGACCTCAAGTCGGGCAACGGCCGGCAGCTGGTCAACGGCTCGCGAGGCGTGGTGGTGGGCTGGGCGGCCAAGGTGAGGTGCCGTGCTGGCGGGGGGCAGCGGGGCCAGAACCCCCAAGCACTGACCCGCCTCTCGTGACTGCTAGGCCCTGTCTCCCCCCTTACCCAACCCTACCCCCCCGCCCCCGCTTTCGAGCCAATTGCGTGAGCCGCCTCGCCTCAACGCCCCCTGCCCTCCCCCTCTGCACCTCCGCCCCCCTCAGGCCGATATCGTGGACCGGCTCAAGGGCTCCATCCAGACGCAGCCGCCCACGCACCCGCGCGCCGGCGAGTCAGACGCGCTGTTCGAGTCCCTCATGGCAGACCTGGAGGCGGCGGGGCGGCGGGGGGCGGGCGGGGAGGAGGGGGAGGAGTCGGGGGAGGGCACGGGCGAGGGGGAGGAGGGGCCCGTGCCGCCGTCGCCCGGGGCGGGCTGCGATGGGGCCAAGGCGGAGGAGGGGTCGCCTATGAGCGTGGACCGGGCGGACGGCGCGGCCAGGACCGGGATGGAGATGGTGCTGGTCAAGGGGGAGGGGGCGGCGGCGGCGGCGGCCGAGGAGGCGGTCTCCCAGGGGCACAGCGGCGGCGGGAGCGCGGCGTCTGGCGCTGCATCGGCGGGAGCGGCAGCCGGCGGCGGCGCGGCGGGGCCGTCGGGCGCCACTGCCGCTGCCGCGGTGGCGGCGGCGGCGGGCAGGGGCCCGGGGGCCGCGGTGGCGGCACCGCAGCGGCAGTTTGGAGGCGTCGGCCCCGGGGGGGTGCCCCTCATGGTGAGGCGGGGCGGGGGCAGGCGAGGGGCAGGGGCCGGCCGGAAGGCGGTAAGCCTGGACCATGCTGGTACGGGCAGTGTGAGGCTCCCGCCACTGCGCTGGACTTCTCTGCTGCCGTCTTGTTCACTCGCCTCGTGTGTTCCCTCCCCTCTGCCCCCCTCCCCCTCCTCAGGTGGCGGGCCGTGACTACCCCGAGCCGGCCTTCCTCACCGGCATGGACAAGGTGAGGCGGGAAGCGCGGGAAGGACATTGTGCGATCCACGGCTCAAACCGCCAACGACCCACCGCCCAACCGCCAACGGTCAACCGCTCGCGCGTGCGCAGATCCAGGCCAAGATCGCTGAGCTGGAGCGCTGGAAGGGGCGGTACGTGCCGGTGGTCAAGTTCGCCAACGGGGTGGTGACCGAGGTGTCCCCCCTGGAGTTCAGCGCCAAGGTGCCCAAGTGGGGGACCACACGGCGGCTGCAGGTGCGGGGGTGGGGGTGGGGTGGGATGGATTGGGGCTGGGACCTTGGAGGGGATGCGGTGCCTGTGCGTGTGCCTGGCAGCTGGATTGTACGGGGTGCAGGGCTAGGTGGACCCCAAGTGGCCGGGGCGAGTCTGTCCTCACGCGACCCCTCCCCACTTCGGCCTCTCCCTCCGCCTCCGTCCCCTTTCCCCCCCCAGGTGCCCCTCAAGCTGGCCTGGGCGCTGACCATCCACAAGTGCCAGGGCATGTCACTGGACCGGGTGCAGGTGTGTGGAGGGTGAGAGGGGTGGGCGCGTGATATGTTATGGTGCATTCGTGTGTAGAGTTAGTGGGCAAGCACCCCCGAAACCCGGTCCCGCAGGAGTCCCGACCCGGTCCCGCAGGAGTGTGTGGAGGGTGACGGGCTGAGGGGTCACGGCCTCCCGGGGAGGGGGCTCGGGGAAAAGACACGTCCAGGGTGCAGCGCCCCTATGGCCCGGCGCCTGGTATCGAGAGCTTGGATGCTGCCCTCAGCTCCCGCCTCCTCCCCAACCTCCACGCCCCCCCCTGCCAGGTGTCCCTCCGCGGCATCTTCGCCACCGGCCAGGCCTACGTGGCACTATCCCGCGCCCGCTCGCTGGAGGGTGGGTGGTGCGGCAGGGCGCCGGGGTGCTCGGAACAAGCGGGTTGGGGCGCGGCCCTGGGGGGGGGGGCGCCCCCCGCGGGAAGTCATATCGTACAAGGCTCATTGGGTTGGGGCGCCATGTGCCTCTACTCACCCACTCCCCTGTGCCTCTGCCCACCCACCCCCTCCAGGCCTGGAGCTGCTGGACTGGAGCGACGGCTGCGTCAAGGTGCGTGGTGGGGGAGGAGGGGGCGAGTAAAGGAGGGAGGGACATGCAGAGGCGGACAGGCACGGAGCGCAGCAGGGCAGGGCATAGGGAGGGAGGGAAGCACGCGCCCATACCGACCCCCTCCCCTCTCCCCTCCCCCCTCCCCTCCCTTCCCCCCAGGTGGACCCCTGCGTGGTGGCCTTCTACCGGGACCTGCAGAACAACACATCGCACGAGGATGAGGGCATGGCAGCATGGTGGGACGGGGCAGCGGGGGGGTGGTTGTCGGCAGCAACCGGAATCCAAGGGCCTTAGGCAGACGCAGAGGGGCCGGTTGCTCGTGGCCCCTTAGCGGCCCATGATCTCCGAAGTGCCTTGTCGAAGACCAGCCTCCCTCTGTCCCGTTGACCGTCCGCCGCCTGGCTGCAGTCCGGGACCCCGATGCCGTCCCTTACCCGGAACCCGGCCCACTCCTGTCCCCGTCCGCCGTTCCTCCCTCCCCCCAGGCGGTACTTCATCTCGCACCGCCAGGCGAAGCGCTTCCCGCCGCCCTTCCCAGGCTCCGCCGCCGCCGCCAGCACGCTGGACGCCTTCCAGGGCCCGCTGCCCGACTGGCCGCCGCCCAAGACCGACGAGGACGACCGGCCCGCCCACAGCGGCGCCGCCGGCGGCGGCCGCGGCGGCCAGTGGATGCAGGGCGGCGGCGGCGGCGCTCGCCGCGGCAGCGGCGCCGCTGGCGAGAACGGCGGCTACGGCGGCGGCGCGGGGGGCGCTGCCGGCGGCGGCGGGGGGTACGGCGGCGGCGGCGGCGGCCGGGGCCGGTCCAGGGCCAACGACGTGTGCTTCCGCTGCCAACAGACGGGCCACTGGGCCTCGGCCTGCCCCAACAGGCGCGGAGGGTGAGGGGCACGCAAGCCGGGGGGAGGGGGGGCAGTGTCGGGGCTCGGGCTCAGGGCCGGGGCTCAGGCCTCGCACGGCTGCCGGCGGGGCTGCGGGCAGCCGTGTGTCGTGCTGTGGGGCCGTGCCGCGCTGGCAGCGGCGCTGGGGCCCGGGGGGTAGGCTGTCAGGCAGGTTGTGCAGGGGAGAAGGATGATGGAGAGGGGCGGGTCTGGGAGGAGGACGGGTGGAAGAGGGAGCTTGGGGCAGGGTATTGACCGGGCACTACACCCGGGCAGGCGGCATGCGTCGAGCAGCGCATGGGCAGGCGAGCGTGTTATGACCAAGCAATGGCGTGCGTCGGGCGCTGGGCTGGCTTCGCGCCTGCGCGCACTAGCTGACGGCAAGGGGTGTGGGCAGTGTACTGGCAGGCGTGCCTGCGTTGTTGATGTGAACCCCTCTTTGCTTGGGTAGGCGGTGTGCATGGGATAGGGTCTGCAGGTGAGACTGGGCTCACCAGAGGCTTTGAGCTCCAGGGGTGAAGTTGGGTGGGTGGTCGTAGACTGCACACTGCAGGCCAGTGAGGCCACGCGAGGCGGGGATGTGGGCAACGCGTAGGCGCGAGCGACCCGGTTGCCGTAGCAGGAGGAGGGAGCCAGGATGGCCCAGCGGGGGCGGATGGCGCCAACGCGCACGGTGTTTCGCCGACGCGCTTCTGGAAGCCGACACTCTTTGAAGTCTTCGACCCCGACCCCGACAGTGTCACCCATCACTGTAATTGCCTTGAGTGGAGGTACCATAGGTTGACGCCTTGGCCAGTTCGGCCCTTGCGAGCCATCATTCTGCCCGAGAGTTTCTGCGCAACTCGCCCAGCTCACTAGCGCGACCGACTCTCCGAATTTTGTCAACCCATATACCCACTGCTCTTGGATGGGGCGCGGGAGCGCCCTGCAGCTGGCGCTGCGGGCCGCCGGGCTCAGCGCACGCAGCGCGGCAGGCGCAACAGTCGGCGATGCACTTGCCGCGGTGGAGAGCGCGCTTCAGCCATGCAGCCGCAGCTTGTGCACGCTTCACGGCCGAGGATCCATCTGCACGCCATCAACTTCGGCGTTTAGCGCAGGCAGGGCTGTGGCTCAAACGCATCGGCAAACACGCTGGTATGAGTTCTGGTTCTCATACAGGCTCTCTTGTCTCCGCAGGGGACCTGCGCAGGCCGGACTTGCCCGCTGGCGCACGCGCTATTACCACGAGCTCAGGTAGGCTGTAGAACCAAGTCTACCAAGTCCTTGGGCACCGCTGGCGAGCGAACGCGCTGGCGTGTTTTTCCCGACAAATCACGCTTCCATCCATCGCCCCGCAGCGACCGCGGCTTCCGACTATTATGAGCTGCTGGGGCTAGACCGCAGCGCCTCTGAACAGGACATCAAGAAGGCGTACTATGCGCAGGCAAAGAAGTACCACCCCGACACCAACAAGGTGGGCCTTGGGGCCTCAGCCCCTCCCCCCGTGTATGCCACTGCGCTTCAGCCCCTCCCCCCGTGTATGCCACTGCGCTTCACCCCGAGCCTGCCCTGTTCCACCTCCTTGCCCCCTGTCCTGCCTCGCATCCCCATCAACATCCTCGGCTCCCTTCCACCCGGTCCACCTTGCTTACCTCCCTTCCCCGGCACCCCACCCGGCTTTCCCCCCTCCCCTCAGGACGACCCCGCCGCCGCGGCCCGGTTCCAGGAGCTCCAAAAGGCCTATGAGGTCCTGCGCGACCCGGAGAAGCGGCGCATGTACGACACCGTGGGGCGGGAGGGCATGGACCGCATGGACAGCGGCGGCCAGTCGGGCGGACCCGGCTTCGAGGAGGGCGGCTTCCCCGGGGGCCAGGGCTTCTGGGTGAGGCCTGGGGCCGGGGGCCAGGGGACAGGGGACGAGGGTAGGGGCAGGGATGGGGCAGGTAGGGCGCCTGCTGGAAGGAGACAAAGAGACGATGTGGGTTGGGGAAGCGGTATGGGAGGAATGGCCCAGGGGGTCTCTGGCCACGCCGGAGGCCGGCCGGGGCATCACGGCTGACCTTTCCGCCCGCTTCCTTTGCCTGACAGGGCTTTCCCTTTGGCGCGGAGAACATCTTTGAGCAGCTGCTCAAGTCGGACCCGCGGCTGCAGGTGTGGACGGTTGACAAGCAGGGCCCGGGGAGAACACGGGCCGACCAATGGGCTTGAGGTCTGGAGGCGCAAGGCACTCTGGACACTGGCCTGGCTTGACGTGGTTGAACGCCTGAGCAGGGCGGGGCTTTAGCTGGCTGTATGGGGCCGTGAAGGAACGGCCTGTGGAGGCAGGCACAGGAGCAGGGGAGCAATGTGATGACCCCTCTCCCCCGTGCTCGTACGCCCTGCTCCCCAGGCCATGTTCAACCGGGTACAGATGCCGCCGCTGCGGATCTCATTCATGGTGAGACGGAGGCGGAGTGGACGTCCGGTACCGCTCAGGCAGCGGATTGGGGCTCGACTGGGGCTTGGGCCTCACGCCAGGAGTGACTGCACCCGAGTCGCGGACCCGACCCACATGCGGGTTGGCGCCCGAGCAGGACAGGGACAGGGGGTTAAGTGGCGGCGTCGCTTCCCCTGCAGCAAAAGGACGCAGACAACGCACGATTGGGGCTCAGCTGAACAGCGCTGGAGCCAGCCCCGGAGCGGGATTCAGGGAGCTCTGGGCCCAGCGAGGCCAGGGCTGGTTCGGGCCAGGACCGACCTGACAGCCGGGACTTGATTGAAAGGGCTGCGATGTGGGTCGGCCACTGGAGCCTTCGGAGGACTGCTTGCGCCGACCCCCACGCTTTGCCCCGCGGCCGAGCGTCCTGCTAGCGCCGTGCTCCACAGCTGCTGGCCTGCCCAGGCGCTCAGCTCCCCCCCTCGCTCTTGCCTGCCCTCCTTTGCCCCCGGCCCCGCTCCCCCCCTCACCCCGCAGGAGGCCGTGCAGGGCGTTCAGAAGACGGTGCAGGTCGGGCTGCGGTCGGGTCAGTCCAAGGCCGTGGTGCTGGACATCCCGGCGGGCGTGGACACGGGGGACGTGCTGGAGACGCAGGTGCGCGGACGGTCTGCGCAGCAGGGAGAGTCTGGGCAGGGGGCACGGGAGGGGTAAGGGAGGAGAGGGGTTCGTGGCAGGCGGTGGCCGGGCCTGTGCACGGCTGGCTGGGTGCATACGCGGGCCGGGAGTATGCCGCGCGGGTCGCCAGCCAGGTGCTCCGGGCTTGGCTCGCTGCGCAAGACGTGCAGACGGGACGGTGGTGGGAGCCGAGCTGGGCGCGCTTTCGGCGCTCCGCATGCGCATGCGACGAAGGCGGGGGGCGCACCAGCTACGAGCGCACTGCGCTAGGCCCCCGGCGCATACTGCATGCTCTGCTCAATACTGGTCGATTCGCTGCGGGGCCTGGCACGACGTCCCGTGCCGCACGGTGCTTTGGACGGCGGTGACTGGGCGGTCGGCTCCGCAAGAAAACGCTGCGCCGTTGGGTAGGGGCTGGCCAGGCCTACACGCCGCAGGGTGGCTTGGGGGCCCCCGGGCTGCCGAGGCGGAAGGCGTATCCGGGATGGGGTGGGGCTGCATCGAGTCAGGCAGGTCGACTCAGAAGGGGCGCTCGCGCGGCCTGCTGCTAAGTTTGCTGATGATAGGATCGACCGGTGTGTCACATTAGTTTCTGAACGCATACAATATGGAACTACACCCCCGCCCCCGGTCACCCCTGGACTCCCCCGCCCCGCCGTCGCCCCCTGCAGGTGGACATGGCGGGAGCCGGCCGGCGTGCCAGCCCCAAGCTGTCGGTGACGTTCCCCATTGAGGTGCTGCCGCACCCCAAGTTCCGGCGCCAGGGGGCGGACATCTACACCTCCCTGGAGCTGCCGCTGAGCCAGGCGCTGCTGGGGACCACGGTGGGGGCAGGGCTGCCCGGGGGCGGAGGAGGGCCGTGGGGTCGTGCAGGACAGGCAACGGTGGCGGAGGCGAGGTCGACAACGACCCGAAACCTGCCCTCACCTCGCCTCCAGGCTTTGCCCGAGCAGAGCTGTTAAACTCGGGGCCGAAATCTTGCCATCCAGCGTCCAAACCCATTCCCTCTCCCATGCGCCCCCTCACCCGTCTCCCCACCCCCCAGGTCCGTGTGGAGACCCTGGACGGTGGCGTGGACCTCCTGGTCCCCCCCCTCACGCAGCAGGGCGACCGCCTGCGCATCCGCGCGCGGGGCGTGCTGGTGCCGCGGCGGGGCATCAAGGGCGACCACTACGTTGACGTGACGTGAGCGCTGGGGGGCGGGGCGACGGGGGCGGGAGTGGGTGCAAGGAGTAGGGCGCCGGTGGGGGCCGTGGGGGGCGCTGGGTGCGTGGGCTTGGGACTCCCGCGACGGGGCTCTAGGGCGGTGGCCAAAGGGCTTCGGAGTGTTGTGGGTGTGTGGGGTAGGTAGGCAGGTTGGGGCTGGTTGACTGGGTGGGGATGGGTGGGGTGTGGCGTGCACTCGGCGGCGCTAGGCGTGGGCGCTTGCAGGAGTGCGCGGCGTGGGTTGGGCGTCATGCTCTGCCCCTGATGAGTGATGACGTACCCTAACCCAATTTCCTGCTTTTTCCTGCCGCCTCCTCCACCCTCTCCCCTTCTGCCCCGCAGCGTGCAGCTGCCCCGCGCGCTGACGCCGCGGCAGCGGGAGCTGCTGATCGAGTTCCAACACGAGGAGGACCGCAAGCGCCAGGCGGGCGGCCAGGGGCAGGCGGGCGGGCAGCAGAAGGCGCAGGGGCAGGCGGGGCGGTAGCACCGGGCCTGGGGGTCAGGGCAGCTGGTGTGTTATCGGGGACATCGAGGTGCGGCGGCGAGCAAGAGCGGGGGCGAAAGTACATGCAACGTTGCGGTGGTGGATCTGGTAGTGAGGTGCGGACCGCGGGCGGAGTGTGAGGCCTGTGAGCAGCGCGGGGCCAGACAGCGGCCAGGACGGGGAGCCGTGGAGGAAACAGAGTGTCGCCTGTGACGGGGGAACGGGACAGGGTCCAGGCAGGCCCAACGCTGAACTTTGGGCTGGTGGCTTGGGGGCTGCTGCATGGGGGCTGCTGCATGCGGAACCTCATGGCCCACAACGCTCCCAACGCCTAGATGGCCCCCGCCTTCGGCACGCATGTCGGCGCCAGTTCCTGCTTCGGGCACCCCCTGCTTCCGGTGCACTGGCTAGAGGGCTTCTGTGCTCGCGTGGGCCATGCAGCGTAGTCAGGGCCATGTCGGCTGAAGTCGCTGAACGCGTCGATGTAGCCGCTGCCGCAACGCGCGAGGAGGCAGGCAGGTGCCAGCTATGCATCGCCAAGGCGGGGGCTACAGCCGCGTGCCCGAACGGTACTTTCCCGGCTCCGAGTGTTGGCCCCCGAGTGTTGAGGCCCCGGACTTGTGCGTGCAGGCCGTTGTCGGTCCCGCCAGAGCTCGTAGGCCCACCTGTGCTTCAAGGTGGAGTACATCGTGGCAAGAAGCCGCATCGTATAGGTGAAGCTGGCTTGGGGGCACGCGGTTAGGGCAAGGCCTGGCAGGGGTGGCGAGCCGCGAGCGCCGCGAGCACCAGCCCCTGGGGACCACAGCCTCTGTGCGCTGCTGCGTGGTGGCTCAACCCGTCCGGCCTAACAGCGGGCCCAGCACTACTCCCACGCGTGCCGGGGAAGATTGGGGGGGGGGAGGTCTAGCGGCGGGCCCAGCGCGCGGGCTGCAAGCGCTAGCATTCGTCAGCTTCGCGGAGGTTGGGCGTTGGCCCGGTATGTCACCAGCTGCGCGGTTTGTGAGCGATGTGTGTAACCGTCCGCAAGACATACAGACGGGACGGTGGTGGGAGCCGAGCTGGGCGCGCTTTCGGCGCTCCGCATGCGCATGCGACGAAGGCGGGGGGCGCACCAGCTACGAGCGCACTGCGCTAGGCCCCCGGCGCATACTGCATGCTCTGCTCAATACTGGTCGATTCGCTGCGGGGCCTGGCACGACGTCCCGTGCCGCACGGTGCTTTGGACGGCGGTGACTGGGCGGTCGGCTCCGCAAGAAAACGCTGCGCCGTTGGGTAGGGGCTGGCCAGGCCTACACGCCGCAGGGTGGCTTGGGGGCCCCCGGGCTGCCGAGTCGGAAGGCGTATCCGGGATGGGGGCTGCATCGAGTCAGGCAGGTCGACTCAGAAGGGGCGCTCGCGCGGCCTGCTGCTAAGTTTGCTGATGATAGGATCGACCGGTGTGTCACATTAGTTTCTGAACGCATATAGTTGACAACTGCGGGGTGTCTCGCTCAGGCTGCTACCAACGCTACAGAGAGCCTGCTGCATCTTCCCCCGAACTTGAGCCCAAATGGCCTGCTCTTCTTCTGCCGCCTCGCCGTGCCGGGCCGCCCCGCCCATGTTCAAGGGCGACGCCGACGGCCTGGTCGATGACCTGGTTGCCGCCTGCGCGGCGCCGCGCCAGATGGCTGCATCGCGGCCGCTTCGGGAGCGCGAGCTGACGCCCTTCTCGTTCGAGGATGCCCCTCCTCTGCCCAAGGCCGCGGCTCGCTCGCCGCCTCAGGGCCGCTCGCCGCGGGCTTCGCCTCCCAAGCAACAGAAGACGTCCGGCTCGCCCGGCCGCTCCAACAAGGCCGCACCTTCTACTGCGTCCTCGTCCGGCCGCGGCTCTATGGATGGCCGTGCTGCTCACCGCATGCCCAAGCAGCAGCCCTCCGCCGCGCACTTCCAGTCCCTGGACGATGAGCTGGTTCGCGTCCTGCGCGGGTCCATGCCCGCTCAGCAGCTGCCGGCGTCGGCCTCCAAGGTCTCTGCGTGCCCGGGCTTCTTCACGAGGTGAGAGAGGCCTCGCCGGGCGTGCTGGGCGGGTTCCAGCGATGCGGGTCATCCTGCGGTTTCGCTGGCGCGGCGCACTGCACCTTGGCTCGCAAGCACGGGCTTGGGCGGCCTGCGTGAGCCCTATCAGCTGCCACTGCAAGGCCTGCGCTTGCGCGAGCTCACGTCTAAGGCGTTTCTCCCTGGCCTTCACGTGCTCGCTTTTCGCCTCGCCTTCTTGTCGCTGCGCGCTCCTTTTGGCCCTCAGCCCGCGGCCGTCCGACATTCCGATGCCGACGATGTGCCTCCTCGGCAAGGCCACGCTCGTCAAGGCGTAAATAACGACTGAGACCTACATGTGCTGAAGAGCAGTTGAACTTGAGAGGCGGTCAATGACGGCGCGACCAAGGCCTGCCATGGCGCGCAACGGCAACCACGATGCAGCGGCTCGCCCTTTGCCAGGGCAGCCGCCGCTCGCCGAGCGGCCGGGCAGGCAGGTGTGCGCATTTAATGGTGCTATGCTTAGCTCCCCCCTGATAAGTCAAGGGCATTTCCCTTGGGGGACTGACTGACCTAGAAACATGGGCGTGGGCCAGTCTCCACGCCGCGCTCACCCTGGTGGTGAAGCACTGGGGCCTTGGGTTGTTGCAGCGGTAACTTCCCGCGTATCTTGTTGGGGTCTGTAGCAGCAGTCGAGAATGATGCAGTCGTGGGGTCCAAGCCCGGGGCGGGTGTTTCGGGTGCTGCGATAGGCTCCCGTCTTGCCCTCACCCCGTGGCGCCACCTTGCGCTCGGCTTGGTCTGGTCGTCTTAATGGACTGTGTGTGGCGCTGCTAGTAGGTAACATGAACAAGCGACGGTGGTGTTGCTACGTACATAGGCACCTGGTCGTTTGCGCATCGGTTGCCTGCGTGGGCGGTACCGTGCATTTTTGCGAGGTGTGTCTGCGCAGCGCCCTCGTAGCTTGTGGGCCGGGCGTGTGACGGCTTGGTTGTGCGGGCTGGCTTCGCCCGCAGGCGACGCGCACCACAGCGCTGTCGTCGCGGACGGGCCCCATGCCATGCGTACCATGGTTCGGTGCGACTCGTTACGTTACTTGCGCTGCCATTGATGGACAAGATTATTCGTACCCATGATCCCCGCCCCCACCTGTCGTGGGAGCGGCGGCCTTGACTGACCAAACATACCCGCAGTGTTTCTCGCACGCACAGCACGCGCTGCGGCTGGGCTTGAACGCGGTGAGGTCCCGTGGGCTACTGCTACGGGTTGACGCCTGACTTCTGACCACATCAATACTGTGCGTGTTTCCTGTTTGTTCCTGTTTGGAGCCGCGATTCGTGTGCCCACGCGCATTTGGGGAAGATCGCCGCCTTGCACTGGGGGGGTGGTCTCAATACCCGATGCGGGGAGGGCTGCAGGGAAGTGTTGCTGCTTGCGAGAGGTTTCTGTGAGGCATGTCGTGCAAACTGTCGTTGCTTGCGAGATGGGGTGTCTCTGTCACGCTGTGCCCCGACGCGCCCGCCTTTTAAATCCAGGGCGTGTTGGGGTCGGCGGGGCAATGGGACGGACAAGAAACGCATCCACGTCTACTACAGCCGGGGCCTGGCCCGCCGGCGTGCTTTCCTTATGTGCGTCCTTGGGATCTTGGGTTGCTGCTGCCTAGAGTTGCACTCGATTGTGCTACTCAACATTTTGAATGCGGGGAGAAATTGGGGGGACTATGGGATAGCGGGTAGGGTAACTGTTTAACAGGCATGCTCGTGCGTGTGCGGAACCATGAAGGCTAGAATTGCAGGCGGTGCATGTGTGGCGGTGTTTCGTGCGCGCGTTGCCCCAGCCCCGTGGGGGGTGACGGCGCCTGCATCGTTCGCGGGTGTGGTGGATGAAGAGCCTCTGAGCGGGTCGATCCATAAATGGCAGATGGTTAAGGGGTCTTGGACAAGCGGTGGCGGTGTATCAGTAGGGTCGCTGGTTCTTTTCTTGCGCACCCCGAAAGCCTAACCTACTCTCGAGGTGTGTGCGAATCTGCTGCACAGATATGTAGCGTCGTCGCGCGCGCATGGTTAATGCGTGTGCTCGGCTTTGGTTTTGTCGGCTCTTGTTTGGAGAACCCACGAAGCCGCTCCCGTCTGGGGGCTTGGCCATTCTTTCCGGCGCGCGGGTGTTGGGCGCGTCCGTTTGCCTGGAAGAGAGTTTGCGAGGACTTCGGCTGAGAGAGGCAATCCGTGAGCGCTGCGTGGGGCGAGCTTGTCTAGCGAGGCACGTGGGGCGGCGGCCGGGCATCCCTAGCTTGCCGCCTTGCACCTTATGAACCAAGTTCGACCGGGGCATACTTACCACCGTACCTGTATGATTCTTTGGACAGTCGGGCTAGGTCCTAATGAGGACAGCCCGAGCGCGGTCTTTGTGGCCGACTGAATGAACGAAATGCGTGGTGTCCGTGTTGTTGCGCGTCTTTGCTTGAGCAGGTGTCGCTAGGGCAGTGCTTCCGTGCGTTTTGGGGTCGACAGGGGTCCTTGGGTTTGCTGGGCCGCGTGTTTGGTCTTGATACATGTTGTGGTACCACTTGCCGCTGGTGGCTGCCCTATAAAAGTAGTGCCACTTGCTGCTGGTGGCTGTCCTAGCACGATAACGATAGGGAGAGGCGCCCTTGCGCTCTCCGTTTCTGATAACACAGGCAGTAGGAAGAGGGCCCGAGCTCCTCCAACGTTATGCGCCAGACGCAGTTGTAAAACTCAGTTGTCAACCCGGCTTCTGACCCTCGGTGATCCCGCTTCTCTCCGGCCCCCGTCCACTGATATCCACCTCCGCACCCAGCAGCGTCTTGCCCAACAGCAGCTTCGTTGTCAGCTCCGATATCTTACCGCGTGCTATGTAGCCTCTGGACAGCCTGAGTATCCGACACACACATCAAGCTGAGGTATCAAGACTCCCAGGCTCATGCGAGCAGCCCTTCACACATCAAGCTGAGTGAAGTGGGGGCCGCGAGGCGCGGGCCAGGGCAGGATCAGGCAAGCAAGCTAGCCCCATGTGCCAGACGCGATCAGCACGGGAAGCCTGCAGCAAGAACATCAGAGGTGCTAGAATACGGTAGCCAGTAACTGCCATCACCTAGCAAGGTCTGATGCGAGCAGCACGAACAGACCTTGCCTGGGCTGGTTGTAGAGCCCCCAGCACGTGGAGCGGTCCGGCTCGGGGACCAACTTAGCCCCTGAGCCCAGTATCTCCGCAGCGGCGAGGGGGTCGACACCAGGCGTGGCTGTGGGAGAGCCACCGACGAGCCTTGGGTAGGCTTGGGTCAGGGCAGCCTCTTCGGATAGCAACGGCGGCGGTGGCAGCGGGGAGGCTGCTGTACCACCTGATGGCAGTGACAACGCTGGGGCCGTGGCCCGTGGGCGAAGGGGGCCTTTCGCAGAGACACTGGAGACAGGCAAGGCCAGGCAAGGCCAGGCCGCTATTGACTGCTTCCTGGGCACCTAGTCTAGTTCCCTTACGGGTAAGGCCCAACCCCATGGCCCGGTGATACTCTTCCCTTCGCCTTCCCCGTAAGCTTACCTTCGGGAGAACGTGCGTGTTTTGCACGACAGAGGCCGACGACAAGGGCCTCCTTCCAATTCTTAGGGAGCATATACTGCTTGGTTCTTCAGAACTTCCTTCTCGAGCCAAGCACATAGTCGGTCCGGCTCCTTGTGGCTTGCGATGCCTCGGCATCCGCGCGACTGGCTAAATAGCAATTGCCCAGACAGCAGCTACTGCCAGCTTAGATGCCCTGAGACTGCCTTTTAAGCCCGTCGACGTTGAAGGGGCTGGTCACCAGCATGTCACAACTGCATGTACACTTCGTGGCAAGCGGCGGGGATAACTAAGCACCGCAACAGGAGGACTGTGTGGATAGGAGGCATAAGTAGTGGCTGCACCACCGCCAAGAGTCGGAAACCACCATGGTCGCGCAGCAGCAAAACGCTGGGCTGGCGCTGTACTCTGTAGCGGGCCTGGATAAGGGCCGGTCCTCGACTCGTCTGCGCGTCCCAGCGCAAAAGGGCTCGCCCTCCGGTCGGGTAAGCGTCGCTCGGCCTCCCCCTCCCTCCCCCGTCTCTTTCTTTTCCCCTGCCTGTCCTTTTCTCCCGTCCGCCGCGCGTCGTCTGGAGAACAGACAACCCTACACCGCCTCTCTTGCACTCCACCGAACCCTCTCCCCACCTCACGCCCTCCCCACAGCCCGCGGCCGACCCTCCTTCGCCGTCCTACCCGCCCGCGCCGCGCTCGCCCAAGCCCTTCCCGGGCGCGCTCCCGGGCCACACGGTCCCCACCTGGAACCGCCCCGCCCTCCACCAGCCCGGGGGGGTGCCCCCCGACCACCAGTCCCACCACTACCCCTTCGGGGCGGGGCCCGCGGGCAGCGGCGGCGCCCAGGGCGCCGCGGGGCTGCCGGGCTCGGTGGCGGTCACGGCCCTGGCGGTGGACAGCCCCGGACGGCGGCCGCCGCCTCCGTCGGCGGAGCGGTCCCCTACGGCCAGCATGTGAGGCTGAGGTGGAGGGGAGGAGGGAGGGAAGGGGGTGTGGGGGGCGGTGGGGGGCTGGGGAGTCCGTTGAGGGGGGCGGGCGTGGGGGCTGCGGTGGGGAGGGGTGGTGTGGGTGATGAAAGTCAGGGATCAGTGTGGGACTCCAGGGCCTCGCCCACCTGTCCCGCTGCCCCTTCCCATCCCACTGACCCTCCGCACCCCGTCCGTCTCTCCCCTGGCCCTCTCTCCTCACCCCTCCCACCCCCCCCCCCCTCAGCGCCTCGGCGCACAGCCCCCGCTCCAGCCGCGGCGGCGGCTACCGCAACACAGGCCCCCCACACCCAGGCATGCGCGGCCCCGCGCTCCCCTCGGGTCGGTCCATGTCTCCCGGCGTGCTCCGCCACGTCAGCGCAGCATCCGGCTCGACCGCGGGGACCCCCATCAACACGGTCCACATCGCGGGCCAAAACCCGGCCGTGCTCTGGACCGTGTCCCCGCCGCCGCCCGGCGACGGCTACAGCCCCCGCCCGCCGCCCTCGCCCTCGCCCTCCTCCGGCCTGGGCTCACCCACGCGCCGCGACCTCATCCCGGAGTCAGACCCGGGCGCCAACGCAATTAACGCCGGCCAGCTGCCGCGCCTGCACGTCCGCCCGGGCTCCGCAGGATACTCCAACGGCGGCGGCGCAGCCGGAGCCGCGCCCTCGCCCAGCGGCCATGCGGGCAGCAACGGCGGCGGCAGCGGCGGCGGCGGCGAGGGTGGCGGCTCGGAGCGTTTCTCCCGCGGGCCGCTCAACGTGGCTCAGCTGCAGATCGGGGCGCTGCAGGCGGAGGCGCTGGCGCAGGGGCCGCACTCGCCCTCCGCCCTGGGGCCCCACGCCGCGCCCACGGGCGCTGCCTACGTGTTCCGGGGCGTGGGGCGCTCGGCGCTGGCGGCCGCGGCAGGTGCGGTGCGGCGGTTGGTGGGGTGGTTGGTGGTCCTGCAGGAGCTTGGGTGGCTAGGCGTCGGGGTGTGGGAATGTAGCGGCATGCTACGGTATCTGCCCCGCCTGCCCTCTAAGTCGCTAGACTGCCGGCCCCCTTCACCCCTTCCCCTCATCCCGCCCCCCACGCCCCCCGCAGAGGCCGGCCTCATCTCCCGCACCTCGCTCCCCCGGGCGCACCCCAACCCGCACCACCCCGCCAACCACCCCAACCACCCCATGCGGTCGTCCGGCACCGGCGGCGACGGCGACGCCTACCCCGGCTCACCGCACCCTCCCCCGGGCTCGGCCCCGGGCCTGCAGTCCCCCCACAGCGCGCACCTGCGCTCCGCCCACAGCCCCGTGTCTGGGTCGGGGGCGGGGGTGTCGGAGGACGGCGAGGCGGCGGCGGCGGCGGTGGCGCAGGCGCAGCTGGCGTGGCATATGGTGGGGCAATTCGCCCGCAAGCGCACGCTGGCCGGCGTGATGCGGGAGTGGCGGGTGAGCGGGGGTGAGGGGGTGGTTTGAGGGGTAGGCAGGGAGGGTGTGTGTGCGGGGGTGGTGGTGGTGGGGTGCTGGCGCCGCGGGCGCCCGACTGCGGTGTGAGGGCCGGGGCTCGGTTGAGGGGTGAAGCGAGAGGATACGGGGCTGCGGTCAGACCGGCGGCTTATCGCCCGCTTCCCACATGACCCACACCCTCCAGCTCCTCCATCCCAAGCCCCTGCCTCCGCTCCTCCTGCTTGTTCCCATCCGCCTTACTCCTCCCCACCTCATCCGCTCCACCCTCCCCCTCGCCCCACCCCCCCAGGCTCTCGTGGAGGAGGCCAAAGCCCGCCGCGCCGCCGCCGCCGCCATGCGCCGGCGGCTGGACGCCATTGCCCTGTCGCAGGCCTTCCGGGCCTGGGCAGCGCTGGCGGCTCGGCGGCGCCGCCAGCGGCTGGTGCTGCGCCGCGCCGCGGCCCGCCGCCTGCGGGCCTACTTCTGCGCCTGGTGGGAGCAGGTGGGGACGCGGCAGGCGGGGCGCAAGCTGCAGCTGCTGCAGGAGGTGGCGGCGGCGATGCCGGGGGCCATCAGCGATGAGGGGCTGCGGCTCATGGTCGAGCTGGAGGGCAGGGTGGCGGAGGCGGCGGCGCGGGAGGAGGCGCGCGCGGAGCGGGAAGCGGCGGCAGCGGCGCGTGGAGAGGGCGGCGGGGAGGGCGGGGCAGAGGAGGGGTCGCTTTGGTCGGCGCTCACGAGGGAGGTGGCGGGGCAGGCGGAGGCTGGGGCGCTCGGGGATGCAGGCCGGAGTGAGCCGGGGGCGGAGGCTGAGTCAGCAACGGGGTCGGGCTCTGAGCCTGAGCCTGGGGCTGAGCCTGAGTCGGGGGCTGAGCCTGAGGCCGAGGCTTCGTCCGCCGCCGCCGAAAGCTCCGATCGGGCAGCGGCGGCGCTCGAGGCGGATGCGGAGGCAGAGGCCGGAACGGCGGAGGCGGCGGAGGCGGAGGCGGAGCCGCAGGACGAGTCGTCTGCCGGGCCTGGCGAGGCTCAGGCGGAGCCGGAGCCAGCGCCCGAAGCAGCGGCGGAAGCCACGGCGGACCCCGCGGCGGAGGCCTCGGCGGCATCGGAGCCAGAGCGGGAGCGTCAGGACGAGGAAGCGGAAGCGGAGCCGCAGGCCGAGCCCCAACTCGAGGGCTCCCTGTTGCTCGGGTCAGCGGAGGCCTCTGCCGACCGGGGCGATGCGTCGGGCGCCGCCCGGGCGGAGGCGTCCCAGGACCAGCCGTCGCCTGGAGAGCCGGGCGCTGAGGTGGAGGAGGAGGGGCAGGAGCAGGCGCAGGAGCAGGAGCCAGGGCAGGAGCCGCCGACTCGGGAAGGGGGCCCCGAGGAAGGCGACGCTTCGGGCGGTGCTGATGCCGGGAGGAAAGCCGAGGCAGCAGAGCAGGAGCCCCATCCCGAGGCCAGCCTTGGGGCGGAGCGCTCCTTAGGGCAGCCGCCGCCCGCGGAGGCCTCCGTGGTGGCGGCGGCAGCGGAGCCTAGCGCAGGGGCCGAGCCGGAGCCTCAGCTGGAGCAGGAGGAGGCCCCCGGTGATGGGCCGGGTCCGGGGGCAGAGGCGGAGCCGAGTACCCAGGCTGATGTGGAGGCTGCAGCTGGAGCGGAGGCAGAGGCTGAAGCTGCAGCGGAGGCAGAGGCGCCGGCGGAGGTCGAGCCTGAGGCCCAACCGGAGCCGGGGCCAGGGCAGGAGCCGGAGCCGGAGGCGGCGCAAGAGCAGGAGGAGGGCATGGAGCCCGAAGCGCAGCCCCAGCCCGATGCAGGGGCAGAGGGAGAGCCAGGGCCAGAGCCGGAGCAGGAGCCGGAGCCGGAGCAGGAGCTGGTTGCCGAGCCGGAGCCAGAGCTGGAGGGGGTCACGGAGCCGGAGGCTGAAGCCCAGCCCGAAGCTGCTGCTGAGGCAAATGACGACGCGGAGGCGGGGCAGGATGCGGGGGTGGAGGCAGAGGGTGAGGCCCAGCCGGACGCTGAGGCAGGTGCCGACCCCGAGCGGCAGACAGAGGCGGATCCTGACGCAGGGAGCCCGCTGGATCCGGAGCCGGAAGCGAAGCCGGAAGCGGAAGCGGAAGCGGAACCGGAAGTGGAAGCGGAAGCGGAAGTGGGACCGGAGCCGGAGCTGAAGCCAGAGGCCGACCTAGTGCAGGAGGCGGAGGAGGGGCCTCCGGCTGAGGATGCCGGTGATCCAGGACCCGAGCCCGAGGAGGGCGGGCCCGAGGGTGAGGGCTCAACCCCCGCGGAAGCCGACGGCGGGGGTGGCGGTGCCGGCGGCGGAGAGGGCGAGGGCGCGGCCGAGGCCGGGCAGGCTGCAGACGACTTGGGGCTGGGTGGCGAGGGGGTAGCGGAGGCAGGGGAGGCAGGGGTCGAGGAAGCAGCTGCGGGGGATGCCGCGCCAGATGCTCGGGCGGAAGGGGCAGGTGAGGAGGCGGAGGCCTTCTAAAGCAGTGGCCGTGGCAAGGATGGAAGCAGCGTCTCACGCACCGCCCCCGGGGCGGAGCTCTTAGCAGGATGAGGCAAGGGTATGAGGGGCAGAGTGCTGTGATGAGGTTACGCGCAAGGCGCTGTCACCAAATGTATTGTGCTGAGCTGGGACTACTTGGGGTCAGACAAGCGACTGCCCGTACCAAAGACCTAGATGTGGGCGGACTGGCCTTGACGTCTTGGCTACCGGCTTCCAGCATGCAACCGCATTGCCGTGCTGCCGCCGCTCTGTCCTGGCTCTGGCTCTCGCACAGCTTATCGCTTGCTGTGACTGACTCGGAGTGCCAGCCCGCTGATGCTACCGCTCATTGTTCGTGGGGCCTGTCATTCCTGGCATGTTGGCTGGGAGTAGTTGCGCCAGGGTTTGAAGCAAAGCGCAATGCAGCGCCAGGGTCGTGCCAGGGTCTCTTCAAGCGAAGGGCATCAAGTAAGCTCCCAGCGAGGGCGCATCCGTGGACGGGCAGTCCCCCATCAGGCATCTGTACCGCATTCTGTGCCCTCCCTCCCCTGTGGCTTTGCATGTCCACAGCTCAACACATTTCGCAAGCGGCTGGCGACAAGCTAGCCTACGTGCTGAGGCCAATAGCGCTTGCCCCATCACCAAGCCACCGAAGCATCCGTCCTTCGCAAGCTCATGGAGGCAGCAGTGCCACGTCAGCCCCCGCTCAGGCCATGACCAATACCTCCAGCACGAACTCAGACCCAAGCGGACACACCACCCCGCTGCGGCCCTCTTGTTGTCCTTGCGTGCTGTCCCCGTTTAGGACACCTCCGCGACTGCCCCCAGCAACGGTGCTGGGCGGTACCGCAGCCCATCTAGACCGTCACGCGCACGCCCTCGCACAGGTCGCGGCTGCGCCTGACGTCGGAGCGGGCGCACTCGGTCTGGATGGTGAACATCGGGCCTGGGGGTGCACAGTGTAGGAGCAGATGTGGGGGCAGGTGGCGGGGTTCGGAGACCCAGAGAGCTGCAAGGGCTGCAGCGGCAGGCACTTAAGCAGGCATGCAGCCCGCCGCCGTCATGGGCTCACCGTCGCGTACGCGGTCCAAGAGCATCGCCCATTTCGCCCCCGCGTTGGGCTCGCAAACGATGGCACTGGCCGTGAAGTTGACGTTATACTGCGGGGTTGTGGAAGGGGTAGCGGGAATACCACATAGGGCTTGCCGCCGGCCCACGGCCTCCTCCCCCGCCCCTGGCCAACCGCGCTTGTGTAAGCCACACGGGCACATCCCCAATGCTGGTGTAGGCAGGCCCTGACACTGATAAGTCACTTACGACTTTTGAAAAGAACTCCTTGGACCAGGAGCGCAGGAAGCAGCCGTCCTGCAGGTATGGGGTGGATGCGGGGAGCGCAGGGGGACGGGGCACGCGGTGAGGCAGCTGGCGGACCCTTTGGGGAAGGCGGGGTGCACCGAACAAGCCCGCTTGTATGAGGAACAGCTACGTATGTCTGTTGAGGTGGGGGCACTGGGCGGGCGCTAGCTCCGCCTGTGCACGGAGCCGTAGCTTCGGGGTCCTGGGGCCTGCGCACGCACCAGCAAGCACTGATTCGCGGCGTCGATGTCCATGGTGCTGTCCTCCACGGCAATGGCTTTCATGTTGAATGGCTCATACCAGGTGACCTGCAAGTATCGTACGGCGAGGGTCCAGGGCGGGCTCAGCGCTGCAGCGTTTCTTGGCTTGTGCTTGGCGACTCGCGGAGGTGCCCTGTCATGGCGAAACGGTGACCCCCGGCAAGGTTCCGTACGTACGTTGTTTAGGTCCCCGCAGCCCTTGTCGTACGCGTCGGCCTTTTCGAGCATCTTGCCGTACGCGCTGCGTTAGCAAGCGGCGGGGCGTCGCACGAGTCGTACGCGTTTGTGGTCAGGCGGATGGCAGGGCTTTAGCATAAGCAAACCAGCTGCACGACGGTTCTCGCAAAGCCCCTGCAGGGCCCCGCCGCCCCACACTCCTCACACAATATGCACCCAGCTTACCCCCTGCTACCCTCTCCCCCCCCGCCATGCGTAGACGCTTGTGCCCACACCCCCACCCTTCCGCTTTAAACCCTCACCAGTCGCCGTTGACCCCGTAGTATGTTTGTACCCTGCACGTCATCACAGCAAACACTCAAGCAGCGATCGACGTGGCTTGCTCTTGCCACCTGGCAAGCCACCCACCGGAGTCAATTTGTCAAGGTATGGGGTCACTCGCTATCGACCGCACGAAGGCCGACTCCCGGCGGTGAAGCAGCCGCAGACCCACCAGTCATTCCAGGCAGTGTAGTTGAACGATTCCTTCTCAGGAACGCCGTAGTTATCGATAACCTGCAAGCGTAGGAGTTAAAGCGATGTAGGGGTCGAGCGGTTTGTCGGGGTGCAAGGGGTGGAGGCGGGTAGGTGAGCGACGGAGGGGGTGTGGGTGTATTTGTGCGAGGGTACTATCAAGTGGGGAGGGGTAGACGCCGGCAACCGGGCAGCGGCTGTCGCGCTACAAAGTGCAGCCCAGAGAGGAGGGCTAGGACTCGCCATGTAGAGACTACAAAGCTCCACACGTCTATCGTGCATGCACGCGCGCGCACCCTCATGCATACCTTAGCAAGCGTGGTCTTGGGAACGCAGCCACCGAACACGGTGGGGCCGCCGTTCTCCTTGGTCCTCTCCGCCTCAAGCTCAACGTAACGCTCGTACGTGTCCTGCGGCAATCAAGTACGACAGGCAAGCAGTAAATCCAGCGCGGGCGCATGGAAGGCGGGCGCAGTGGGGCAGGGGCCCGGGGAGCAAGGTGGGGGACACAGGGCCGCATCGGCAGACGGAGTACGATACGGCTAGGGCGGTCCGCCGTACTCACGTAGATCCAGGTCCAGCTCCACTCGCAGTCTCCCGTGCACTGGGGGCCGGAAGCGGGGAAAAACAGGCAGGCAGCACAGTCAATTGCCCCGAAGGGACAATAGGAAGGTGGCGGTGCTTGCAGTGAGGGATCGACGAATTGAAGCCAGCGGCACCGAGACAGGGTAGGAGCTTGAGAACTGGGTCGCAGGGGAGATGCATGGGTGTGGAAGGAGAGCCCAGGTGCCGCGGGCGAGAGGGTTTGAAGCCCGCCCTGACTGCCTCCACCCTCGCCAGCCCGTCTCATGTCCCCCACCCCCTGCGCCCTGGACCGCATGCCCCCACCTCGTCCGCAAACAACGTCTGGCAGTAGCGGTGCTGGACGCTGGGAACGCCTGCGGCAGGACCCGCAGGCGGAGAAAGATACGGCGGGCCGGTCAGGACAGGTGGGGCGGGGGCGGGAACAGGTCGAGGCCGGCTGGGCACATCCTGCAGCCTGCCGACAGCTTGTTCCAAGCAGGGTACCGACCCCTCCGGAATGCCCCTCCGTACCAGTCTGGTACTTCCCCCCCCCCATGCATGCATGCACCGGGGCAAGTGCATGACTCCCCAGGTGTTCCACCGCTCGCCCGCCCATGCACGCACCCTCGCAGCCCTTCTCCTTGATCATGGCGCCGTACACCACGTGGCTGTACACGTCATTGCCGCAGTTGCCGTTATCAACCTGTTTGGCACGGCAACCAAGTAAGGCACCGCGCACGCACAGGCAGGAGAAGTCAGTACAGTAGCGCGGGCCGACACACCCTCGCGCACAGTGACTAACTCAAGGCTCAAGGCTTGTTGACGGTTGCTGGGCAACTCAGCCCCATGAGCACACGCTGGGCGACAGACCCGCCTGTCCGCCGCCCGTGCAACCCCGCCGACTGCATCCATCTTGCTTCCCAGCGCTACTCACGCGGCAGCGGTTCTTCCGGTCCGCGCGGCAGGCTGAGGGGGGCCGGCGGGGGAAGGGGGAACGCTGAGTACCGGTATCTGTCAGGCTGAGCAGTGGCGTGTGTGGGCGTGCAGGTGGGGCAGCCCTCCCTGCCCGTGCCCGCGAGGGGGGTGCGCTCGCCAGTCTGGTGCCAGTCAGGCCAAGCGGTACGCGGCGGCTGCCGGCCGCCCCCGCCGCCGCCAGGCGCACAAGGACAGGGTTGGCGCGGCCCGCCCTGCTGCCCGTACCGCTGAGGCTGCTTACCTTTCCTGCCCTCATCGGTTCCGTTGTTGTAGCTGAAGCAGGCAACCGTGGTGACGCCGTCCTGCACCCAGGCGCGGCCTGGGATGCTCCCCGTCTTGCCGATGGTGTTCTCGAACCGGGCAACCACCTCCACGCTGGGCGGGGACGGATCGGCAGCAGAGGGGGGCAGGGAGGTAGGGCGGGAGGCGCGGCAAGGGAGGCCTGAAGTCGAGTGGGTGGCACCCTGGCGGCGCCCTGGCTTGTGTCATGGGGCAGGGGTGCCCGCGGTGTGCGCATGTCTGCCTGCTGCGCTCCTCACAGCTAGCTTGCGGCCGTGGCGGGCCGCGGGAGGCCGCACGGCACCCACTGCACTCACTTGGGGATGCAGGTGCCGGCCTCCGAGTAGTTCTTGCCGTCTCCAAAGGTCTGAATGGCAGAGGAGGTGAAAAGATTGAACCAACAATGGAGTCGAGAGTCTGGCGCAGCATGCATAGCATTCAGGTGGCTGGAGGCAAGCAAGGACGGGGCCGGCGCTGCACGGCGCTAGCTGCAGCCCTTGTATGTGCGGCGGTACCGACGGCCGCCAGCGGCCCCGTGCGTTGCAGCAGCAGTTTCTAACCCAATGTTCTGTTCAATGCATGCTTACGTTGAAGTTAGGGTAGAACTTACAGGCCTGCATCCTGTTGCGGTGAGGCGGCGGTACGCCGGAGGGCGTGAGGGGGCAGGCGATGAGGTACAGGCGGCGGGTTACGGCAGGGTTACAGCAGGCGAAGTCGTGTTCGCCCGGCGTGGCTGACGTGGCACAGAGCCGCCTAATTCTAGCATGCCAGGCGGTCCGTTTGTGTGTCCAGCCCCACCACCAGCGCGTTGACACCCAGCACTCACATCTGGGCGGGTTTCTTGGCTGGCGGGGGCCGCCTCGTCAGGAGTGAGGCGCCGAGCCCGCTGCCCGCCATTTCCTTGAGCAGGCGCTGACGCACGCCATACTCCGCACCGTAGCTGTTAGGTGATGTATAAACATTAGGGGTTGTGAGGACGCGATCGGAGAAGCCCCTTTGCGCCGCTGGTGCCGGGCGAACACGCTGACGGCCGCGCGAAAAGCGGCCCGACGACGTACCCCGCGCCGTCTGCCCACGGTGCCTCACCTCTGGCGTGCCAGCCTTGCCTCCACATCCGCGATGCTCTCGAGGCGCTTGTAGGGCAGGGCAGTAGCGCAGGCGACCAGCGCGAAGAGCATGAGCGTCGCTGCCATTGGACCGCCACGGTAGAGTGACCCACAAGCCATTGTGAAACCGATTTTGTAGCGTTAAATACAGTTCTTGCGACTTAAGTACCATTCAGGGTTTCGATGCGGATGCGGCTGCGACCCATGCATATCCATGGCGCCCGCCGCGAACTCCCGTAGCCAGCGTGAAAGTATATGTTGACATGATCAGGACGGATACCGCAATTGCACAGAAACTTACTTCTCGGGGTGCCGAGCACAGGACCACTTCTTCGTGGCTCAGTCAGGCGGAGCGGCGGAACGTGCGTGCTGCATTTTCTCTAATGCATGCAGGATACACAGGAAGACAGGGTTCTCAGGGTTTATCTCACCCGACCTTGAGGCGTGCCAAAGGCCAACTGCTCCAGTCGCAACTGCGGCCCAGGCGCACCGAGCGGGCCCGCGCACAAGGAAGCAAGCGAGGCGCAGAGAGACAGAACAGGACAGAACTCACAGGATGGCAATACCTCGATCGCGGGTCCGCCTAACCCTGCTGCCTGACCCACGCCTAATGCCTGGGGGACTTGTAGTGCTGCAGTTGCGGCACTTGGAGACGGTGGGGCTTGGCCCCAGACTGGCTTCGGCCTGCTGATTCTTTCCCCGTGCCCCGAGTGGGCCGGGTGTCTCTCATCTTTGGCTCGGTTGCAGTAGGTGGCGGACTCGGTGTTGCACTCTCCCTTACGGCGCGCCTGGGGTCGGGGGAAGTTGACTCTCAGGAGAACTCCTGGACATTCTCCCCCTTTTGCGGGGCCGGCAGCTCGTCTGCCCGCTGGCCGCAGCCCTGTCACGAGTCATTCCAAATGTCAACTGCTCCAGTAGTCCAGTTGCATGGGGGTCACGCCATGGGGTCACGCCCGCCCGCTTGTGGACAAGCGAAACGTGCTGCTGGCTGCTGGATGGGTGCCTACGTCATCACCAGCACTCTTGACACACTTGAGTCAGGCCCCCTGCAGGCCCGACTGGATTCTGCTGCCCTCGGGCTGGGTTCCTCGGCTGAGCGAGGGTTGGGCACCCGGGGGGAGCCCGGGGGACGCCTGCCCGGGTCAAGCCCCGGGAATGGAGGTCCCCATGGCCAGCATGCGGCAGCACTTGCAGATTACCAGCTGCTGCTGTTTTCTTCTATACCAGCTGCTGTCCTCCTCAGCAGGGTGTGGGAGAGTGCCCTTGCATGTGCTAAGCATGACTGCTGTACCGTTGTGCGGGCATGCCGGAGGGGCTGCGTGTCATGGCGAGCACGCTGCTCTGCCTAGATGGCATGCTTGAGGCCTTCAGGCATTCGGGCCAGCCTGGGTAGCTTGGTCATGGATATGGCGCACAAGCACACAAGCATGCAAGCGGCCCATGTCTCACGATTGGCTGTCTATCGTTTTGTCCCGCCGGCACGCGCGGCAGGCGCGGTCGCCTCTGCGCCGCCCGTTGCTCCCCAGGAAGCCGAAAGGTCGGCCGCTTTACCGAAAGCCCGTGGTCCCCCATGGGGTCTAATGTTTTAGTAGCCTGGGGACTGCGGGGACAGCAGCCGGGACAATACAGATACTAGGATTACACAGAATGAAGCGTCCATTCCACGTCACCCCCTGCAGGACCCGTACGCAACACCGCCCCTCCACTCCCAACAGTGCGCACCTCCGTCAGCACGCCCTTCTTGGCCTTCCAGTTGTGGGGCGACGGGCGAGGTGGAGGCTCCCAGTGGGACCCCAACCAAGAGGCAAGCAGAGCACAGACAAGGGTGTCTCCCCCCGGCAATGAACCACAGCAGTACGTGACATGCAGGCTTGTCATTGGTGCCTCAAGCGAAACGCCACCCGCAGCAGCCTTTGTTGTAAATTGATTGGCCCGCATCCAAAACGCTACCCCATCCGGGTTGCTTCAATACGCACCCGTCCAGGAGCCTTGTAAGGCACCGCCACAAGTCACAGCAAAGCACTGTGTAAGCAATGCCCAGCACCAATGGACCCTTGGAGGGTAATGATAGACATGGGGCAGCCAGAGGACCGGTCACTGGGCCCACACCTGCCCCTGAAACATTGCAACCCCTGCTAACTCACCTCCTCCGCATGTGCCCTGCCCTCCAGCCTCGCCACGCATGTGGCTCATAACTACAACCGGTGTTGCCGTGGCATCCTAAGTGTTAGCCCTTGCGTCAAGCTGGCCAAGCGTCCTACCATGTTTCAGAGACATAGACATTAGACATAGACAAGGGTGGCTGCCCGAAGGCAGGACACGGTAAGGGCTGAGCCCCATCGACCTAGGGGACACGGGGCAGCAGCCTGGGGAATCGGGAACCTGTCGAAGTTCCCCATAACATAAACTGGGATACAATAGGAAGCAGCGAGCTGGGTGGGGACAGCTAGGGAATTTCGACGCTCACTATCCACGAACGCACGTCAGCACACAACGAATGATAAAGCCAACGCGTGTCTGCCTGTCGATACTTGCGCAAGCAACTCTTCCTTGCACTCAAGGAAGTCCTGCAGTGAAAGCCCCGCTTCCCCGTAAAGCTTTACAGAAACCCTGCTTCTCTGCGCCCCCCTCCCCAACAATAGCACGCTAACCACGGCTCGGCTGAATCACAGTTCCGTCAATGGCACGGACACACTTAGAAGCCAGCTCCCATTTGCCCTTGCTCCAGAAATGCCCCGCGCATTCTTCCCTGCAGTGCACGTTCCGTCCATGCCCCTTTCAGAGGTCACGAACCTATGCTCAATCCACACCTGCGCGCCCATCCGCCTCGCCGACCCCGTCACGTGCTTCCTGCAGCCGGCGCGGCGCTGAGCACGACAGAGGCCACGCGCGGGCTGGTAAAGGGCGAGTCCAGGAGCCTCGGCCCCTGCGCCATCGCCTGCGCCAGGGCCGCCTCGTCCACGGACATGACCGTCGACGTCGAGGAGAGGGCCTGGCTGGTGGGGGCCAGCGCGAGGGCGGGCGCGGTGGCGGAAAGGGGCGGCGGGTTGCGGCCGGACCAGCGGTAGAAGTATGTGACCATGGGGCCTGCGTGAGGGAGCCGGCGGGGTTGGCAGCGTTAGCAGCAAGGCGGGCTGGCTTGCGGTTTGAAGGGGCAAGTAGGCCAGGGTTTGACCACGAGCTCATGTGTCCATGCGAACGCACCTTCCCTCCCCTGCTTCCGCCTTCAATTGTGCCACCGACCCCTCGACCCCTTCCCGCTTCCCGGTCCACTCTGCCCGCCCTCGCCCCTTGCTTGGTTGCCACCCTCCCCTCCTCCTCGGCCAACCGCTGCCGTACCTCGGCCCTTGACCTCGATCTCTCCCCGGCAGATCCAGTCGCTGGGCACCACGTTCTGTACGGCCTTATACGTCTCGCAGCTGACGTGAATCTGCCCCGGCTCTCCTAGGGACTCCATGCGTGAGGCCGTGTTGGCCGTGTCCCCGAAGATACTGTGGTGGAAAGAAGTTAACGTGCAGCGCGAACTCAATTAGGCCATCCCGGGCATTCATTCGGACACAGCACACATGCGGTGCACCAACCCAAGTAGCGCCACCCTACACCTCCCGGCCTCTCGTGCACACATGCCCTAACCACTTGCCTGTACTTGCGGCGAATGGAGCCCACGACGCCGCTCATGACGCGGCCGGAGCTGATGCCGATGCGCACCTTGACCGCCTGGGTCGAGCCGGGCACGGTCACCTGCATGGCACAGGGCCGGCGGGGGGCAGGCGGCGAGCAAGGTGCATGGATAGGGATGGATTTAGGACACCTGAGCAGCCAGGGGCAGCCCGCGCCGCTGCCCGACAGCTACAGCTGAGGAGCCATGCCCCGTGCCCCACTGACTCCACACCGCGACCCCCCCACACAAGGTGCCGTGCGGTCTCACCTTGCGCGCCTCGCTCCGCATGGCCCGTGCGAAGCGCAGCATGGTGTCCGCGTGCTGCGGGTCGGGGCGCATCAGGCCCGTGGCCACAATGTAGCAGTCTGCAGGGCAGAGCGCGAATGGCAGGATGGTATGAGGCAGGAAAGGCGGAGCCAGGTTTCATTGTGGCGATGACGAAGAAACGTGCAGGGGCCAATGACATGGCAGACGGCGACGGGAAAGGCAAAAAGGCAGGGGCCCTTCCGCAGCAAGACGTCAGCGCCCCGGCAGCCCGGCCCTCCTCCCACCCGCCCCTCTCGACCACGCGACGCACCTCCCACAGTGTCCACCTGCGGCCCCCGGCAGCCAGGCGGGGAAGAGGGGAGCAAGACGGACCGGGAGGAAGTCAGGACCAGAGCCGTAGTGCATGGAACGCCAGGCGATGAAGATCCTCCGCCGTCCCCCGCCCGTACCGTGCGTTTCCTCCCACAGCCCGCGCTCCGCCTCGCCATCCCCATGCAGCCCCGGCCCCGCAACCCCCACGGCTTACCTTGTACACCTGCATCCGCTGGGCAAGTGCGTCGAATCGCGTGTAGAGCGTGTTCAGCATGTCGAGCACGGCCGAGGGCGGCAGCTGCGGGGAGTGGGCGGGAGAGGCGGAGGAGCTCGGGCCCAGCAGGACTCTACACAAGCCCGACGCCTTGGCATGCAACACTGCCTCGAGTGTTGCAGCGGGACTGCACACTCCTACCGCCGGATGCGACACTTCTACCGCCGTACCCCGCTCACCCGGTGGCTCATAGACGTGAAGCCCTGGATATCGCAAAAGAGCAGCGACGTGTCGTCGTGCCACTCCGCGTAAGCGATGCCACTGGTGCCGGGCAGCAGCGGGGGCGGGGCGGAGGTCGGCCCGCCGCCCACGCTTGTGCCCGCAGGGACCGGCGAGTTCACGCCGGAGAGCCCGGCCCAGCCGCCTCCGCCGGTCCACAAAGACAGACCGCCAGACACAGTCCGTGTGTGCGGCGGCGGGCTCAGCCCAGGCATGCGCAAGGCTGCGCTACTGGTACCCGCCTCTGAAACTCTCAGGCCCAGACGGCCGGCCATGGAGCGGCCTTGCGTGGCGGCGCGCACGGGCGCGGGGGCCAGGGGCGGACAGGAGCCCCGGGCGAAGTCTGGGGTGGCGGTGGCGGTGAAGCTGGTGCTCCGCGCGACGCGACCCGCGGCGGACCCCGCGTCGGCGCGGGGCGCCGTGGGCGGGCTGGCGAAGAGCGGCGTCGAGTCGGGAGCAGCGCGCCGGGGGTTGCGGTCTGCGCGGGCAGGCGGGGGGAGGTTGCGTGGGTCAGGCAGCGAGGGCAGGGCCTGGCACGGCTTGGCCTTCCCCGGCCTGACTTGCAAGGAACCCCTTTCCTTGGGAGGCGTTGATGTGTAAATGGACTTGCTTCTGATCACCCCAGCCCCCAGCCAACCTGACTTCTTATACCCAAGACCTTGTCCCGCCAGTGCTCACCTTGCTGTGTGCCCATCATCCGCTGACTCAGGTCGGTCCCGCTAGCGCCCCGATACGCCCCTGGGGGGGCTCCCACCCCACCGCCGAGCCCCACGGAGCCTGCGCCAGGGCCCTCCTGCGCCCCCACCGCCGCCTCCACGGCCGCCGCGGCGCTCCGCACTGTGGCAGCCGCGTCCGGCAGGCCCGCTGCGGCCAGCACCCGCGCAGCGTGGCCCAGTCCTGACAGAAGCGTCAGCAGCTGGTTTGACACCCCCGCGCCGAGCCCCAGGCCCAGACCCATCCCCCGCTGCGCGCTGAGGGAAGCCCGCCGCAGCAGCGAAGACATGCGGCCGGCGGGGCTGCTGACGGCGAGGCCCGTGCCCGGCCCAGGCGAGCCCACGGCCGGGGTGACGAGGCCGGGCGAGGCGGTGCCTACCTCGCCGGCAGCGGTAGCGGTGGCGGAGACGGTGAGCAGGAAGTCGTCTCCCAGGGAGTCCAGCGATGCCTCCGAGGCGCTTTGGATGAGCCCAGTCACGCCCATCCCACCCTGCTGTTCGGCATCCGACGCCGCGCGCTCGGCCTCGGCCGCCGTGCCGTCAAGGCCGCCGCCGCCACCTGCTGCACCCGCCGCCGCCGCTGCCGCCGCCGCCGCACGGTCCCGGTCCGCAGCCCTCTGCGCCGCCGCCATGGTTGAAACTCGCATGACTGTGTCCAGGAGCCGGCCCCCGCTGTCGCCACTGCCCGCCCTTCCGTCCTGGCTCCTGGGTACCCCGAGGCGCCCGCTGCGAGGGCTGTGCGCCGCCGACCTCCGCCCCGGGCTGCCGCCGGCGGTCCTGCCAAGGCGGCAGGGCTGGAGGGTTTCCGCGGAGGAGGATGCCTCCGCCACAGTCGCGAGGGATGTGCAGGACTGGGAGGCTCGCACGCGGCCCAGGCACATGCTACGGAGCACGCGCGAGACGGGCAGGTCGAGCTCTCCCTCGCCGCCTCTCTCCGCCTCAGCCGCCCCGTCGGCACTGGTGCCAGCCCCCCCATCCGCGCGGCTGAGCGCTGCCAGCTCCTGACTGTCGGACAGGACCCTCAGCAGCCGCTCCGGCCCGCCCGGCCTCCGCTCCAGCCCCACCCCGGCTTCTACGGACGAGGCGCCCGGCGCTGCACCGTCTGAGGACGTGCCGGCGCCGTTCACCGCCTTGCCGTTCGCTACCCCCGGCGAACCCGCGGCGACGTCCGCTGCATCCGGCGCCGTGCCGGCCAGCGGCCGACTCCGCAGCAACCTCAGCTGCTCGTCCAGCCGCCAGCCCAGGTCGCCCTCACGTGGGCCCTTTGCCTGGCCTCCGGCGGGGCGATCTCCGCCGCCGCCCAGCTGGGCTGAGCCTTCCACGCCACCGCGTTCCCCAGCGAACACCCCCGCCTCAGCCGCTCTCGCCGCCTGACGGCCGCCACTGGAAACGTCCAGCGACCGCGATCTCCTTGCGCCGCCCAGCGTGCCCTGGCCTTTGGCCGCCAGCACGCCCTGCATGGTGCCCGCAACCACACCGGGCACGGGTGCGTCCAGGAGGCCCTCCTCGTCGAAGCCCTCCTCCAGCCGCAGCAGCGCCCCGCTCCCGCTGGCGAGGGAGGTGGTCGCGGGGGTGGAGTCTCCGTCCAGGGAGCAGCGCACCAGCGTGTGCGTTTCGCCCTCGTGGCTGGCGTGGTAGGAGATGCGGCGGCTGCAGCCGCCGCTGCCCGCGGTCCCGCCCGTGCCGCCGCCGCCAGCACTGTACGGCGTCGACACGCCCCGGCGGCGGTCCATCTCCGTACGCAGCAGCGCGCGGGCCACGTGCTCAGGCATCAGGTCGTACAGCAGGGCCTGCGCGGCACGTGATCACCGTGGCCTCTCTAACCACTCTCTTGCCCTCATCTTGTATCCCTAGACCCTGCAGCCAATCGGAACCCAGCCCTGACCCGCACCTGTGCGGTCCCCAGCTGCCTGTGCAGCACCGCATGCGGCTCCAGCGTTCCCAGCATGAAACAAGCTGTCATGGCGATCTGTTTCGCGTGGGGTTCATAGGAGCGCAAGTAGATACAGCTGAACAATGCAGGGGCCACACGCGTTGACACTTGACAACGGGCGAGCGCCCATGCCCCGCGGACTCACCAGCGTCTCCATGGGCTTGGACCGCTGCGAGCAGTCCTGGCCCCCGGCCACAAAGGCAGCGGTCTGCCGCACAAAGGCGACGGCGGACGCGGGCACCAGCACCGCTAGCAGCAGCGCCTGAGCGTTCGGGGGAGAGGAGAGGGGAGATCGAGAAGCAGGAGCGGGACGCATGGCGGTGAATGGGGACGTGGCCAAGGCCCAGGACGCTGATAGGACGTGCAGAGGCTGGGCACGCTCATGCCAGTGCCCACCTGTGGGTCCACCACTCCCGACACGGCGTAGAGGCGCCGCTCCAACTGCGCCGCCTTCTGAAGCGCGCAGCACAGCGGTCGCAGCAAAGGCCGAGGCGCCCTCGTCCGTGCTCCGACCACGCCGCGGCCACCGCCGCAACCGCTTGGAGTGCCGTCGCCGCTGCCCCAGTCGCCGAACCTGCCGCTGACGCTTGCCCTTGCCGCGGGCTCAGTGCCCGGGTCAGGCCCAGGGTCCCCGCTGGGAGCGGGCATCTCCGCACCAAACTCCGCCTGCCGCTGCCCCTGCGGCCCCTGCTGCTCCTGCCCCTGCGGCCCCTGCTCCCGCCCCAGGCAGGACTGCAGCAGCTCGCACAGCCGCTCGCCCTCGTGCGCGTCCTTCACAAATGCCAGGTGCGTCTGCGGCGTGCGGAAGAGGCAGGCGACCGGACCGGCGGTGCGGGGTTGCTTGGGCGCAGTGCGATGCACGGGAGGCCCCGCTCGGGCGGGCGAGCCACGGCGGCCAGGCAAGCCTTGCCGACCGAGGGTCCCGCCCATACCAGAAGCCGTGACACGTCTCCTACTGAATTTACCCCTGGAACACATACGTGCTCATTTCGAAAGTCCGACAGTCCCTTCCAACTCACCACCACTGCCACGGCCATGGGGCCCAGCCCCACAATGGCGGCTCGCGCTGCCACAAACGCCGGCGACACGCCCGGTGCGGCCCAGTGCATGGAGGCCTCGAGCCTAGGACGCCGCAGGAAGGCAGCGGGAAGCGGGGAGGGCGCGAAAGGTCAGGAAGTGCAACACAGGCCCGTGCGGCTGGAGCTTGGCACCGCAGGGGAGCCCATGAGCCTCGAGGGCGCCCCTGCTCCCTCCCGTTACCACCATCATAGCCGCCTGGCCCCCGCCCCCCGGTTTCTATACCCCCGCTTACAGTGCGTAGGTGGGCACCAGCACCACTGACCCCACCAGCGTGTACACCAGGGGGGCGCCAAGGAAGATGGGCAGCAGGAAGTGGAACAGGCCTGAGCGGGTGGGGTGACGCGGGGCATGACTGCATGAGAGATGCATGAGAGACGCGAAGAGGGAGCCGCCCCGCCGCGGCTTGAGCTATGCATAGGTTGAGGGCCAGCTTCGGAGCTTAAGCCTCCCAACCGAGCCCGCCCAGCAGCGCTGCGCCCAGGGCCCAGCCCAGGCCCGGACAGGTCCTACTCAATCCCAACTCTGCCCACATTGGAAAAAGAGCTCGATGGCGCCCCCCAGCGGCAGCAGGTGCACGTGCACCACGAACAGCGTAATGGCCACGTACACGTAGACAGCCTCCATGACGAAGCACCACCTGGGCAGGGGGTGGTCAAGGAGCAGCCAGGGTCGATGGGCGGGGGCGCGGGGGTAAGGGGATTGGGGCGGCTTAGTGTGCGCGGCGCGCCGTGTGTGTGGAGCCGAAGGGGTGGACGACAGATGAAAGTGAGGAGGGAGGGGCAGCCAAGGCTCTTTTTGACAAAGGGAATGCGTGGGCCGCAAGGCGGTGCGGGTGAGCTGCGGGCGCAGACGGGCTGGGCTTGCAGGGAGGTGGTAGAAAGCATGTGCCCAGCCTAGGAGACCAGGCCATACCGGTGCCCCACCCTGTCCCACCTCCGGTATAGCCGCGTGTTCACGCACGCCATCACAAGCAGCGTCACCGCGCATGTGAAGCATAGCACGACGGAGGCGAACTGCGTGTGGCAGGGGCGTCGTGGTGGGCGAGGGCGGTTTGGGCGGTTCAAGGCACAGCCCACGCAGCCCACGAATGCACCGAGCCCCAGGCAAGTTGTCCACTTGGAAGCACGCCCTTCTGAGTGTGCTTTCTGAGTGGCTTTCTGAGTGTTAGCGCTGCGTCGTGGCGAGTCGTGGCGCGGGTGCACATGAACGGATTGGTGCAGAAACACAGCGTGCACTCTTGTCCGGCACAGCCATTGCGCATCCAGCATGTTGTTACCCACCTGCGAGGCCCTCGCCCACGTCGACGGACTCTCAAGCAGAGACGTGAGCACCGGACGCCCCATGGCCCCCCACGCAGGGAGGGCCGCTGCATAGTAACAAAGGTTACGCCACTTGCGCTCTACTGCGTCGTCGTCGTTCATGTTTAATTTGCAGGTAAGCTGTGGCCTAGGTGGTTCGCCGCATTTCGTCGCGTCGCGCGCAGTGCTGCGTCGAGCTGCGTGCGAGTGTAAGTATTACACGTACTCGTCAGCTACATATGAATATGAAGAATTCTTGGGGGCAAGTTGGGAAGTGACCAAACCGCAGCCGCGACAGGACGCCGCATCAGGCAGCGTATGAGCTCGATTGCGTGTCTTTCCCTTTCTCAAGCAGACAGGGTCGTGCGGGGGAGTCTTGGCGGTTTGTTCCGGACGTTTGGACACGCATGACCGCCTGGCGGGGCCCCGTGGCCGCATGAGCAGCTTCCTCTGCCAGGAGCGGCTAGTTGCGCCGCCTTTCACGCCACTCATGCGCCTGTCTTGGCAACCCGGCACCGTTCAGGCGAGCTGCTCCAGCACAGTGACCTTAACACCGACTGCCTTCGGAGCGGTAGTTTCGCGAGCAGCAACCCTTCAGACTCATGCAAGTCCCTGCCCAGTATCACTCCGATGGTCCGATAAGAGATCCGCGGCCTCTGGGGCCGCAGCGACCGGCGCTCACCCCCACTGGCCACCCCTCCACCCCACGTTGTGCTATCCCCACTGCCGGGCGCCGCCGTCGCCCTCACCGGCTGTCGCCACCCTGTCCAGACCTGCCCAACAACACGCGGCTCCTGAGCGTCGGCGCTCGTCACCATCCGCCCTCAGCAGCGCTGCTCCCGGGCCACAGGCCGGCGCCACACCCGTTGTATCCCACTCCTTCCCCAGCGCTGCGCTCGCTTTCCCCCTCAACGAACTAGTGCTGTCCGACCTGCCCCCAACCCGCTGCCCCTCACTTCTTCTTCAGCGACACGTTGCCCTTGGAGTCCACCGCAAACAGCTCCTTATGGCTCTGCGGGTGGGAGGGGTGGGGGCGCATGTGGATGCGTTTGCGCGGGCCCAAGATCGGGAAACTGCGTGGGAAGCGAGCGCACGCGGGTGCCCAGTCTGACGCTCCGGGGCACAGGGTCCGCTCAAAGATTTGCCGCAACGTTGCAAACCATACCCACCTCGAGGTACTGCTTGAGCTTGACCGGCACGCTAGCCGGCTTCTTGATGGCATTGCCCAACGTGTTGATGGGCACGGCCCCCCCCTGGCGCCGCAGGAAGGTCGTCAGCTCCGAGCGGAACTCCGCCTCGTTGCTGGGGGTGGCCACGCCTGGTATCAGGGGGGAGGCAGAAAATCGCGACCGGGGGGAGGCGTGAGGTAGGGGGAGTGGGCGTCGGGGAGTGGGGCAACGGCGGCAAGCGATGGCAAGGTACTGGTCCTCAAGCGCCTTTGCGGCAGGAAGCCGGGAGCAGAAGGTCGGAAGCGTGGGGAGAGAAGCCACCGACAAGGCCCGGCCTGTCGCATCGATTCCTGCCCGTCCCGCCGGCGGGGACTCCCCGTCTTCTGCGGTGTTCTCTCACCCTTGGCCGCCGCCTGCGGCTGCGCGGGCTGGGGCGTCTTGGCCTGCTCCTCCTTGCCCTTGCCCTTGCCCTTGGCGGCCTCCTGCCCCTTGCCCTTGGCGCCCTCGGCTCCCTTGACGGCCACCGCCTTGGGCCCCGCGCCGGCGGGCGTGGTGATGGGGATGGCCCGAGACCCGCCCCGCGCCTGCGCCGCCTGCTTGGGCGGCGCGCTCTTGGGTTGCTCCGCCTTCACCTGCTTCTGCGCCTTGGCCGGCTGCGGCGTCTGTGCAGCGCCGCGCTTGCCGCCCACCTGCAAGACGACAGCACCGAGGGCGGTTGTGGACGCGGACAGAGGCAGACGTGGCAATGGGTCGGGGAGAGCCAGCAAAGGAGAGCCGACGCGTCGAGACGTAGGTAAGCGATGGTTAGCTACCACCCAGATCGATAATACCGCAGCCAACCCACCTTGGGCGGCGGCGAGGGCTCGACCATCTCCTCGTCCGACTCCCCCTCTGCCCCCTCCTCGTCCTCGTCGTCGTCGCTTGCCGCTGCAAGTGGCAAGGTCCAACAAGGGCAGAAAGGGCAGGCGGTCATGTGGTCGCCAGATGTTCCCCAAATGCAACTGTCGTGCAGCGTGCGCCGTACCACTCGAGTGCCCTACCTTCCGCGATCATGTCATCCGAGCCCAGCTCATCGATGTTGGGCAGACCGTCGTCGTCCTCGTCCTCGCCCTCATCCTCGTCCTCCCCCTCCTCGCCCTCCTCGTCCTCTGCACGGGTAGACAAGGAAATTTATCGTAGAATCGTCTGCTGATGCGGGGCCACACAGCTGAGAGACAAGCACGGCCTTTTGCACTGTGAGGTCGAAGCCCGCCACGCAGCAGCTCCCGTGGGCGAGGCACCTAGGTTCACACCCCAGCGCAGCAACCCACCGTCTGAGTCGCTGGCAGGTTGGAGCCTCCCCTTCAGCTGCACGTCAAGACAAGAGAGGAAGTATCACATGCCGCGTTGTACGGCCACCGCAACCCGCCGGGCAGAGGAATGGTCCTGCTAGCGCCACTCAGCTCCCACCACGGCACATGCCTGCCCAACATAGCACAGACCTCCCCACGTGCCCACCCAGCTCCCAGGAAGTTCGTTGGCAAAATCTGCTCCTCGCCCTTCCAGAGTGCCTGACCTGACGCATGCGCCCGGGCCAGCCCACCCTCGTGCTCCCTCACCCGCTTCAGCGGCAGGCCCTGGGGGACGCCGTCCTCGTCCTCGTCCTCCTCGCCCTCATCCCCATCGAAGTCCTCGTCCTCGTCCTCGTCCTCGTCCTCATCCTCGTCGTCCTCATCGTCCGAGATGGCCACCGGCGTGGACGCCTGGAAGCCGTACACGTGAACATCCGAGTCGCCCAGGTTCTCCATCGAGAAGGTCTGCACACGCAGTGCCGGAGAGGTTATGGTGACGCAATTGCATGAGCACAAAGGCGTCGCTGCTGTGCAGCAAGAGAGCATGTATGGTCTGTAAGGCACAGGCCCACACGGCTGTCCGGGGGCCGGAGGGTGGGTACGTGGGAGGGCATCAAGCAGAGGTGGAGGGGCCTGCCGGGGGAGCAAGGCTCTGCCCCAGTCTGTCCCAACCCCCACCCCTGCCGCACGCCCCCCCCCATCCCACCTGGTCCAGAGCAATGTCCAGCTGCCACTGCCGCGTGTGGGGTGCCTCCAGCGTCGCCAGCACCGGCTTGGTGCCGTTGTAAGTTAGCCGCACGACGTGCGCGCCCTGTGCCGGGTTGGCCCCGAGGGCGAGGGGTGGTGGTGTTAGACGGACAGGGGCATCAGCCGTGACATGAACTCAGGGGCCGTGGGCCAAAGGGACGTGTGTCCAGTGGAGTGGGGGCGTCGTGGCGGGCGAGGGCGGTTCAAGGCACAGCCCACACAGCCCACGAATGCACCACGCCCCAAGGAAGTTATCCACTCGCCCTGTGCTACCGTGTGCTTTCTGAGTGTTAGCGCTGCGCGCGGGTGCACTGTCCGCGTGTGGGGAGAGTCCTCTGTCTGTCTGTCTGGCTTCCACCCGAGCTGGCGGGGCACGCTTGCGTGCGGGGTTCAATGCCCCTGGAGGCCTAGGGCGACTACCCTACTTCGCCGGTTAGACATACCTTTGCCGGGTTGGCCCCGAGGGCGAGGCCCGTGATGTGAATGCTCGATAGCACATGCTCAGTGCTCTCCAGCTGCTGTTCAACCGGCTTCCCCTTTGCCGGGAGGATAGCGGACCAGAAGGCCGTCGCCATCATTCGGTCGATCCCCGGGCACCGCAGAAGGGTTACTGGTTACGAGTTGGTTGCGACAGTGCTTTGACGACTATCTGCCTCTGTTCGGGCGCGTGCTGACCAGTCCGGTGCCGCCGTGGGTTGCCGGCGCGTGGCAAACTTGGACGTAAAAGGAGGCAGACTCTGCCAAGTAGGTATTAACCGCAGCCCTAAGCAGCTACGCATGCGACTGAAACCTCAGCTTGCGAGCAAGTGGTGCATGCGGTGGTGCTGCATGCGCCGATCGCAGGTTGCCCTGTTCAGCAGTAGAATTGTATATACATTCCCTTACAGTGCGTAGACATATGCATACAATGGTATTGCGAACGTGCCAGGCCGACAACGCGCTCGAGCAACAGTTCGAGGCATTGCTTAAGCGCCAGGCGCCGGCGGAGGTGCGCAAGGGCGCTTGATCGACGGGGAGCTGGGCTTTGGGGGCAACCCATACGAACGGGGGATGGCAGCGGCCGCTGATGGCTCTTGTGGGCTCCCGCCCCACACCCTGTGGCCCCGCCCTCCTTCGGCCCCGCGTAGATTGGCTTGTTGATCGGGAAGCATGCCTCCGGCGACAAAGCAGTTCTGTATGGCACGATAAAGACACCCAGCTTGGTACGTGACAGATATCTGGGCCGCAAGGGTGGAGGTTCGGCACGGACAGTGCGCCCACTGAACAGCGCAGGCTTAACACCTCCTTCCCTAACTGTCCCCATATCCTTTCGTGAAGGACGGCTTGGAGCCCATTCAGGTGGACGGGGGCTCAGCGGGCGCTGCCGCGGCCGCACCCGCCCCCTCAAAGGGCGGCAAGAAGCCTGCCTCGGCGGCCAAAGCGGCCGGGGGCGTGTCTGTGGCACTGGAGGGGGAGTGGGTGGTGGAGCATGCCCGTCAGGTGGCACGCATGCTGCCCGGAGGTGAGACAGCGTGGACGGGCCGACGGCCGGAGCCGGGGGAGGCGCTTCCGCTGCGTGGGCTTGCGTAAGGCTTGTGTCCCTGACCCGGGAATACCGGTCAGGCTTAAGGCTGCCTCCAGCGTCCAGCGCCTTCAAACGCTTCGACGGCCGTTGTCTACCGGTGTCACAGTTTTAACCTGTGGTGGCACCACTCTCATGCGCACCGCTTTCGGCCCTCTGCCCCTCGCCAATTCCCACGCCCAACCCGCAGGCGTGTCCGTGCTGGGCCTGTACCTCTTCTGCCCGGACGCCGCCCACACCTCCGCCGTCTCGCAGCTCGCGGGCCTCCTCTCGTCCCTCGCCGCCTTCTGCCTGCCCTCCCCCGACGCCTCCTCCACATCCACCTCTTCATCCTCCTCCTCCCCCGACACCCCCACGGAGCTCCTGCTCCTCCACATCGACGCCTCCTCCCGCAAGCAGTCCCTCAAGGCGTTCCCGGCGGCCGCCTCGCCCCCAGCGCCGCCCTCCTCCCTGCGCCCCTGCGAGCTCAAGTTCTCGCCTGCGCTGGGCAGCCTGGTGGCGGTGCGGTGCTGGCACGGCGTGGACGTAACGCTCACGGTGCCGGCGGCGGCGGGGGCCGAGGCGGGCGGCGGCGGCGGCGGCGGGGCGGGCAAGGGCGCGGGCAAGGAGGCGGAGGCGCACATGCGGCGGCACCTGGCGGCGCTGGTGGCAGCAGAGGCGGAGCGCATCCGGTGGGGCTCGCGCGGGAGGGCATTGGGTGCTTCGATCTGGGAGTGCGGGAAGGGGAGTGCTGTGCAGCCCGTGGTTGGCGTGGAACGAGGCCCTCCAGCTGCGCGCACGTGCCAGCCATGCCGGCCGGCATCCTGATGTCCAGCCCATTCACACCGCCCCATGCGGCCATGTCCTCACCCTACTGTCCAGGAGTGGCGTCTTCACCGTCGGCGGGGCCGTTGTGTCTGAGGCCGGCGCCGTGGGGGAGGCGCTATCCGCCGGCGCCGTCAGCGGCTCGCCGCTGGGCGTGCCCACATACGACCTCACCCTGCTGGCGCCGCCCCCGTGCCAGCTGCTGCCGCCGGGCGGTGGGGCCGAGGGTGGCCCGCAGGGCGGCGGCGGGGCCGCATCCATGGCTGTGGCGGGGCAGGCCCGGCTGCGGGGGGCTCTGCAGGGGCTGGCGTTTGTGGGCAAGCGGGAGACGGCTGGCAGGGCGGCGGCAGAGCTGCAGGTGGGCCGGGGTCCAGCCCCAGCGACGGAGGCCCGGTGACCTCCCCCGCGCTTTACCCCTCCCGGCAATCCTGGGCTGCGTCTTTTACGCCCTGTCTCGTTTCTGACCCTCAACCCTGCCGCTGACCTTCCCTCCTGCCACCCCCAACGGCGCCACCATCAGGCCGACCTGGTGTCCAGCCTCACGGCCCGCATGGAGCTGCTGCTGGAGGAGGCCCTGCGCACCGCGGACGCAGCCCAGGGGCAGCAGGGCGCGGGGGACAAGGCGGCGGCGGCCGCGGAGCCCGCGCACCCTCTGCTCAGCCCCGCGTCCCGTCTGGCGCGTGGCGGGTGCGACCTCGCCCTGCCGCGGCGCGTGCTGCTGCCCTGGCTGGTGGGTGGTGCCGGGGTGGCGTGGCCTGATGGGGCGGTGATCGCATCACAGCAGGTGGACTGCGTTACATCCGCCCAAGTAATGCTACCACCCTCCTCTGTGTGCCGACATCACATCACTCCCCGCCCCGTCACCACGCCCCCAGGGCGGCCAGTTGGCCCTGTGCGATCACCTGCTGGAAGGGGAGCCGGCGGACGCAGCGGCGGAGCGGGCGCGCGAGCTGCTGGCGCTGCAGGACAGCCCGCAGGTGGGGCGGCGCGGGGGGTGGGGCGGGGTGAGTGCGATACATGGGGGCTGCATGGCTATGAACGGGGCGAGCTCTCATGAGACCTGCCACCCGCCTTCATCTGTGCCCCGCCTCCCTCCCGCTCGCCGGCGGCAGGTCATTGAGGAGGAGCAGCCCGCGTCACCGGCCGCGCCCCCGGGGCCCTGGCGGCCCAACGCCGTCCCCGCAGAGCCCGTCGATGGGTCCGGCAAGCGGGGCGGCGGGGCGCTGTCCGGTGTGGCGTGCGGCGGTGCCATGGTGGTGAGCGCCGTGGCGGCGGCGGGGGCGGCGGTGCTGGCGGCGGCCATGGGGTACATGTCACTGGGTGGCCCGGCAGGGTCGCAGTAGGGAGAACAGGAGGGGTAAGCGTGACGGGATGTCGGGGCCCGGAGGGGCGGTGCTGGATAGGCTGTGCCGCCTAGGGCGGGAGTGCCGGGTGGTCGAGCGAGGAGTGTGTCGTGCTTGGGTCAAGAGAGGACCTGGGCGTGCTCTGGCGTGTGCCGGTGTAGTGCCGTGCCTGGCAGCACCGCGGGGCGTTAGAGCATGATGTGAGCATCGAGGGCCAGGTGGTGCAGTTAAGGGCGCTAAGCATTGGCGAGAGCACGTGCCAGATGGCAAAGCCAGTCTCGACAGTGTGCAACTCACCAGGTCCAGAACGCCCGCAGCAGAGGCCTTGATAGAGGCAGGCCGACAGCGGTGTCCTCGAGCTTCCGCTTGCCTAACTGTCCTTGGCTCCAGGCCTGTCCCAGGCATGCAGCTGAGCTGCCAAGGGAGGTTCTGTGCTCGCAGGGGCCGCGCAGCGTAGTCCGGACGACGACGAAGGGGGATGCAGCTGAACGCAACTAGGCTGTGCGTAACGCAACAGAAAGAGGGAGAGGCAGAGCGACAGGCAGGAGCAAGCAGCCGCACGGGTGATCCTAAGGGCCGCACCACGCAATGCGTTCGGACACGGGCTGCCAAGGGAGGTCAGGGGGCGTCAGGCTCTGCTCCCTGTTCACTCTTGCCCCTCCGCAATCCTTGCTGCGAGTCTCCCGCCGACCCGAATTACCCGGAAGCCAAGTAGGGGGGGGGGGGCGCACAAGGAAGTGCGAGGTATGGAAGCACGCAACAGCACATAGGGGGGTCAGGAGGCCCGGGGGCGACCGTGCCGCATGCCACTAGCAGCCCGGGGCCCGGGGCGGACAGTGCCGTGCAGCATGCCACTCGCAGCTCGCACAGCTTGAGTGAGTGCCTCTCGCACGCCCCAAGGCTCCTCGCCGTCAAATCTGCTGCTCACACATATTTGCAACAAAGTAACCATATATGTACTTTCTTGCATTTGAGCCCGGGCTGAGCATCCCAAATTTCACTGAGCGCTACCAGCAGCCTTTCTCGCATCGTAACATGCATAGCAGACCGAATAGTGTAATTTGGGGCAGCGCTATGCAAGTTCACTGCCGTTCACAGCTATCCGGTCGCGGCATGGTCACGCAGAAGGCGACCGCTGTGTTCGCGGTCACCACTGCGCGGACAGCAAAACTGGACCATCGTGCGAGGCAGGCGGCTCCGCTGCTCCTCACAGACAGGGACGGCACGTCAAGCACCCCGCATCCCGCCTGGCTGGGATTCCCAGCTGGCGTCAACAGCTGCCATGACACGGCGCTGTGATGGCTAGCACACAGTCCGCAGGTGAGGGAGGGAGAGTGCAGGCTCTTCAGGTAAAGTTGGTCCGGACGATGTGGTGATGGGGCGTTGGCACGGTCTGGGCTTGGGGTATTCGGGGCACAGGGCAGGACTCCACTCCCCCCGTTGCACAAGCACATGGGTCGCTGTATGGGCAGCCAGGGGCCCGGTGGGATCGACGGTTTGAGGCTCGCGTGCGACCATCCGTTCAATCCTTGCATCTGCACGTGCACCCCTTCCGACGTCAAGCCGAGCGCGGGAGCCGACATCAAGGTGGTGTTGATCACCTCATGCAATAGCCCCATGGCCATGGGAGGGGACTAACTGGGCAGGTCAGCGGTGTGGCCTGGGGCAGTTCAGCGGTCGCGAGCTCAGGTTTGCAGCCTGAGCCCTGAGTCAATAATGCTAGTAGCTTTGGCGCTATCGGTAATACATGGTGATGTGGATAGCAGAAGCAGTAGGGCGCGCTCAGCCGGTTGGATCGCGCTCGTGTCCGCTCAGCTCCCGCGGTCAAGGCAGGCGTGGCGGTCAGCAGCACGGCGCGCAACACCCTATACATCTACCCATTGAGCATATTGTTTGCGCAACGTTTGAGGCCCCGCACTGCTGAAATAGTCGAAACGCCCTCGTCGCCGCGGCATCCACGAGCGACGAGCGTCCGCCAAACTTGTTGCGCTGCAAGCACAGCCGTTGACAGATTAGGAAACATAGAGAAGTGCATCAACGGTCAAAGCGTCGGCCTCGCGAGCGAGCGTGCGCGTTGAGGGGACACAAGGAGCAACGAGGCCCTTGCGCGGCCCCTCTGCCGCTGTCCTATCGACAGCGTTGCGAAGCGCACATAAGGCGATAACTGCCGAGTACTATAGCAGCACCCAGGAGGGGCACACCCGTCCGTGCTGTGAGAGCGTGCTGGGCCAGGGCGCGGCCTGGCTCGCCGCCGGATGGGCGGAACCCGGGCTACGTCCCTGGGCACGACAGCACCGGTCAGAGCCCTTGCCCTCGTGCTGCTGGCCTTCGGGGCAGCATGGTCAACCCGCCTTGCAGGCGAGTGCAAACGGTCCTCAGCGTTACCAACCGCTGTGGCTGAGGCCACGTGTTGAGCCCATCCCAGACGGCCACATCAGGCCCGTTTCACCTCAACCCACTTCTCCCTGTGTGGTCCCGCAGCCGCCGGTTCGGCCGTGGACGTGGCGGTGACCTCCTCCGACTCCACTGGCGCCACCAGCGCGCAGGTGTTTGCGGAGGCGCTGAGCGGCCTCAAGTGGACGGTGCCGTGGGAGGTGCAGTGCCTGCAGGACCCGCGCAGGACGGACGACACGTACTGGTGCGGCGCGGGGGGGGGGGGGCGGGTTGGTGTGGTGTCTCTCGCACTGGCCCCAGCCAAGCGCTCTCGTCCCTCCTACCTTGCTTCCTTCTCTCCTGCCCTTCCCGCCCGCCCGCAGGCCCTCCCGCTGCCTGCTCCCGTGCGTGCAGTACAGCTACTACGACGAAGTCTACATCGACCCCTCCGTCTTCCCCAGCCCGCGCGCCTTCTGCCCCTGCGGCGGCGGCTCTCTGGCGCCCTGGTCTCTGCCGCACGACCCCGGCCACGCCCGCGCGGCCGCCACCCAGCAGGCCCTGCTGCAGTGGTGGGATCTCAACGTGTACCAAGACGCCACCTCCGGCCGCTGGACCGACCCCGCGTGGACGGCGCAGGGCGCGTGGCTGGGCGGCGGCAGCCTGCGCGAGGCGACGTGGGCCGAGGGCAGCAGCTACTGCTCTTGGCCGTTCGTGGAGTGCGCTGCGGGGTGCGAGTCGTCCCACGCGCTGACGGCTCTGGACCTGCGCAACGCGAGCCTGTACATCTGGCAGCTGGACTTCTCGCCCTTCGAGGCGGCGCTCAGCGAGGCGGAGCGGGCGGACGTGTGGTACATGTGAGGCAGGGACGGGGCTGGGAGGGCGGGGAGGGGCACGGGGCACGGCAGGGCTGTCTCGAGCGGCGGGTTGCCTGCATGCCCGCCTCCGTGAGGCCCGTGAGGCCGTCTGTCCTGCTCTTGACTCCGTACACAAGCCCTCCTGCATCGCCCCCTAAACAACACTTCCCCCTCAGCAACCTGAGCCACAACTTCATCGGCGGCGTGCTGCCCGCCAACCTTCCGTCCATCTTCCCCGCCCTGGAGCACCTCAGCCTCGACCACTGCCGCTACGTGCCGTACAGCACGCCCGACCCCTATGACCCGGACGCGCCGCTGCCGCCCAACCCGGCCGCGTCGCTCAACTTCAACTGGCAGCACATGCCAGGCAAGCGACCGAGGGGGCATCTCGCAGACGGGTCTCACAGCACAGGGCTTACGTGCATGCACCGGTCAGGGCCGGGCTGCTGTCCCCCGCTATGACCTGCCGTGTCTGTTGAGACCACTGTCGTTCCGTGTTGATCAAGCGCTCTAACACGCTGTGCCGTCGCCCGCCCCCCTCCCCAGGCACGGGCGAGTCTGCCGACTGGTGCTCCCCCTCCGACGTGAATCCCGAAGGCTGGTTTGACTTTGTGCTGAGCGGCCCCATCCCCGAGGAGTGGGGCGCCTGGGCCGGCAGCCTGCGCACGCTGCGTCTGCAGCACCAGGCGCTGTCGGGGAGCCTCCCCGAGGCGCTTCGGGGACCGGGCAGCGCCGTGGTCAGCTGGAGGCTGCAGGGAAACGCGGAGCTGTGCGGGCCGCTGCCAGGTGCGGTAGCGGGAGGGAAGGCAGGGAGTGGTGGATGCCGAGGGGGCGGACCATCTGTATGTTTGGCGCGTTGCCTACTTCACGGTAACCCTTCTCAGCTCCGCCCCGCCCCGCCCCGCCCCGCCCCGCCCCGCCCCGCCCCGCCCCGCCCCGCCCCCCAGAGTCTGCGAGCCCGCTCAACTCTGTGCTGTTCCTGGGGACCAAGCTGGGCACACACTGGTGGGACCCGGACGCAGGGGCCTGCGTCCCCGCGCCCCTGTCGCCCCCGGACTTCCCCGCCCCGCTGGCCCCCTCGGTGCCGCTCATCGCTTGCTTCGGGGGAAAGGTCAGGTGTCCCCCACCCCCGCCGCCCTCTCCACCTCGGCTGCCTCCGTCCCCTCCCTCGTCTGGTCCGCCGCCCGTGCCCATGCCCCGTATGCGCCCCCCGCGTCCCCCCCTGCCGCCCGTGCGCCCTCCTCGGCCGCCCGCCGGCCCGCCCCCGCCGCCGGGTCAGCCGCTGCCTCCCTCGTCTCCCCCGCGTGTCCCTCCGGCCGTGCCCCCGCCTGTTGCGCCTCCGTCTCCTCCCTCTCTGCCTCCGCCTCCCAGCCCTCGTCCTCCGGCTCCCCTTCCTCCGCAGCCTTCCCCACCCTCTCCCAAGCCGCCCTCCCCGCAACCTCCGTCTCCTCCGCCTCCATCTCCTCGGCCCCCGTCCCCGCCTCCGCCCTCTCCCCAGCCGCCTTCACCCCCTCCGCCGTCGCCACAGCCTCCCTCCCCCCAGCCTCCGTCCCCTCCTCCTCCCTCTCCGCAACCTCCCTCCCCGTCTCCTCCGTCCCCTAAGCCGCCCTCACCGCTGCCACCCTCTCCTCAGCCCCCTTCACCCCCTCCGCCCTCTCCGCAGCCCCTCAGCCCACAGCCTCCTTCACCGTCCTCGCCCTCTCCAGAGCCTCCGTTCCCGCGGCCTCCGTCACCATCGGCACCCTCTCCGCAGCCGCCCGCACCGCAGCCCCCGTCCCCGCAGCCCGCGCCCCCGCAGCCGCCCTCTCCACAGCCCCCCTCACCTCCTCCTCCGTCGCCCCAGCCCCCGTCGCCCCAGCCTCCACCCCCAGCTGCCCCTCCGCCGGTCCCTGTCCCGCCTCGCCCCTCCCCTCTCCCGCCGTCTCCCCCTCCCCCTCGCCCCCCTTCTCCGCCTCTGCCCCTTCCGCCCCCGCCCCCCAGCCCGCCTCCCCCGCCCCTCTCTGTCGCCCCCGTGGACGTGGCGGTGACCTCCTCCGACTCCACTGGCGCCACCAGCGCGCAGGTGTTTGCGGAGGCGCTGAGCGGCCTCAAGTGGACGGTGCCGTGGGAGGTGCAGTGCCTGCAGGACCCGCGCAGGACGGACGACACGTACTGGTGCGGCGCGGGGGGGGGGCGGGTTGGTGTGGTGTCTCTCGCACTGGCCCCAGCCAAGCGCTCTCGTCCCTCCTACCTTGCTTCCTTCCCTCCTGCCCTTCCCGCCCGCCCGCAGGCCCTCCCGCTGCCTGCTCCCGTGCGTGCAGTACAGCTACTACGACGAAGTCTACATCGACCCCTCCGTCTTCCCCAGCCCGCGCGCCTTCTGCCCCTGCGGCGGCGGCTCTCTGGCGCCCTGGTCTCTGCCGCACGACCCCGGCCACGCCCGCGCGGCCGCCACCCAGCAGGCCCTGCTGCAGTGGTGGGATCTCAACGTGTACCAAGACGCCACCTCCGGCCGCTGGACCGACCCCGCGTGGACGGCGCAGGGCGCGTGGCTGGGCGGCGGCAGCCTGCGCGAGGCGACGTGGGCCGAGGGCAGCAGCTACTGCTCTTGGCCGTTCGTGGAGTGCGCTGCGGGGTGCGAGTCGTCCCACGCGCTGACGGCTCTGGACCTGCGCAACGCGAGCCTGTACATCTGGCAGCTGGACTTCTCGCCCTTCGAGGCGGCGCTCAGCGAGGCGGAGCGGGCGGACGTGTGGTACATGTGAGGCAGGGACGGGGCTGGGAGGGCGGGGAGGGGCACGGGGCACGGCAGGGCTGTCTCGAGCGGCGGGTTGCCTGCATGCCCGCCTCCGCGAGGCCCGTGAGGCCGTCTGTCCTGCTCTTGACTCCAGAAGCCCCCCTGCATCGCCCCCCTACTAAAACCTCCCCCTCAGCAACCTGAGCCACAACTTCATCGGCGGCGTGCTGCCCGCCAACCTTCCGTCCATCTTCCCCGCCCTGGAGCACCTCAGCCTCGACCACTGCCGCTACGTGCCGTACAGCACGCCCGACCCCAATGACCCGGACGCGCCGCTGCCGCCCAACCCGGCCGCGTCGCTCAACTTCAACTGGCAGCACATGCCAGGCAAGCGACCGAGGGGGCATCTCGCAGACGGGTCTCACAGCACAGGGCTTACGTGCATGCACCGGTCAGGGCCGGGCTGCTGTCCCCCGCTGTGACCTGCCGTGTCTGTTGAGACCACTGTCGTTCCGTGTTGATCAAGCGCTCTAACACGCTGTGCCGTCGCCCGCCCCCCTCCCCAGGCACGGGCGAGTCTGCCGACTGGTGCTCCCCCTCCGACGTGAATCCCGAAGGCTGGTTTGACTTTATGCTGAGCGGCCCCATCCCCGAGGAGTGGGGCGCCTGGGCCGGCAGCCTGCGCACGCTGCGTCTGCAGCACCAGGAGCTGTCGGGGAGCCTCCCCGAGGCGCTTCGGGGACCGGGCAGCGCCGTGGTCAGCTGGAGGCTGCAGGGAAACGCGGAGCTGTGCGGGCCGCTGCCAGGTGCGGTAGCGGGAGGGAAGGCAGGGAGTGGTGGATGCCGAGGGGGCGGACCGTTTGTATGTTTGGCGCGTTGCCTACTTGACGGTAACCCTCCTCAGCTCCGCCCCGCCCCGCCCCGCCCCGCCCCGCCCCGCCCCGCCCCGCCCCGCCCCGCCCCGCCCCGCCCCGCCCCGCCCCGCCCCGCCCCGCCCCCCAGAGTCTGCGAGCCCGCTCAACTCTGTGCTGTTCCTGGGGACCAAGCTGGGCACACACTGGTGGGACCCGGACGCAGGGGCCTGCGTCCCCGCGCCCCTGTCGCCCCCGGACTTCCCCGCCCCGCTGGCCCCCTCGGTGCCGCTCATCGCTTGCTTCGGGGGAAAGGCCAGGTGTCCCCCACCCCCGCCGCCCTCTCCACCTCGGCTGCCTCCGTCCCCTCCCTCGTCTGGTCCGCCGCCCGTGCCCATGCCCCGTATGCGCCCCCCGCGTCCCCCCCTGCCGCCCGTGCGCCCTCCTCGGCCGCCCGCCGGCCCGCCCCCGCCGCCGGGTCAGCCGCTGCCTCCCTCGTCTCCCCCGCGTGTCCCTCCGGCCGTGCCCCCGCCTGTTGCGCCTCCGTCTCCTCCCTCTCTGCCTCCGCCTCCCAGCCCTCGTCCTCCGGCTCCCCTTCCTCTGCAGCCCTCCCCTCCCTCTCCCAAGGCGCCCTCCCCGCAACCTCCGTCTCCTCCGCCTCCATCTCCTCGGCCCCCGTCCCCGCCTCCGCCCTCTCCCCAGCCGCCTTCACCCGCTCCGCCGTCGCCACAGCCTCCCTCCCCCCAGCCTCCGTCCCCTCCTCCTCCCTCTCCGCAACCCCCCTCCCCGTCTCCTCCGTTCCCTAAGCCGCCCTCACCGCTGCCACCCTCGCCGCAGCCCCCTTCACCCCCTCCGCCCTCTCCGCAGCCCCTCAGCCCACAGCCTCCTTCACCGTCCTCGCCCTCTCCAGAGCCTCCGTTCCCGCGGCCTCCGTCACCATCGCCACCCTCTCCGAAGCCGCCCGCACCGCAGCCCCCGTCCCCGCAGCCCGCACCCCCGCAGCCGCCCTCTCCACAGCCCCCCTCACCTCCTCCTTCCCCGCAGCCCCCGTCGCCCCAGCCTCCACCCCCAGCTGCCTCTCCACCGGTCCCTGTCCCGCCTCGCCCCTCCCCCCTCCCGCCGTCTCCCCCTCCCCCTCGCCCCCCTTCTCCGCCTCTGCCCCTTCCGCCCCCGCCCCCCCGCCCGCCTCCCCCGCCCCTCTCTGTCTCCCCCGTGGACGTGGCGGTGACCTCCTCCGACTCCACTGGCGCCACCAGCGCGCAGGTGTTTGCGGAGGCGCTGAGCGGCCTCAAGTGGACGGTGCCGTGGGAGGTGCAGTGCCTGCAGGACCCGCGCAGGACGGACGACACGTACTGGTGCGGCGCGGGGGGGGGGCGGGTTGGTGTGGTGTCTCTCGCACTGGCCCCAGCCAAGCGCTCTCGTCCCTCCTACCTTGCTTCCTTCCCTCCTGCCCTTCCCGCCCCCCGCAGGCCCTCCCGCTGCCTGCTCCCGTGCGTGCAGTACAGCTACTACGACGAAGTCTACATCGACCCCTCCGTCTTCCCCAGCCCGCGCGCCTTCTGCCCCTGCGGCGGCGGCTCTCTGGCGCCCTGGTCTCTGCCGCACGACCCCGGCCACGCCCGCGCGGCCGCCACCCAGCAGGCCCTGCTGCAGTGGTGGGATCTCAACGTGTACCAAGACGCCACCTCCGGCCGCTGGACCGACCCCGCGTGGACGGCGCAGGGCGCGTGGCTGGGCGGCGGCAGCCTGCGCGAGGCGACGTGGGCCGAGGGCAGCAGCTACTGCTCTTGGCCGTTCGTGGAGTGCGCTGCGGGGTGCGAGTCGTCCCACGCGCTGACGGCTCTGGACCTGCGCAACGCGAGCCTGTACATCTGGCAGCTGGACTTCTCGCCCTTCGAGGCGGCGCTCAGCGAGGCGGAGCGGGCGGACGTGTGGTACATGTGAGGCAGGGACGGGGCTGGGAGGGCGGGGAGGGGCACGGGGCACGGCAGGGCTGTCTCGAGCGGCGGGTTGCCTGCATGCCCGCCTCCGTGAGGCCCGTGAGGCCGTCTGTCCTGCTCTTGACTCCTTACAGAAGCCCCCCTGCATCGCCCCCTAAACAACACTTCCCCCTCAGCAACCTGAGCCACAACTTCATCGGCGGCGTGCTGCCCGCCAACCTTCCGTCCATCTTCCCCGCCCTGGAGCACCTCAGCCTCGACCACTGCCGCTACGTGCCGTACAGCACGCCCGACCCCAATGACCCGGACGCGCCGCTGCCGCCCAACCCGGCCGCGTCGCTCAACTTCAACTGGCAGCACATGCCAGGCAAGCGACCGAGGGGGCATCTCGCAGACGGGTCTCACAGCACAGGGCTTACGTGCATGCACCGGTCAGGGCCGGGCTGCTGTCCCCCGCTATGACCTGCCGTGTCTGTTGAGACCACTGTCGTTCCGTGTTGATCAAGCGCTCTAACATCCTGTGCCGTCGCCCGCCCCCCTCCCCAGGCACGGGCGAGTCTGCCGACTGGTGCTCCCCCTCCGACGTGAATCCTGAAGGCTGGTTTGACTTTGTGCTGAGCGGCCCCATCCCCGAGGAGTGGGGCGCCTGGGCCGGCAGCCTGCGCACGCTGCGTCTGCAGCACCAGGAGCTGTCGGGGAGCCTCCCCGAGGCGCTTCGGGGACCGGGCAGCGCCGTGGTCAGCTGGAGGCTGCAGGGAAACGCGGAGCTGTGCGGGCCGCTGCCAGGTGCGGTAGCGGGAGGGAAGGCAGGGAGTGGTGGATGCCGAGGGGGCGGACCATCTGTACGTTTAGCGCGTTGCCTACTTGACGGTAACCCTCCTCAGCTCCGCCCCGCCCCGCCCCGCCCCGCCCCGCCCCGCCCCGCCCCGCCCCGCCCCGCCCCGCCCCGCCCCGCCCCGCCCCGCCCCGCCCCGCCCCGCCCCGCCCCGCCCCGCCCCGCCCCGCCCCGCCCCGCCCCGCCCCGCCCCGCCCCGCCCCGCCCCGCCCCCCAGAGTCTGCGAGCCCGCTCAACTCTGTGCTGTTCCTGGGGACCAAGCTGGGCACACACTGGTGGGACCCGGACGCAGGGGCCTGCGTCCCCGCGCCCCTGTCGCCCCCGGACTTCCCCGCCCCGCTGGCCCCCTCGGTGCCGCTCATCGCTTGCTTCGGGGGAAAGGTCAGGTGTCCCCCACCCCCGCCGCCCTCTCCACCTCGGCTGCCTCCGTCCCCTCCCTCGTCTGGTCCGCCGCCCGTGCCCATGCCCCGTATGCGCCCCCCGCGTCCCCCCCTGCCGCCCGTGCGCCCTCCTCGGCCGCCCGCCGGCCCGCCCCCGCCGCCGGGTCAGCCGCTGCCTCCCTCGTCTCCCCCGCGTGTCCCTCCGGCCGTGCCCCCGCCTGTTGCGCCTCCGTCTCCTCCCTCTCTGCCTCCGCCTCCCAGCCCTCGTCCTCCGGCTCCCCTTCCTCCGCAGCCCTCCCCTCCCTCTCCCAAGGCGCCCTCCCCGCAACCTCCGTCTCCTCCGCCTCCATCTCCTCGGCCCCCGTCCCCGCCTCCGCCCTCTCCCCAGCCGCCTTCTCCCGCTCCGCCGTCGCCACAGCCTCCCTCCCCCCAGCCTCCGTCCCCTCCTCCTCCCTCTCCGCAACCTCCCTCCCCGTCTCCTCCGTCCCCTAAGCCGCCCTCACCGCTGCCACCCTCGCCGCAGCCCCCTTCACCCCCTCCACCCTCTCCGCAAGCCCCTCACCCCACAGCCTCCTTCACCGTCCTCGCCCTCTCCAGAGCCTCCGTTCCCGCGGCCTCCGTCACCATCGCCACCCTCTCCGAAGCCGCCCGCACCGCAGCCCCCGTCCCCGCAGCCCGCACCCCCCGCAGCCGCCCTCTCCACAGCCCCCCTCACCTCCTCCTTCCCCGCAGCCCCCGTCGCCCCAGCCTCCACCCCCAGCTGCCTCTCCACCGGTCCCTGTCCCGCCTCGCCCCTCCCCCCTCCCGCCGTCTCCCCCTCCCCCTCGCCCCCCTTCTCCGCCTCTGCCCCTTCCGCCCCCGCCCCCCCGCCCGCCTCCCCCGCCCCTCTCTGTCTCCCCCGTGGACGTGGCGGTGACCTCCTCCGACTCCACTGGCGCCACCAGCGCGCAGGTGTTTGCGGAGGCGCTGAGCGGCCTCAAGTGGACGGTGCCGTGGGAGGTGCAGTGCCTGCAGGACCCGCGCAGGACGGACGACACGTACTGGTGCGGCGCGGGGGGGGGGGGCGGGTTGGTGTGGTGTCTCTCGCACTGGCCCCAGCCAAGCGCTCTCGTCCCTCCTACCTTGCTTCCTTCCCTCCTGCCCTTCCCGCCCCCCGCAGGCCCTCCCGCTGCCTGCTCCCGTGCGTGCAGTACAGCTACTACGACGAAGTCTACATCGACCCCTCCGTCTTCCCCAGCCCGCGCGCCTTCTGCCCCTGCGGCGGCGGCTCTCTGGCGCCCTGGTCTCTGCCGCACGACCCCGGCCACGCCCGCGCGGCCGCCACCCAGCAGGCCCTGCTGCAGTGGTGGGATCTCAACGTGTACCAAGACGCCACCTCCGGCCGCTGGACCGACCCCGCGTGGACGGCGCAGGGCGCGTGGCTGGGCGGCGGCAGCCTGCGCGAGGCGACGTGGGCCGAGGGCAGCAGCTACTGCTCTTGGCCGTTCGTGGAGTGCGCTGCGGGGTGCGAGTCGTCCCACGCGCTGACGGCTCTGGACCTGCGCAACGCGAGCCTGTACATCTGGCAGCTGGACTTCTCGCCCTTCGAGGCGGCGCTCAGCGAGGCGGAGCGGGCGGACGTGTGGTACATGTGAGGCAGGGACGGGGCTGGGAGGGCGGGGAGGGGCACGGGGCACGGCAGGGCTGTCTCGAGCGGCGGGTTGCCTGCATGCCCGCCTCCGCGAGGCCCGTGAGGCCGTCTGTCCTGCTCTTGACTCCAGAAGCCCCCCTGCATCGCCCCCCTACTAAAACCTCCCCCTCAGCAACCTGAGCCACAACTTCATCGGCGGCGTGCTGCCCGCCAACCTTCCGTCCATCTTCCCCGCCCTGGAGCACCTCAGCCTCGACCACTGCCGCTACGTGCCGTACAGCACGCCCGACCCCTATGACCCGGACGCGCCGCTGCCGCCCAACCCGGCCGCGTCGCTCAACTTCAACTGGCAGCACATGCCAGGCAAGCGACCGAGGGGGCATCTCGCAGACGGGTCTCACAGCACAGGGCTTACGTGCATGCACCGGTCAGGGCCGGGCTGCTGTCCCCCGCTGTGACCTGCCGTGTCTGTTGAGACCACTGTCGTTCCGTGTTGATCAAGCGCTCTAACATCCTGTGCCGTCGCCCGCCCCCCCTCCCCAGGCACGGGCGAGTCTGCCGACTGGTGCTCCCCCTCCGACGTGAATCCCGAAGGCTGGTTTGACTTTGTGCTGAGCGGCCCCATCCCCGAGGAGTGGGGCGCCTGGGCCGGCAGCCTGCGCACGCTGCGTCTGCAGCACCAGGCGCTTTCGGGGAGCCTCCCCGAGGCGCTTCGGGGACCGGGCAGCGCCGTGGTCAGCTGGAGGCTGCAGGGAAACGCGGAGCTGTGCGGGCCGCTGCCAGGTGCGGTAGCGGGAGGGAAGGCAGGGAGTGGTGGATGCCGAAGGGGCGGACCATCTGTACGTTTAGCGCGTTGCCTACTTGACGGTAACCCTCCTCCGCCCCGCCCCGCCCCGCCCCGCCCCGCCTCGCCCCGCCCCGCCCCGCCCCCCAGAGTCTGCGAGCCCGCTCAACTCTGTGCTGTTCCTGGGGACCAAGCTGGGCACACACTGGTGGGACCCGGACGCAGGGGCCTGCGTCCCCGCGCCCCTGTCGCCCCCGGACTTCCCCGCCCCGCTGGCCCCCTCGGTGCCGCTCATCGCTTGCTTCGGGGGAAAGGCCAGGTGTCCCCCACCCCCGCCGCCCTCTCCACCTCGGCTGCCTCCGTCCCCTCCCTCGTCTGGTCCGCCGCCCGTGCCCATGCCCCGTATGCGCCCCCCGCGTCCGCCCCTGCCGCCCGTGCGCCCTCCTCGGCCGCCCGCCGGCCCACCCCCGCCGCCGGGTCAGCCGCTGCCTCCCTCGTCTCCCCCGCGTGTCCCTCCGGCCGTGCCCCCGCCTGTTGCGCCTCCGTCTCCTCCCTCTCTGCCTCCGCCTCCCAGCCCTCGTCCTCCGGCTCCCCTTCCTCCGCAGCCCTCCCCACCCTCTCCCAAGCCGCCCTCCCCGCAACCTCCGTCTCCTCCGCCTCCATCTCCACGGCCCCCGTCCCCGCCTCCGCCCTCTCCCCAGCCGCCTTCACCCGCTCCGCCGTCGCCACCGCCTCCGTCCCCCCAGCCTCCGTCCCCTCCTCCTCCCTCTCCGCAACCCCCCTCCCCGTCTCCACCGTCCCTTCAGCCGCCCTCACCGCTGCCACCCTCGCCGCAGCCCCCTTCACCCCCTCCGCCCTCTCCGCAGCCTCTCAGCCCACAGCCTCCTTCACCCACCTCGCCCTCTCCACGGCCCCCCTTCCCACAGCCTCCGTCGCCGCTGCCACCCTCTCCGGAGCCGCCTGCACCGCAGCCTCCGTCGCCGCCGCCACCCTCTCCGGAGCCGCCTGCACCGCAGCCTCCGTCGCCGCCGCCACCCTCTCCGGAGCCGCCCGTCCCACAGCCTCCGTCGCCGCCGCCACCCTCTCCAGAGCCGCCCGTCCCGCAGCCCCCGTCACCATCGCCACCCTCTCCGCAACCTCCCTCCCCGTCTCCGCCGTCCCCTCAGCCGCCCTCACCGCTGCCAGCCTCGCCGCAGCCCCCTTCACCCCCTCCGCCCTCTCCGCAGCCTCTCACCCCACAGCCTCCTTCACCCACCTCGCCCTCTCCACGGCCCCCCTTCCCGCAGCCTCCGTCGCCGCTGCCACCCTCTCCGGAGCCGCCCGCACCGCAGCCTCCGTCGCCGCTGCCACCCTCTCCGGAGCCGCCTGCACCGCAGCCTCCGTCGCCGCTGCCACCCTCTCCGGAGCCGCCTGCACCGCAGCCTCCGTCGCCACCGCCACCCTCTCCGGAGCCGCCTGCACCGCAGCCTCCGTCGCCGCTGCCACCCTCTCCGGAGCCGCCTGCACCGCAGCCTCCGTCGCCGCTGCCACCCTCTCCGGAGCCGCCTGCACCGCAGCCTCCCTCGCCGCCGCCACCCTCTCCGGAGCCGCCTGCACCGCAGCCTCCGTCGCCGCCGCCACCCTCTCCGGAGCCGCCCGTCCCACAGCCTCCGTCGCCGCCGCCACCCTCTCCAGAGCCGCCCGTCCCGCAGCCCCCGTCACCATCGCCACCCTCTCCGCAACCTCCCTCCCCGTCTCCGCCGTCCCCTCAGCCGCCCTCACCGCTGCCAGCCTCGCCGCAGCCCCCTTCACCCCCTCCGTTCTCTCCGCAGCCTCTCACCCCACAGCCTCCTTCACCCACCTCGCCCTCTCCACGGGCCCCCTTCCCACAGCCTCCGTCGCCGCCGCCACCCTCTCCGGAGCCGCCTGCACCGCAGCCTCCGTCGCCGCTGCCACCCTCTCCGGAGCCGCCTGCACCGCAGCCTCCGTCGCCGCTGCCACCCTCTCCGGAGCCGCCTGCACCGCAGCCTCCGTCGCCGCCGCCACCCTCTCCGGAGCCGCCTGCACCGCAGCCTCCGTCGCCGCCGCCACCCTCTCCGGAGCCGCCCGTCCCACAGCCTCCGTCGCCGCCGCCACCCTCTCCGGAGCCGCCCGTCCGGCAGCCCCCGTCACCATCGCCACCCTCTCCGCAACCTCCCTCCCCGTCTCCGCCGTCCCCTCAGCCGCCCTCACCGCTGCCAGCCTCGCCGCAGCCCCCTTCACCCCCTCCGCCCTCTCCGCAGCCTCTCACCCCACAGCCTCCTTCACCCACCTCGCCCTCTCCACGGCCCCCCTTCCCGCAGCCTCCGTCGCCGCTGCCACCCTCTCCGGAGCCGCCTGCACCGCAGCCTCCGTCGCCGCCGCCACCCTCTCCGGAGCCGCCTGCACCGCAGCCTCCGTCGCCGCTGCCACCCTCTCCGGAGCCGCCTGCACCGCAGCCTCCGTCGCCGCTGCCACCCTCTCCGGAGCCGCCTGCACCGCAGCCTCCGTCGCCGCTGCCACCCTCTCCGGAGCCGCCTGCACCGCAGCCTCCGTCGCCGCTGCCACCCTCTCCGGAGCCGCCTGCACCGCAGCCTCCCTCGCCGCTGCCACCCTCTCCGGAGCCGCCTGCACCGCAGCCTCCGTCGCCGCTGCCACCCTCTCCGGAGCCGCCTGCACCGCAGCCTCCGTCGCCGCTGCCACCCTCTCCGGAGCCGCCTGCACCGCAGCCTCCGTCGCCACCGCCACCCTCTCCGGAGCCGCCTGCACCGCAGCCTCCGTCGCCGCTGCCACCCTCTCCGGAGCCGTCCGTCCCACAGCCTCCGTCGCCGCCGCTACCCTCTCCGCAGCCTCAAACCCCACAGCCTCCTTCACCGACCGCGCCCTCTCCAGAGCCCCCCTCCCCGCAGCCTCCGTCGCCGCCGCCACCCTCTCCGGAGCCGCCTGCACCGCAACCTCCGTTACCATCGCCACTCTCTCCGCAACCTCCCTCCCCGTCTCCGCCGTCCCTTCAGCCGCCCTCACCGCTGCCACCCTCGCCGCAGCCCCCTTCACCCCCTCCACCCTCTCCGCAGCCTCTCACCCCACAGCCTCCTTCACCCACCTCGCCCTCTCCGGAGCCCCCCTTCCCACAGCCTCCGTCGCCGCTGCCACCCTCTCCGGAGCCGCCCGCACCACAGCCTCCGTCGCCGCCGCCACCCTCTCCGGAGCCGCCCGCACCGCAGCCCTCGTCGCCGCAACCACCCTCTCCGGAACCGCCCGTCCCACAGCCTCCGTCGCCGCCGCCACCCTCTACGGAGCCGCCTGCACCGCAGCCTCCGTCGCCGCTGCCACCCTCTCCGGAGCCGCCTGCACCGCAGCCTCCGTCGCCGCTGCCACCCTCTCCGGAGCCGCCCGTCCCACAGCCTCCGTCGCCGCCGCTACCCTCTCCGCAGCCTCAAACCCCACAGCCTCCTTCACAGACCGCGCCCTCTCCAGAGCCCCCCTTCCCGCAGCCTCCGTCACCATCGCCACCCTCTCCGCAACCTCCCTCCCCGTCTCCGCCGTCCCCTAAGCCGCCCTCACCGCTGCGACCCTCGCCGCAGCCCCCTTCACCCCCTCCACCCTCTCCGCAGCCTCTCACCCCACAGCCTCCTTCACCCACCTCGCCCTCTCCAGAGCCCCCCTTCCCACAGCCTCCGTCGCCGCCGCCACCCTCTCCGGAGCCGCCCGCACCACAGCCTCCGTCGCCGCCGCCACCCTCTCCGGAGCCGCCCGCACCGCAGCCCTCGTCGCCGCAACCATCCCCTCCGGAACCGCCCGTCCCACAGCCTCCGTCGCCGCCGCCACCCTCTCCGGAGCCGCCCGTCCTGCAGCCTCCGTCGCCGCCGCCACCCTCTCCGGCACCGCCCGTCCCACAGCCTCCGTCGCCGCCGCCACCCTCTCCGGAGCCGCCCGCACCGCAGCCCTCGTCGCCGCAACCACCCCCTCCGGAACCGCCCGTCCCACAGCCTCCGTCGCCGCCGCCACCCTCTCCGGAGCCGCCCGTCCTGCAGCCTCCGTCGCCGCCGCCACCCTTTCCGGCACCGCCCGTCCCACAGCCTCCGTCGCCGTCGCCACCCTCCCTGGAGCCGCCCGTCCCGCAGCCTCCGTCGCCGCCGCCACCCTCTCCGGAGCCGCCCGTCCTGCAGCCTCCGTCGCCGCCGCCACCCTCTCCGGAGCCGCCTGCACCGCAACCTCCGTCACCATCGCCACCCTCTCCGCAACCCCCCTCCCCGTCTCCGCCGTCCCCTCAGCCGCCCTCACCGCTGCCACCCTCGCCGCAGCCCCCTTTACCCCCTCCCCCCTCTCCGCAGCCTCAAACCCCACAGCCTCCTTCACCCACCTCCCCCTCTCCAGAGCCCCCCTTTCCGCAGCCTCCGTCGCCGCCGCCACCCTCTCCGGAGCCGCCTGCACCGCAACCTCCGTCACCATCGCCACCCTCCCCGCAACCTCCCTCCCCGTCTCCGCCGTCCCCTCAGCCGCCCTCACCGCTGCCAACCTCTCCGCAGCCCCCTTTACCTCCTCCGCCCTCTCCGCAGCCTCTCACCCCACAGCCTCCTTCACCCACCTCGCCCTCTCCACGGCCCCCCTTCCCACAGCCTCCGTCGCCGCCGCCACCCTCTCCGGAGCCGCCCGCACCGCAGCGCCCGTCGCCGCAACCACCCTTTCCACGACCCCCCTTCCAACAGCCTCCGTCGCCGCCGCCACCCTCTCCGGAGCCGCCCGTCCCACAGCCTCCGTCGCCGCCGCCACCCTCTCCGGAGCCGCCTGCACCGCAACCTCCGTCACCATCGCCACCCTCCCCGCAACCTCCCTCCCCGTCTCCGCCGTCCCCTCAGCCGCCCTCACCGCTGCCAGCCTCGCCGCAGCCCCCTTTACCTCCTCCGCCCTCTCCGCAGCCCCTCACCCCACAGCCTCCTTCACCCACCTCGCCCTCTCCACGGCCCCCCTTCCCACAGCCTCCGTCGCCGCCGCCACCCTCTCCGGAGCCGCCCGTCCTTGTCCTGCCTGGTGTGCCTCCGCAGCCTCCTCCGGGCGTGCCCTCCCTGCCGCCACCCGGCGCCCCTCCGCCTCCGTCTCCCGGGGTGCCTGCATTTCCGCCACCCGGCACGCCCCCGCCTCCTCCTCCTGACGGGCCCCCGCCGCCTCCCCCTGGCGTCTCGCCTCCGCCTTCGCCGGGTGTGCCTCCGCCGCCCCCTTCGGGTGCGCCTCCCCCGCCGCCTCCCGGCGCCCCTCCGCCTCCGCCTTCCGGCACGCCCCCGCTTCCTCTGCAGGTTGCGCCCCCTCCGCCTCCGCCTCCTGGCACGCCCCCGCCTCCTCTTCCTGTTGCGCTTCCGCCGCCCCCGCCTCCTGGCACGCCCCCGCCTCCTCTTCCTGTTGCGTTCCCGCCGCCCCCGCCTCCTGGCTCGCCCCCGCCTCCTCCTCCTGATGCGCCTCCGCCGCCTCCTCCTGATGCGCCCCCGCCACCTCCGCCAGGCATGCCGATACCTCCTCGTCCGCCCAGGGCGCCTCGCCGTCCCCCGCCTTTACAGACGGACATATCCTCAGATTTCCCGCCGAATCCTTCGCCATTTGCCGTCTTCATCCCGTCACCGACTTCCCCAAGCCCGGTTCCGACCATCTTTGACGCCCTTCATCCACCTTCACCGCTTCCGTCATTGCCGTCGTCCGACATGGGATCACCTCCCCCTTTTCCTCTGTCCCCATCACCCGGTATCCGTGGTACTCCCCCCCCGCCGCCACCCCCACCTCCTCCCACAAGCACTCCGCCTCCACCTCCCCCGCCTCCCCTCGAACCGCGGACTCGAGCCCCGCCCAGCATTCCGATGCCGTTTGAACTGTCCGTCACCGGGCCCCGAGTTAGCCCCAGTGGCCTTCCCTTGTTGCCTCCTGCGCCGCCGGGTCTTGCGCGGCCGCCCCTACCACGCCCGCAGTCTCCGCCGACGCCTGGAGGCAATGCCACTGGAGCACAGACGCGTGTTGGCCCGCCGATGCCCCCTGAACCCCAAGCCCCGGCCCCGCCCATGTTGGGCGACTCGTCTCTCTACATTGCCAGCAGCTGCGGTGCCATGGGAGGAGGTGGGCCGTGCGCGGCTGCGGGTCGGGGCACGATGCAGAGCGCGAACGCTTGGCATCACTGTGCTCCATGTCTTGGTTCGCACGTGTTCATCCTAGCCCTCCACCTCTCCCGCTCATTGTCCCGACTTGCGCTGGCGCCTGCGCTCTCCCTCAACCCCCGCCCACCTTCATCCTCCACCCTCCGCAGGCGTGGGCTACGTGGTGGCGCCCCAGGACGATCCGCTGGTCCCCACCTTCGCAGCGGCCTACCTTGGACAGGTTGGCGAGGGAGGGAGCGGCGGTGGGGTGGCGGCGGCTGGGCCACTTGACCCTTACTATATATGTCCTCCTCAACCCCTTACCAGCCCTGACCCCATCCTTTCGCCGCCGCCTCTTCGCCGCTCCTCCGCAGGCGGTTTCCTCTCAGGCGCTGTCCCTCGAGACCGCTGCTGTGCTCGTGTCCGACACGCTGTGGGAAGCGCTGGGCGACACGAGGGGCCCCGCCGACCCCAGGGCGGCTGCGGTTCGCGCCAGCCTGTCCCGCCGCGTCAAGACCCGCCCCGGCGCCGCCACCGCGGTACTGCTCATGCCCTCCGGCGCCACGGACGTATCGGCGCTCGTGTCAGCCATGGCCGGGGTCAGCATATCGTGCGCACTGGTGCGTTTTGGGAGGGAAGCCAGTCTGCAGCCGTCCTGGTGAGCGGCTCGGCTTCACTGACCTCCATTTGCTCCCTCCTGCCCCTCCCCTCTCCTTACCGCCCTCTCCCCCAGATGGACCCCTTTCTGGGCACGCCCCTGGGCTCCCGCGGCGGCTCCTGGCCCAACCGTGTGGCCTCCTCCGCCGCCACGGCCCAGGTGCCGGACGCCACGGCGGTGGAGTGGATCTCCTGCAGCAGCGCCCGGGCCCAGGCGCTGGCGGCGGTGACCGTGGGGGGCGCCAGCAGGCCCCTGGCGGTCAGCATTACTGTGCCGGGGGGTGAGTCGGGGGCAGCATTGGGGAGGAGCTGGAGCGCGTGCATGGCCGTGTGTGCCAGCCGTGTGTTGACCCACCCAGAAAGCAACTGTTATCTCCTCGACGCTCTAACCTCGTCCCGCATTCCAGGCGGCACGCTGCGGCTCATCTCGTTCAACCTCCTCAACGTGGCACCCGGGGTGGCCGCCGCAGCCGTCACCGCTGACGTGGACACGGCATGCTCCGCGCCGCCCCCCGCACCCGCGCCCCCAGCCCCTCCCCCGCCCGGCGCCTGGGCTCCCTGCGCCGACTGCTCCGGGGTCGCCCTCCTGGGCGTGCCCCGGGCCGCCCTCACAGCCCTCGCCGCCCTGCCCCCCTCCCTGGCCGAACTTTCCAACGACCTGGGGCCCCGCCTCGTCGACGCATTCGGAGCCCTGGCCTTCCCCGACCTAACGCCAGCGTACGACGCTGACGTGGCGGCGCTGGTGTACGACGCGCCGAGCCTCTTCATGTCCGACGCGGTCCTCAAGCAGGCCCTCACGGGCCCGGCCTCGGGGCCCGCGCTCCTGCGCCGCGTCCGGCGCCGCCCCGCCACCGCCACCACGGTGCTCCTCAGTGAGCCGCTCGCGGGCGCTGCTGCGGCACTGCTGCGGCTGCTGACCGGGAACGACGCGGCGGAGTGCGGCCTGGTGGGTGGGGGCAGGGCGAGAACGGGCGGGAGCGGAGCAAGGGGTGGGGCCACGGTTGCGGAGGAGCGCAGGCCCAGGCAAGCGAAGCTCCGGGGCCTATCCACGCTTCCGTGCCAACCCATCCGCCGTTGGGCTTATCGGTGTGCTGCTCCTCAGGTCCAGGCGAGGAGCGGGCGGCTGGTGGCCGGAGGCGGGAGGCCGACCTGGACGGAGGGCATCGCCCCCGCCAACGGCACCGCCCCCACACGCCCCACGCGCCTCGACGCCACCACCACGGGGGGAGGCGGCGGCGCCGTGAGGGTGAGCCTGGCCCTCAGCTGCGCGGCGGGGGGGCCCGCCCCCATCGTCGCCCGCGTGGTGGCGGACGTGAGCAGCGAGGAGGCACCCGTGGTGGTGGAGGTGCGGCCTTACGCCAACGGTGAGAAGAGGGGCCGACTGGGCTACTGCGCTACTCGCATAGTTACTGTGGCTTCATTGGACGCCTGTTGCAGTGCAGTGCTCGCCTCGTTTCCTACGCCGAATCCTCTCCACTTCCCCCCAGGCGGACTCCTGCGCCTGGTGCCCGCCGCGCTGCTGCTGACGCACCCCGGCACGGTGCGGGCGGCCCTGACAGAGGGAGTCACCGAACGGCCCTGCAGCGCCCTCGCCTCGCCGCCGCCCCGCCCGCCGCCCTCGCCGCCGCCGCCCGGGCCCCGCCCGCCCGCGCCGCCGTCCCCGCAGCCGCCGCCGTCGCCCCCGCTGCCCCGCTACGCAGCGGACGTACGGTACCGCGAGGGATTATGTGAGCTGCCTGGCGTACGGGGGAGCAAGGGGAGAATGTTTACAGGATATCCTGTATATAACCTGAATACCTTTAATGGCTTGAGAACGGTGCCCGAAGCTCACAGCCTTTAATCACGCGGTCTCATCGCCCTCCCCCACATGGCCATATGGACATCCCAACCCTTGCAGGCATGTCGAGCGTCCAGGTGCCCAGCGACGCCGCCACACTGGAGCCCCTCCTCCGGGACTATTTCCCGCCGGTGAGCGCCCACGCCCGTCACCCCCTCCCTCGCACGGCCCCTCCTCCCCTCACTGCAAGCGCCTCCCGCTCCTCCCTCCCTCAAGCCCTCCCCTCCCTCCGCGCATCCCCCCACAGACGGCCTCCGTGGCCTCCCTGCCCTCCACCGCCCCCGCGCTCCTCCTCTCCGAGTCCGCCCTGCGCGCCCTGGTGGAGGCGGTGGACGACTCTGCTCGGCAGGCGCTGGTGGACTGGTCGCGGGGCCCGGGCAGGACCATCACGCTGCTGCTGTCGGCCGACCCCGGGGCCTCGACCGTGACTCTGCTCACGGCGCTCAACGCTTACACCCGGATGCGCTGCGGACTGGTGGGGCTGCATGCACGGGGTCGTGGGGAGCTATCTTTTCTGGGGACTTGGCTCTTGTGCCCGGTGACGGCGCCAGACTGCCAGCGCCTAACCTCCCCTGGCTATCTCTCATTCATTAACTTGGTGCCTTGGTAATAAGCTGCTGCTGACACGTGCAACACCACCCCCGTCTACCACATCTCTCGTTCATTCCCTCCGCCAGACCGACCCCTCCACGGGCGCGCTGCTGCAGTCCGGCGCCTCCTTCGCCAGCAGCGTGGGGGCGCAGGGGGCTGCGGCGCTGGACGGAGTGGAGAGGGTGCCGGGGGTGGCCTGCGCCTCGCCCGCAGCCCGGGCGGAGGCGGTGGCGGCGGACACTGGGGCACCGCTCATCGTCACACTGCCACTGGCAACAGGTGGGTGCTGCACGGGGGGAGGAAGCGCTGTGACTGATGCGCCAAACACATTCTATGCCCAGACTTCCAACCCCGCACCCAACACCTCCCGCAACCCCCCGTAGGTGCCACCCTCCGCCTGGCCTCCCTGGCGCTGATGCAGCGGTCACCGTCGGACCTGGCCGCGGCGGTGCTGGCGGGCACTCCCGCGTGCAGGGGCCTGCCGCCGCCGCCGCCCGCGCCCGCACCGCCGCGCGGCCTGCTGACCTACCTGGGGGTCAGCGGCTCTGATGAGGGCTCACGGCGTGGACTGAGCGAGGGCGCCGGTGGCTCATGTAGGCACAGGGATTAGGAGACGGGGTCCAGCTGGGGTAGCTTAGATAGCCCAAAAACGCTCTGCCCGTTCTGTATGGATGATTCGCCAGTCTCGTACCTTACTCCCATACGTGACCCCTACACGGCCACCCGCAGGCGTTACGTGCGTGCTCGCTGCCAACGAGGACCCCTCCTTCGCCGCCTTCGTTGAGTCAGCCTTTCCCGAGGTATGTGGTTGCACGCCGCTACCCCGTCACCTGTCCACCTACGCCTGCTTTCACGCCGTATGCCAATCAGCGCTGCCTTCTTCCCGCCGTCTCCTGACCTCCCCCTTACCGCACACCCCCCACCCCGCAGCTGCGACCGCTTCCCTCCCTCGGCCTCGACGCACCCGCCCTGCTCCTCTCCACCGCCGGCTGGGACCTCCTCAACCGCTTCGGCGACCGGGCCCTGCTGACTCAGCTTTTCACGTGGACCGCCCAGTCCAGTCTGACCCTGGCCCTCTCCGACACCGCCAGTGCCGCCTCCATCGGCACTGCACTAGCCAAGCTGACCGGCAGCGATGGCCTGCGGTGCGGCCTGGTGGAGCCAGCCTCCGTCACCCCCCGCCTCTCCTGGAACGACAGCGCCGTCGTCGTACCGCCCCTGGGCGCCGTGCACGTGCTGCCGTACGAGGAGGGGTTGTACGGCATCAGCTGCGCATCCGGGGCCGAGCTGGCCGTCACCGCCACTGCGGTTACGCGAGCGGGGGGCGGCCGGGTGCCCGTGGCGGTGGAGGTCGCGCTCCCAGCGGGGGGCAGGCTGAGGCTTGTGGCGGCCAGGAGCCTGGCAGTGGTTGAGTTCGCCGAGGCTCTGGCGGCGGATGTATGGGGCGATGCGCCAGAGTGCGTGGCCCCAGCCCCGCCGCCCCCGCGCAGCAGCAGCAAGCCTCCGGGCGCTCCACCGTTGCCGAGCGCCAGCAACGGTAGCCCGAGCCTGCAGCCTCCGCTGCCGGCTGCGGGGACTCCGCCAGCGCCGCCGCCACTGCCACCCAGCGGACGTGGCGGGGCGCCGCCGGCAGCAGTGCCGTCGCCGTCGCCTTCGCCGCCTTCAATTCCCCCGGAGGACGCCGGACCGGAGTGGACGAGCGGCTGCGTGTCGTACTCCGACGCCAGCGGCGGCGGTACGGCGGTGCTGCTGCCCTCTGCAGCAGCTTGGGCCGCCGCCGACCCCGCAGCGGCGGCTCTGGCGGCGCTGCTGCCCGGGCTGCCGGCGGCGGCTCAGGTCCGAGCAGTCGGGGATATCCCAAGCGGTAAGAGCTGTATCCTCAGGTTGCCTGGGCTGTCTGCAGGCTGCCTCCACCCGCATGGGCCTCTGCCTCCCTCCAGCTTCCCTCCTGTCCTCCCACACTTCGCTGCGCTTCGGGGACGACTCCCTCAAGCAGGCCGTGCCTCACCGCCTCAAGCCCCGCGCCAACCTTCACCCATTCCAAGACCCATCCTCCCCCCTTCCCCATCCCCACCATCCCCCCAGGCGCCGCGAACGTCGTCATCCTCGACTCAGACCTCACCGCCCTGTCCAGCCGCCTGGCCCGGCTCCTCGCCGCCGTCGCCGCCACCCCCGGCCGCGCTGTGACGGTGGTGGTTGGCCCCGCCGCCAGCGATGACTCCATCGCGGAACTCATGCGCCGCCTGGGCCTGGGCCGGGCCGCGTGCGCAGTTGCGGTGCGGGAGCCGGACGGGGCGCCCTCCCGCCTCGACTGCTCCCTGCGTCAGGCCATGCGGGCCGACTGCCCCGAGGAGGGGGCTAGTACCGTGGTGCCCATTGTGACGCCCACGGGAGGCAGGGTGCGCCTGGTGCCGTCGGCGAGCCTCCGCGCCACGAGCAGTGATCCGGAGGGAGTGGCGAGGGTGGCGGCGCTGCTCAGCGGGTACCGGCCGCCAAGCCCGCCGCCGCCGCCACCCTCGCCGCCGCCGCCCACGCCGCCAGAGCCGCCTGCCGGGCCGCCCCCCGAGCCATTCCCCGGCTGGAAGGCCCAGGTTTGTACCGCGGGGCGACTGGCGGCTGGCGTGCTTTCCAGTGTGCTTGTGCAACAGCCGAAGTAGCATGTCCCTGCCTCCCCGCACTCCCCCCCGACTCCCCTCTGAACTCGCCACATCCCCCAGGTGTGTCGGCCCGCGTTCGGGCCCTGCGAGGCGCGCAAGGCCAAGAACCGCATGCCGTACAGCCTCGCCAACGGCACCAGCGCCCGGACCTCCCCGCTGGACGGCTGGCACGAGGTGCGCTCGCAGAGCTCTGGGGCCCGAGGCACTGGGAAGCTGGACTGAACCATAAGGTCTAGAACGGACTTGACCAGACCGGACCGGACCGGGCCAGACCAGATCGCAGGCCGGAGCCACGCCGCCGTCAAACCCGCAACCCGCTTGTCCATCTTCAGCACGAGTCTGACGATTCCGTGGGGCTATGCCGTACTGCCGTACCGTGTGTGTGTGTGCAGGTGCTCATGGACCTGCCGCCCCTCAACGCCTCGGACGCCTCCGCCGCCGCCGAGGAGGGCTACGCCGTCATGTTCATGTGTGCGCCCGAGTGCGTGGGGAGCATGATCACCATCGCGCTGGTCGCCGCGGACGGGTCGGGGGCCGGAGGCGCCAAGGTGCGTGCGTGCGGAGGGGGATAGAGTCGTGCGCTAGAAGGAGTTGTGCCAGGAGCCAGGCCCAGGCAAGGACGGTGAAAGCGCAGGCCCTTGATCCTGCCTGCCCCATGCATGCCAACCAGTCGCACGGGACCCTGCCTTTCGCACCTGCCCCTTCTCGCCATCGACTCCCCTCCCCCTCTGTCGCGCACCCCCCAGAGGCCCACCCCGGTGGCCGCCCACTACCACACCTTCCTCGCCCCACGCTCCGGGGCCACACCGGACACCGAGTGCTCCACGCTCAAGGTGCGCAGCCCCGGCCCCCATCGGCCCCACCAACAGCCTCCTCCTGCAGCACTCTGGCACATTGGCTTTCCGGCCCCTCTCCCCAGCTTGCATGTACCGTAGGTAGCATGGCCTCCACCTCAGGTTGCATTGTGTCCCTACCTTCTGAAGCCTGGCTGGGCCTTTGTCGCAGCAGTGTTGTCCTCCATTCCACAGCCCTCACGCCTGACCCTTGCCTCGCCTCCGTCCCCAGGTGCCCAAGCTGGGTCTAACCCCGGCCCTCGCCGCCCAGCCGGGCAACCGCCTGCTCCTGCGCTTCCAGGTGGGGAGCTGCCGAACGCATCTCTCAATTACATGGCCAGGGTGGCGTTCCGCGCTACACGTGCTTCTGCTGTCCTTCCGCAACACACCGCTGACCTCGCACAATCTGCCCCTCACACTCCGCGCCCGCACCCGCACCCCTCCCGCCCCAGCCCTCCGCCAAGTGCTCCACCCTGGCCCAGCTGTGCGGGGGCTACCTGGCGGGGCAGTGCGTGTACGCCTTCACGGGGCCGGGCTACGACGTGAGTGCGCGGGCGGGAGGGGATAGGGCAGAGGGGGACCGTGCGTGGTATGGCGTGCGTGGTGACGACGGCTGCTTGCGCTCAGGCACGCACTTATGCCCCTTCCTCCCCCGACCCTGGTCTGCCCCGCAGTACTGCCCGGTAAGGACCCTGCACTTCACGCCCGGCTCCTGAGGAGTCAGCCGTGTTTCCCCGGGAGGGGGACCCCTGTCTGCCCCTGGGGAGGTTGGAGGACGCCCCGCTGTCTGGGATCAACGCATGAGAGATGTGAACGAAGCAAGAATGGGAGAACATGTAGGGATCAAACTGCAGTGCCCCTGGAGCCGCAAGGGCAGTTGCCCCAACCCCAAGTCGCGCGCGGCGCCACTGCCGTACACCGCCGCACTGGCTTGCACGCGCACCTGTGTACTGCGTACTGGGCACTGCGCACAGCACTGCTGCGTCATGGTGTGTACTGAGCACTGCGGTACGCATGATACGCGCTCCTTATGCCTTGCATATCTTGCGACCCTAGCTTTTGCTGGATTACTGTTGTGTACTGCAAGTGTTGCGTACTCTTGTTGGGGCAAGACTGCGAGCGAAGGTGGGCACCGCGAGCAGCATTGGCTTGGCCAACTCAGGGCCGGAGCTGGAGGGTCCACCGCGCGGGCTGCCGCTGCGGGCCTCACATGTAACGCCTACGGGTAACATGACGGGCGTAGGCCGAGTTACCGCCATGCGGTCATTACACGATTACAGCCGCAGTATGAAGCCGTACTTGTGCAGCACGTGCTGTCGTACAGCCGCCACCAGCCTCTGCAGGTGGCCCCACGCCCAGGCGGGCAGCGCCTGCCCCTGCCCCGACCCCGCTCCGCCCGGACATGCTGTCCCCACTGCCCCACCCGCCCCACCACCCGCCCCTACTCCTGGCCCCGCTCCACCCGTGCCGGCCCCCATCCCGGCTGCCCCCGCTGCCCGCATGAGCTGCCGAAGGAGCAGCGCCACTCCCTCCAGGTCGCCATCCTGCCCCATCAGCCACAACGCCAGCGCCCCACACGCCAGCCTCAACCTGCGTTCCGCCCCCGCCTCGCCCTCACGCTCCCGCACTTCCTCCTCTCCATACCCCTCGTCCTCTTCCGTCGACTTCCCGCCTGCTGCTCGCGCCCTGCCAGCCTGCCCATGCTCTCCCGCCTGCCTTCCCACGGTCGACCTAAGCACAGCCAGGAAGGACTCCCGCACCGCCCGCCACGCTCCAGCCGTCAGAGGCAGCGCCGCCTGGTCCGCCGCCGCCGCCACAGCAGCAGCACCCTCCCCCGCTGGCGGCACGACCGGTCGGAACATTGCAGCCGCCGCTGCTGCCAAGCGCTGGTGCGGGGGCATGCCCTCCGGCACAGCGGGCAGCGATCCCATGACCTCCACATCCGCCTGCGTGCCGGCGCTGCCCGGCGCCAGTGCGGCTTGCCCAGCGGGGGCAGCGGCCGGTGCGGCAGGCCGCGCGCCACCTGGGCCTGTGGCAGCAGGCCCGGGACGAGGCCTCGTGGCGACGACGGGTGCAGCTGCTGCTGCTGCTGCCCCGGGTGCGGGGCCAGCGGCGGCGGCAGTAGCCGCGGCGGCCGCAGCGCGGACCGAGCTGGGGCCAGCGATAGCAGTGGTGTGAGCAGCGGCAGCCGCAGCCGCAGCAGCCGCAGCCGAGGCAGGGGCCCTGGCAGCGGCGGCGGCGCGCAGCGCATCGTCGACTTCTTGCCGAACCTCGGGCGGCAGCTCGTCTAGTACGGCAGGATCCACGTCATCCAGGTCGTATGGCATGTACGGCGACACTGCAGCGGGTGCCGCTCCTCCTCCGCCACCACCTGCTGGCTGTGGCGGCCCTGGGCCCCGAGGCTGCGGCGGCGGCACTGCCGGCGCCCTGGACGGTCCCGCTCCGTTGGACCTTCCAGCAGCACTTACACGGCTGGGGCCGGCGCCAGCACTCACCCTGGCACCGGCAGCTGCTGACGGACCGGGCCCGGGGTCCGGGCTGGGGCTGCGACTGCGATGCGCGGGCCGCGGTTGTGCGGCAGCGGGCCCCGACGCAGGCGCGGGCGAGGGCCCTCGGCTGCGCTTTGCGGGCGGCGCGCTGACCGGCGCTGACGGGCCCCGCTTCGCCCCACCCAGGATTAGGCCTGTGCGGGGAAAGTAAGAAGAAGGCAAGCAAGAGGCAAGTCGGGGGCCAAGTTCTCAGAAAAGAGCACAGCAGCTCGTGCTCGTCAGGCAGACCCGCTCAGTCCAGTAGGCCCGCTGCCGTACCCACCGTACTCCCTCTCCACCTCCCGCCGTACGTCCGGCGGCAGCTCGGCCAGCACAGCGGGATCGATCTGTGACGCCGCCAGACTCGCTGGAGCCGCCCCGCCGCCACTGGTCCCCGCACCCGCACCCCTGCCGCCGGGCCCTGCTCCACCATTGCTGCCGCCGCCGCCGCCGCCGCTGCGGGTCCCCCCAGGTGCTCCAGCGGCGGCCGTCGCTTTGCCGCGGCCCCGGCCCCTGGCACCGCCCTTGGCCGCCGCCGCCGCCGGACGTGACGGCGGAGGCCGCAGGAACGCCGCCGGCCACCTGGCGGCGGCGGAGCCGCTGGCGGCCGCCGTGCCCACGGACGCCGTCGCCGCCGCTGCCGTCGAGACGTGACTCGTCGTCGGGCCTCCGCCGCCTCCGGCGGCTCCGCCGCCGCCAGCAGTGGTGGAGGCGGAGCGAGTGGGCTGGGGTGCGCCAGCCGCGGTGACGCCGCGGCGGCCGTTCCGGAACACTGCTGGCGGCGCCGCCGCGCCCGCCTCCGCCACCACCTCGACCACATCATCATCATCCCCGCCTCCGTCGCCCTGCCCTGCCTGGCGGCGTGACCTTTCATCTCCCGACTCCTCGCCTGACAAATCAACGGAAAGGTCGATGGAGTCGACGGTTGGCGCGCGGCCGCGGCTGACGGCAGGGCCGCCAGGGCCGGAGGCGGCTGACGTGGCAGGCACAGCGCGCCGGGTCGGGGCGCGAGCGGGGACCGGGGCCAGGGTGGGGGCTGGGGTGCGGTCCTTGGCCTCAGCTCGCGTGCCTGACGCAGCCGGGCGGGGCGGCGCGGCAGCAGCAGGGGCCGCAGTGACGGCACTGCCAGCGGCCGGTCCTGGTCGGCGTGCCGAAACACATGCGGCCCCGCCGGGCCCAGCAGAGGCCCCACCCGGGCCCACACTGCCGCCGCCGAAGAGGCTCCTGCGGGCGCCCAGGGCCGCGGCAGCCCCCGCGCCTGCGCCTGCGCCCATGCTCGTCCTAGGGCTTGCGTCGCCCTCCTCGTCGCCATCCCGTTCTGCTGCGGCCCCTTCCTCGGCCTCGTCCAAACTTACCTCCGCTGCCTCCCCCTCCTCCGCCCCAGCCTGCGCTGCGCCCGGCCCCTGCCCCGGCGGCTGGGTGGGGTCCCCCGCCGGGAGCGACAGCAGCGCCGCGAACACGGGGTGAAGCTTGGGCTTGGTGCGGGGCCCGGCCTGGGCCTGTGCTTGCGCCTGGGCCTTGGCCTGAGCTGGGCCCGCCTCTTCATCAGCCGCAGGCGGAGGCGCCCCGGGCGGCAGCCGAAGTTGCTGCTGCCGAGGCGGCAGCACTGGCCCCGGCCCCGAGGGTCCGGCCGCCTGGCCCCGCCCCCGCCCTTCCCCCTGCCCTGACCCTAGGACTTTCGCACGCCCTTGCCCTTGCCCCTGGCCCGATCCCGGCAGTGGAGAGACCTCCCGCTGCTGCTGCCGAGGGGAGGTGGGGTCGTGGCTGTTGTAGAGGGAGGCGTACCAGCTGGGCACGTCAATGGGGGCACCGCCGGGGGCCCCCGCAGCTGGACGGCCCCCGGCAGGGGAGGTCGTGCCGCTCCTGGCACGTGCGGGGGAGGGGGCATCGTCCGCACTATCCCGCAGCTCCTGCCCCGGCCCCTCGGGCCCCGGGTCCCCAGGCCCCGGCAGCGGCCCCGCCACCCCGCCAGCCTGCCCCGGGCCGGGCGGCGGCTGGGCCTTTCGCGCGAAGAAGGCGGCCCAGGGCGGCGGCCGGGAGGGGTCGAACACGGTGCGGGGAGGCGCCTGCGGGTTGAGGATGGAGAAAAGCGTGGGGCCGGCGAGTTGCAGCACGCCGCCGACGTCCGTCCCAACCACTTTCCTTACTCCACACCCAGCTTCCGGACCCCGACCCTGCCCGCCTCCCTCACCGCGAGTTTGGTCGGCGGCGGCGCGTTGGGCCTGCTGGCCGCCGAGCCCGGCTGGCTGTCCAGGCGCGTGAGCTGCAGGCCTATGCCCCGCAGCTCGGGGGCCGGTATGGCCAGGCCCCTCAGCAGCGCCAGGGCCTCGCGGCGCACCTCGGCGGGGTCGGCCGTGAAGGCAGAGAGCGTGCGGCTCCTGGGGGGTGGGTGGGGGGTGGAGGGGTGGAGGGGGGGAAGGGTGGAGGGGTGGAGGGTCGACAGGGGCGCAAGGGATGAGTTGGGGGGTTCTTCTCAAATCCTGGGATTGTGGATGGTGCAATGCCGAGGCCGGCCCTGGCTGCTTGCCGAACGCTTGCGCTCCCACACCCGGGCTACGCCCCTGCCCCACCCCACCGCGATATGTTGTCGCACACCCCGTGGCCCATGAACTTGCGCGGCTCGGGCGCGCCCTCCTGCCTCCGCATCACCTTGAGCGTCAGCGTGCGGCAGCGCAGGCCTGGGGGGAGGGGTCCGGGGAACGAGCTCTGGGTTCAGAGCCCTCGGGAACCGCCCTGGCCGCTCTCGTTCATCCGCTGGGCGCTGTAGCCTTGCATCAAGGCTCGCTGCCCACGCCGTCTCGCTCGAGGCGCCTCCACTACACACCCGCTGGCCCCCTCTTCCCGACGCCCCGCTTCCCGACAGCCCTTCTCCCCCGCAGCAGCCCGCACGCACCCGCGCTGCGCAGCCGCCCCACCACCTCCCCCGCCAGCTCCCCCAGGAAGCGCTCCGCCTCCTCGGGGCCCTCGAAGCGTATGCCGTAGTTGACCTCGGCGCCGATGGACTTGCGGGTCTGGGGGGACAGCCGTGTGCGCGTGTGCTTAGCAGTAACCGAGGGTGTTGAGGAGCGCGGGAATGCGGGCGCGGGGCCAGGGTCGCGGTCAGAACGGGCGGCTGAGCGGTACAGGGAGCGATGAGTTGGGCGAGGCCGCGTGTCCGCCCTCGTGCGGGCCCGCTTGCCCGCCCCCGAGCGTCCTGCGGCCGTCCCGCTGCCGCTGCCGCTGCCGCTGCCGCCTCACCCCGGGTCGCGGCGGCTCCACCCTGCGCTCGTCCACCCCGTGTGCGTGCGCCCACAGCTCCTGCCCCGCCTTGGGCCCCAGCGCCTGCTGCAGCGCAGTGCGGGAGGCGGCCCACACCTTGGGGCGAAGGGGAGGGTGGGAGGGTGGGAGGGGAGGGGTGAGGAAGGGGGGGTGGGGCCGACGGGTGGTACGTGGGCAAGAGAGTCAGCCTCAGCTCCGATGCCGCCCGGGAGAGGGGCGGCGGAGGGAAGCAGCGTTGAAGGCCGTGGCGGGTCCCGCAAACACGAGGTCGCAGACCCCCTGGTGGGAAGATCCTCATCCCACCCCTCCCAGCCCCACCTGGCGCACGGTGCGGATGCCCAGTCGCTCGAGCTTCTCAGACTGGGACCAGCCAATGCCTTGGGGGAGCGAGGGAGAAGGCAAACGAGAGGAGCTCAGTCAGAGCTCGGTGCCGTCTACCACAAGAGCACGGGCCCTCCCGCTTTCCCAGCGCCTGACCACACCGGCCGCACCGTAGTTTGCCCCCCGGCCTTCCTGCCTCCAGCCCCAACCCCCCAAACCCCCAACTCCACCCCCACCCCCATTCCCACCCCCCTCCCACCCGGCAGGTCCGTCACCGCCAGGTCCGCCAGGAAGTCCAGCACCTGCTCACGCCGCACACGCATCTGGGGGGGCGCAGCATGCACAGCACACACAGCATGGCACACAGCATGCGTTACAGCGCACAAACCGGTAGTATGGCAGCCACACCCGCACGATCGGCGGGTACCAGTACCTCGCCACACAGCTCGCAGCCACCGTCACAGCCCGTCCGCCCGGTACACCGCCCGCGGGAACCTCGCGCTGCGCGCTGCGCACCCGCGCCCGTCACGGCACGCACCGCACGCGCCGCACGCACCTGCCCGTCCGGCTTGGCCCTCCGCGTGGCCAGGCGCGCCACCAGCAGCGAAGGGCCCAGCCCCGCGGAGGCCGTGCAGCCGGTGGCGGAGGCCACGTGCGCCCGCAGCGCCGCCACCAGCGCCTCGGGCCCACCCCCGCCCCCCGCCCCCGCCGCCACCCCAGCCCCTGTCCCCGCCCTTGCCATCGCCCCGCCCGGGGGAAAGGCCGGGTCCGAGCCCCCGCCCGGGCCGTGGGCCGGGCTAGAGCCGGGGCTGAGGGTGGGGTCGGGGTGGTCGGGGAGGGGCTGGGCAGGGGGAGCAAGGGAGGGGCCGGGGCCGGGGCCGGTGGCCGGGGCTGCAGGCGGCGGCTGCAGTCCGGTGATGTCGAGGAAGGCCTCATCGCAGGAGATGGGCTGCACCAGGGAGGTGTACGACAGGAGGATGCGGTACACCTGGGGGATGGGTGTTGGCGGAGCGGGCGTGAGGGTGGCAGCGGGGGGCCGGAAAGTTGGACACCAACACCATGGACTGGAGGCCAGCCCCAACACTCTGCTGCCTCCCTGCCGGCAACTACCCCTTCATCCTCTCCCCCTTACCCCCTCACCTCTCCCCAACCCTCAGGCCCCCCGCCCCCACCTGCTCGCTGATGGCCTGGTACCGCTCGAAGTCGTACGGCACCACCACCAGCCCCGGACAGCGCCGCTTGGCCTCGGCGATGAACATGTCGGCCCGCACGCCGAAGGAGCGGGCCTGTGGGTATGTATGGGGTCAGGTAAGGGGCAGGTGAGGGGCACGTGAGGGGCACGTAAGGGGCAGGTGCCTGATGATCCCTCCAACTGCCTCAAGTGGCACGAACCCTCCGCAGGAACCCACTTCATTTGTAAGGAAATGGCCGCTGCCCCCCCCCCCTCCCACGCACGCCCCACCAGGTAGTTGGCGGAGGACACCTCCCCGGTGCCGCGGGCGCTGTTGGAGTGGCACACGGCCAGGGGCCGCCCCGCCAGCTCGGGCCGCCCCACGGCCGCCGCCGAGGCGAAGAATGAGTCCATGTCCAGGTGCACGATCACCCGCTCCTGGCCTGGGGGGGGGAATGGATTGGTAGTGGTTGGGTGAGGGCTCGGGGGTTGCTAGAAGCGTACACGCGATCAGGGCCGTGAGCCCGCTCGAAAGCAGGAGGGGGGGTGAGTGAGAAGGCGGGTGGGGGGAGGCCGGGCTTACCAGGGAGCAGGTGGGGTTGTAGTCATGATTCGCTGAAAGGGGGGAGTGCTAGAAGCGTGGTACCAGTGCACGCAAGGCTATACATGGTACGTGGTACCAGTGCACGCAAGGCTACAATCCAACGTTGCCTTGCAGCCCATATCCTGCTTCCCCTCCTCGCCGCCCACGCGGGCCCCACCCAACCGCACCCCACCCCACCCTTGACGAAGGGCGCCGGCGCGGGCCCCCTCAGCCCCTCCGCCTCCGTCTCCGCCATGAGCGCCTCTATGCGCGTGCGCCAGGTGCCGATGAAGTGCAGCCGCGAGGAGCGGAAGAAGGTCTCCATGAACCGCGGGTCGGTGTGCGTGGAGCTGGGGGGTTGGGCGGTTGGGGCGTTGGTGAGGGCGTGCCCAGGGAGAAGGGTGAAGGCCGGCGGCGGTGGAGCAGGATGATAAAGGTCAGGGAGCGGACTTTAGCGGACTGATTCAGCGCTCTTCCTCAACCACAAGGCCCGGCCGAGTCATACCTGTCTGCAACCACGCAGAGCCAACTGCAAACACGCGGTTACACCCCTCCCCATGCCCTGCTCCCAAGCAGCCCACAGCCCCATCCTCCCTCGGCCCCCTCCCCCACCGCGGCGGCCCCCGGGCCAGGTCGCTGGCCGCCCTCAGCTCCGCCGCCAGAGCCAGCGCCCGCGCCGCCTCCGGGTCCTGCGCGCCGCCAGGAGTCCCCACGCCACCAGCCGCAACCCCACTGCCACCGCCAACCCCCGCCCCGGGTGAGCAGCCAGCGGCCGCCTGCCCCCCGCCCGCGTTCATGGGCCCTGGGCCGGGGCTGCGCCCCGCCGCTGCCAGCCCTGGCGGCCCCACAGGCCCTGCCGCCCCAATGGCGGGAGAGGGAGAGCGCCGCATCGCCAGTAGCGCCGGCATGGGCTGCGGCAGCTGGGCCTGGGGCTGTTGGGCCTGGGCCTGGGCCTGGGCCTGGGCCTGGGCCTGGGGTGCCGGAGAGGGCCATCCTGGCTGGGCCTGTGCCCGCTGGCGCGGGGGCCCTGGGCCACGCCAGGGACCCCCGCGCCCAGCGCCCAGGCCCAGGCCAGGCCCAGGGGCCCCCGACGGCCCCGCAGCCGCCGGCGGGAGGGCATGCTGAGAGGCACCCGGGGGCCTGAGGTGTCCGTGCGGCAGCGGCGGTGACTCCGGGTCCGATACAGGGCCGTGGGCCGCTGAGGAGCCCTGCGGGCCGCCCCAGCCCGACCCCGACCCCAACCCCGAGCCAGGCAACAGCGGGGCCTGCCCCTGCCGGGACCCCATTGTGGGAGGGGGAGGCTCCGTGCGGGGCCGCTTGGCCAGAGGCAGGTCCACACCGTCGTCCGCAGGACCTCCGGGAGGCTGAGGGCCCGGCAGGGGTGGAGCCGTCGCGCCCCCAGCCCCTTGCCCTGCCGCTGCCGCTAGAGGCGCCGCTGGGCCCGTGCCCACGCGTGAGCCCGACGGTCCTGCTCCAGCCGCCGCCCCCGCCCCCGCTCCCGCCCCTGCCCCTCCCGCCCCCGCCCCCGCCAGCACGGGGTAGAGCTCCTCCGGGGGCAGCTGTGGGGCGGCGTGCGCGCGGAAGCCCTGCAGCCGCCGCTGCCCGGGCTGCGCCGCGGAGAGCACATGCAGCTGGAAGTCGGCGATCTGGGTCGGACGAAGAGGGGGGGAAGAGGGTCGGGAGGGAGGGGGGAAAGGGTGGCTGGGCGGGAGGGTGCGTGGTAGGGGGAGGAGGTTGCGAAGGGAAGTGGAATTATTGAAGGGGCTGGTGTAGCTGTGGGAGGTGGGGACGTGGGCGCGCGCCCCGTCCACGGCGCCCAGCCTCTTGACACGTAGCCCGGCGGCCATGGCCCCATCACCCAGAGTTTCAGCTACCCGCTAGATTCCCACCCCCACCCCCACCCCACCGGCAGCAGGCGGCCCGCAGCGATGGACGCCACCACCCACTCGGGCCGCACCACGGGGGTGGGCTTGCTGGGGGTGGGGGAAGGGAAGGGCGGAGGGAGGAGGGGAGGTGAGACGAGGACCCAGGGCCGTAGGAACCCAGGATACCCCAGGCCCCCATGGACTCCTGGTCAGGGGGGGCCCTGCGCACCGCTCGTGCGCCAGCTGCTTGACCTTGGTGTCGGGCAGGTGCGTGCAGATGATGTGCGTGACCACGTTGGAGTAGTAGTAGGTCTCGAAGCGGCCGCCGTGCAGCGCCATGAGCTGCTTGAGCTCCTGTGGTGAGGAGCGCGGGTTGCGGAGTGTGGGGAAGGTTGGAGCCACTAGCACGGCCGCAGCGGCAGGGCAAGGGCGTCTCGGTGGGGGGGAGCGGGCGCGCGGCGTGTCGGTGGGAGGGGGGAAAGGGCTCACCGCGTGGCTCGGCTTGGTGAAGCCGTTGACGTGAATCGCCACGCCCTTGAATATATCTGACTTCGCGGGTGCGTGCAGCTGATTGGCCTCATACTGCTCCCTGAGCTTCGTGACCTTTAGGTCGAAATACCGCGAAAATGAGCCGTCATGGTGCATCGTCGGCTCCTTCTCCTTCTCTTTGTCCTTACGAGGCCGCTGATCCTGCTCGAGCGGGCTCGAGCCTGCCTCCGTGCCATCCTCGGCGCCATCCATCCCGGCGGGACCGCCTGGCCGCCTGGGTTTTAGGGTTGCCAACTCGTCCCTTCAGTGAGCAGGGTGTGGATGTTGCCCTTCCCGACTGTTCGACCGAGACCAGTGACAGGGCATCTTGGCGCGACAGGTCAGATATCGACTTCGGCAGTCCGTCAAGATGTCAGTATTATACAGGGTCAACAGTTATGACGTCAGGCCTCAGCTTGCCGGCCTGGAAACAGCTGCGCCATGCGGGGCGTGCTGCGGCCCCATCTCGCCTCGCCCTGCCCTCTGAGGCCCTGGCCCGCGTGTCCTCCCTCCCGCCTCAGCCTCCACCAAGCCTCACGACAGCAAGCCTCCAACGTGCTTCCGCCTCCCTCATCCCTCCTGATCCGTCATGTAAGCTCTCCCACGGCTCGAGCACACCGCGTATGCCTCTGCTCTCTATCTGGCTCTGCGTTCCCTCTGCCCCACGCCCTTCCTCCGCCCACGTCCATGTCGCATGACCTCTCCTCTGCAAACCACATTCCCCATAACCTCCAAGTCGCAGCCACTCCTACTTGGCGTCCCCGCTCTTGGCCTCCGGCTTCCTGCATGGGCCGGCGCACATAGGGGCGGCAGCAACACTCAAGCCGACAAGGCTGAGGCCACGCCCGACCCAGAAGGCTGCAGCTTGCGGCGCGACCTCCAAGGTTGGAGGCTCATCCCCAGTACGCTTGCCCCTTCTCTCGCTACTCAGTCCAACCCGGCCCCGACCATGCCCATTAGCCTCGTGCCCCTCCTCTTCCCCGCTTCCCGTCATATCCCACCCGCCCCAGCCCCACTCACTTCCACCCGTCCTCCCAGCCCCGCACCCAGGTGCGCCCCAGCGCCGCCCGCGTGGCGTCCGGTGCTACGTCATTCAGCTGCTGGGCCACGTGGCCCTGGATGGCCTGCACACGTGGGGGGGGGAGAGGAGGGGGATGTTTGGAGAGGGGGTCAGGGAGAAGAAGAGCGAAGCGGGGGACCTCATGTGGGACGGAGGAAGCCTCCGCAACGTCAGCTGTACAGCCCGCTCGCAGCTCGATACTACTTCAACCTCTCGTACACCCAGGGATCGCGCAGAGGGCAAGCTATCCACGCGTGCCGCTGGCGTCACCCTGATGCCGCCCCATCCCCCCGCGCCCCACGGCCCCTCCGCCCCACGGCCCCACCTTGAAGACCGGGTTGCCGGTCATGTGCTCCGGCGCCTCCAGCTGCCCCGTCAGCCACTTGAAGAGGTCGGGGTTCTCCTGTGGGGCCGGGGTTGAAGGCGGCGGGTGCACGACGTCTCCAGCACATCCAGGCAAGCAGACTTCCCCGGGGACTTCCCCGCCTCCGTCCCCGGCAGGCAGGTGCCTGCACCCTGTCCCCATATCCCCCTCCCCTCTGCCCTTTGTCCCCCCGCCCCCCCCGCTGGGTACCCACTTCGTCCAGCAGGCTGGCCATATGCCGCAGCTCCTCGGGCTGCATTTTGGGGATGTTGGACTCCGCCCATAGGCCGACGATCAGGTCCAGCTCCAGGAACCCCCGCTGCTTGCTCCTGTATAGCAGCTTCTTCACAATCTGGTGCGCAAGGGGCCAGCGACGGGTCACGAGAGCACGATGGCATCTGCGACACGCCCATCCAAGCTCACCCCTTGTCGTTGCTCCTCACTGAGCGTTGCGCTGGCTGCATTTGCGGCTGTAGAGTAGGATGTGCTGCATAAAGCGGCCGTTCGCTGCGCCCAGCTTATACCGAGCGATGCACCGGCGCGTGCGAGCATACTTGCGAACCTTCGAAGAGACTATGCGAAACGTGCGACAAGTTGAAGTAATACGGGTGTAGCGCTTGGGCATCAAAGACAGGGTGACGTTGTGTCTGCGGCACGACCACACGCGCAAGCGCACGCCCAACCCGGGTTCCCCAGGCCGCCCGGATGACACCTTGTGCAGGGAAGCCCCCTGGCCTGGTGGCACTGCGCCCCTTTGTCTATAATAACTCCTGGCCTGGTGAGAGTCAAAGGCTGTTCACCTTGCTGAGTGCGCCAGCTGGACCTCCACTTGCCTGGCCTGGCCTGGGAGTCCTCCGGGCACTTCAGCCGTCCTCAGCTTACACAATCCTCCCACGAACCGTCTACCGATACACGCCCTGTGAGAAGATCAACACTGCGTCATCCAGAGCTTCTCATCTGCACGCCTGTCCGGTGCCCAAAGGCAGGTGGCCCTGTCGCCCACCACGCATGCCGGCGCCTTAGCGCTCCAAGCCTCCCACAACCCGCACGCCCACTGGGGCCTTCGCTTCCTCCCAGATGAGCTCCCTTGCCTCCACCAAGTGTCCGACGAGGTCCCTAGTCACACCTGAAGGACTTGCCAGCTCCCTCCGACACCTAATACGACAACAAGCCCCAAGCCTGCCCCGAGCATTCTATTGCTGTCGTCCGCCCTCCGCCAAATGCAACCTCTCCCCGCACAAAACCCCGGCTCGTCCTCGCCCACTCATTCCCCCTTGCAATGCCCCGCCCATCAGCCCTCGATGGCCCTCCCACGCACCAATCCCGCCCCCTACTTGCCCTCCCACAGGATGGGGATGCCGTCCTCGCGCCAGCCTATCCGCCCGTCGCACAGCGCCGCCACGCAGTGCGGGTAGACCTGGTGCTCCTCCTTGAGCACGCGCGCCGCCAGCTGCTTGGGCGAGTCGGTGGGGAACACCGGGACCACGCGCTGCGGCGGGGGAGGAAGGGAGAGCGAGAGAGGGGACAGGGGCGTCAGGTATGGTTCGTGCATTCATTGTGCAGCCCGGCCGGCCTCGCCTTGCCCTGGCATCTCACGTCGTTTCGCGCGCCCCTGCCGTGGTCACGCCTCCCCCTCCCGCCATTGGGTTCACGTCGAAACCGCGTCGTTTCGGAGTCTCCGCCCTGCCCCACCCCACCCTCCGGGGCCTGCCGCCTCTCCCAGCTCGAACCTTCTGACCCCGCCCCAGCAACAGCGCCCTCAGCCCCCGCTTCCGGACCCCCGTCTCCGCCCTCGTCCTGCACCCCCTCATGCCCCTCCCCCGCCTGTGCCCAAGCCCCCACCTGCGCCAGGATCGGCCCCGTGTCGTACTCGGCGTCCACGAAGTGAACCGTGGGTCCGGAGAAGCGCGCGCCCGACGCGATCACGGCCTTGTGCACGCGCTCCCCGTAGTAACCCTTGCCGCCGAACGAGGGCAGCAGGCCGGGGTGGATGTTGAGCATGGCCCGCGGGAAGGCGCGGCACAGCTCAACGGGGATGAGCTTCAGGTATCCGGCGAGCAGGACATAGTCGGCTTTGTATGTGTTTTTGAGGCCGTCGACCAGCTGGGCTGGAGACAGGCCCTGGCCCACGTGCTCCCCCTTCTTCACCACGGGGTAGGTGAGCACGGGGATGCCGTGCTGCTGTGCGTACGCCGCGCCGCCGCAGCCCGGCACGTCCGTGACAACGGCAACGACGCTGCCGTTGATGCGGCCGTCGAGGCAGGCGGCGTGGATGGCCTTGAAATTGGAGCCGCCGCCCGAGACGAAGCATGCGAGCTTGGCGGGGGGCTTGGCTTCGAGCTTGTACTCGGGGAGAGAGCCGTGGGCGGCGGTTGCGAGGGAGGGACGGGAGGAGGTGGTGGAGGTGGAGGGCGCTGGGGCGAGGCGCGGAGCCACGGGGAGAGGGCTCGGGCACGAGGGGGCTGCAAGGGCTGAGGCACGCTGCGACCGTGCACACGCCGGCGCCGGCGTCGCTGGGGCGCCACGTCGCCGCGACCTACATGATAGTAGCGAGGTCTCGCTAGAGCCTAGGAGAAGCATGATCGCGGGGCGTTTGGTGGAGCGCGGAAATGGGGTGTGCACGATTGCCAACAACGCGTGCGGCGGGTTGCGACTTGACGCACCAGTGTACTGGAGTATGCACGACGTAAGAAACTAGCAAAGGGGCGGTGTGCACGCTGGTGAAGCATGCAGCGTGAGGGCTTGCACGTTGCTGTACCGTGCACGCGATGCCGCCGCGGGTCAACCCTCGCAACCAAGAAGCCACGAAGCATCGTCTTGGTGGCGTCTGAACTACGCAATTCGCCGTCAGCAGGGGGGGAGCGCCGGCTGTGACATGGCTCGTGGTTCCATGTCGGCGACCATGTCGCCAACCACGACCGAACCCCAGAAGCAGGCCTTCGAGCGAACGAGTGCTTCTATCCACGAAGGGTGTCGGGGTTTTGGGGGAAGCAGCTTGGGTTGCCTAGCGTGCCCCATACACACACAGGCCGCTCCACGGCCCGACCACGGGTGCTCCTGGTCCGCCCACTGCCGGCTGCAAGTGCAGATACCGCACATGCTGCGACGAACAACACCCCGGAGATGCCGATCAGCTACAGCCGCCATCCAACATGATCACAATGACGGCCCAACATGACAACGGACGTGAGGCTTCCCTGGCGGCTTGCCTACATCCTCGCCACTCTCCTTCTCCTCACCCCTTGACCTCACCACCGCCCCTGTTCACCTCTTCTTTCCCGAACATGTTAACCACAGGGGCCGGGCTTCACCGCCTGCCGCATGTCTAGCCCTTGTCACGACTCACGAGCTCCAACACCTCACCGATTCAGCTCTCCTTGTCACCCACTAGCCCACCTTGGCTTCTCGTCTAGTCAGTCCCACATCAGGCCACCACCCAGCACATGGAGAGCAATTTACCGTCTATACAAGCAATGGGCATCGAAGGGCCAGCCCTAAGGAAGTGCCGGTCACTTCAACCTAGAACCTACAAAACAGGTTCCGCAGTGCAGGATGCCGGGCAGCATGCAAATGCTGAGGTATGCAAGCGTTGGCCTCTTGAGGCGCGTGCAATAGTATGTGCAGAATCTGGAAACGGCTATGTGCAAGTCAACACCATTGGCTACTGGACGGCCATCATCCCGACCCCTGCCGACCCCTGTTCACATCCTGCCTCTGACCCCCCCGTGGGCGCTTAGAGTTATTGCCGCGTCCCGTCCGGCAAGTGGGCAGACATGCAAGAACAGGGCCAAGGTGGCCAAGTACCGGGCCAAGAAGGCTGCGGCCAAGGCTGCGGTGTGAGAGGCAATGTGGCAGACGTGGCCTGTCCGTCCTGCGTCCGTCCTGCGCGTGCCCAGTGGCTTCTCACAGGAAGATGCGTTGTATGTACTCGCCGAGCCTGTGCGCCCAACTGGAGGCGGGAGGGGCCTCAGGGACGGGCGCCGCTCCCGCTTCCCCGTCTGCCTCGCTCCCTCCGAGTGCTAGTGTGTGCTCCCTGGCCGTGGGTGGTGCAGTGTTGCCGGTTCGGTACGGGTGCGGTGCAATGGTACGGGTCGGTTCTGTAGCCGGCAGAGCTGGGGGAAGGGGGTCGGGGAAGCAGAGGCGGATAAGGCCAAGGGGCGGAGGAGGTTGGGGGTATGGGGGCATCCGTGAGCAGGTGGGGGTGCTAAGGCGTCGCAAATACACGCCAAGGACGCCGGTTACATACCGTTCTGCTCAACAAGCTACCTGTAACACTTCATGACCACCAACTGCTCACGCGCTCCAACAATTAAGCTGTAACTCCTCTCCAACACAAACGCAGACGCGCTCCAACAAGTTAGCTGCAACTCCCTCTCCAACACCAACTGCTGACGGCCTGCCGCATGGACCGTGCCAACAAGCGTCCTTACAACGCCGCGCCCCCAAGAAGATGCGTCGGCACAACCTAGCAATGGATACAGCACACACCACACGTCTACAAGAGCCGGGAGGAAGGAGACCCACATCGCATGTGCGTGCAAGGGCCTCGTTGCCTCCAGCAGCAGGCGGTCAGCCAAAAGTGGGCCGACCCAAAGCAGTGTCTGAAAACAATACGCGCACGCCCTGATGCGCAAGGCGGCCTGGAAGGTCCAGGCCCGAAGGGCAAATAATAAGGGGGAGGGTTTAGAACGGCTGCACAGGGCGTGACAGAGGCCCTGCTTCTTTAGGCAAGCCGCACCGCACCGAGAGTCGTGCACTGGAGAGCTAGGAACACCCACGCCCCAGCTGCAGGGGAAAGATCGCACGCCAGCGTACAAAACGCGCCCTGAGACATAACCCACACCCACACCTTCCGGCATACCAGAGCCACCCAACCGTAGAAAGCACCGTACGCATCACGTGGAAAGGTCTAAGCATAACGTACAGAGCGGCAAAACGTCCTGATGCATGGGGAAGCGGATGTGCCCAAACAAAGCACCGGCCGGCCCCGAAACCCCGAAACGAATGCATATGTATCTAGTAGCAGCCGGGAGGTATCACGGAAGGCAGAACCATCATGGGACGCTCCATCACCGCCAACCAAGGAAGAGCTCACCACGCACCAAAGACAACCACCACCCTGCAAAACACACTGACGCGCCACAAACGAGCCCTAACGCCGAAGGCGGAAGCCCAGCGGGCCGAAACCGAGGGCGCTGAAGGCGGCTGAGGCAATGGACCCCAGACCCATACGCTTCTGACTTTGGGGCTTGCTTGGCGGTGACGACGACCGCGCGGAGTGCATGGTTGCGGTCGGCGAGGACGGGGCCTCTGCGAGGCAAGAAACGACATTGTATTCGTTGGGTCTTTGACCCGGCCATGTAGCTCGAGCCTTTCGGGATAAGGTCAGCAGGGAACTTGCATGCACGGAGTCGGGGCAGCCCTTTCTACGCACCTGACGATGCCGCCGCAGCGACGACCGCCGAGCCAGACGCCTTGCCCGCCGCCGCCGGTGAGGCGCCGGCCGCCGCCGCCGCTGCCTCCCTGGCCGCCGCCGCCATGCGCGCCGCCAGCAGCTCCCGCACCGGCTGCGGCAGCTCCACGCTCTCCGTCGGGCTGCCGGAGCCGTCCGCCTCCACATGCCGGCCGTTGCCGTTGCCGTTCCCGTTGCTGTAGCCGTTCCCGTTGGCGTACCCGTTGCCGTTCCTGTAGCCCTCCCCGTTACCGTTACCGTTGCTGTAGCCGTTACCGTTGCCGTTGCTGACGGCGGCCATGGAGCTGCCGACCGAGGCGAGGCCCTGCAGCTGCTGCATCTGCGCCTGCGCCGCGCCGTCGCCGCCCAGGGTGGCCAGCGCTCCGGCCACCAGGCCCGCCTCCTCGGCCAGGCTGGCCCACACGAGCCCCGCCTCCAGGTCAGCGGAGGCCGTGGGCGAGCCCGCGGGGGAGCTGCCGGGCGTGGGGCTGCCCGAGGAGGCGCCGTCGGTCCCGCTAGCCGTGCCGGTAGCCTGCGGGGCGAGGCACAGGGACGGCAGTGGGCCGGGGCGCAGTTTTGTAAGGGGTCGGACAGGGAACAAGGCGGCAGGGTTGCCACCTTGGATGGGTGAAGGCAGGGAGCCGCAGGAGAATGCTCGCCGGTCTAGGCGCGCAGGCCGCCCGGCGCCTCACCCGGCTCTGCTCCCTCCGCAGCAGCTCCTGGGCGGCGCTGATGAGCTCCTCCGCGCGCGAGTCCAGCTCCCCGCGCATGAAGGGGCTGGGCGCGGGCGGGCCGTCCGTGCTGCCCGCGGCGGACGCGGCGGACAGCAGCGACGGGCCTGCGAGGGCCAATCAGCCGTGAGGGCCATTTCCGCAACAGCACCAGCCCCTTTCCAGCCTTCGGCCTGCGCTCTGGCCTCGCTTGAAGGCTTGGAACCGTCCCAAAACAGAACGCCCTGTGCAGTGTCCTTGCGCGGTCCTCACCGTTCCAGGACTCGAGCACGTTGGCGAAGGAGATGCGGCGCAGCGCTGGCGGCATGCGCACGCTGTCGATGGCGAGCAGCAGCACGTGGTCGCTGGCGTCGGCCTCGGGCTCGGCCTCCGTGTCGCTGTCGGCGCTGGAGGTGGCGGGGATGGCGGCCACGGGCCTGCGCAGGGGGCGGTCACACGTGCCCAGGGGCGGTCACACGTGCTGGCGGAAGGAATGCAGGTTTGGGGACAGGCTGGGGGCGCGTGGGAGTGCAGGGTGCGGGGCGGTGCAGCAGGGACAGACCGTCCAGAGTAGGCCGGGGGCCCGTGCGCGCATGCAGGTACGCACCCGCGCGGCGCCTTGATGCCCCGGTGCGCCCCCGGCTGCGGCTCCACGCCCAGCATGTCGCCCAGCGCGTCCACCGTGCTCGACTGCTCCGCCAGGGCCTCGCTCAGGCGGGCCATCTCCTGCGCGTGCCGCATGCGCTCAGCCATGCTCGCGTCCTGCGGGGGCAAGGCGGGGAAGGGGGAACAGGTGGGTCGTCCAGAGTGCTCAAGTCACATCATGGCACGGAAGCGTAGGTGCCGCCTACGTCAAAAGGCCGTATCGGGTGCAACAGGGGACGTGGCCAGAGCGGGACTCACGTTGCCGTGGCTGTCGGCCGACAGCTTGGAGCGGCGCTTGCGCAGGAACTCGAGCGTGGCGCGACCGGTCTCGTAGGCGTCCTGGATGTTGGCACGGGGCAGCGCCAGGGCCATGCCGGTGCTCTCCGTCTGGTTGTAGTGGCAGGTCAGGTAGACGACCACCTCAACCGGCAGGTCCTCGCCGTCCTCGTCGGCCTGCACGACCCGGTTGGCGCCGCCCTCCCACCGCACGTGCCCTCCCTCCGTGGCAATGATCTGCCGGGTAGGGGCCCACAAAAGGAGCGTCAAGGTCAGGGAAGGCGACATGGAAACGGGGCGGTGTGTGGCAGAGTGCAAGGGACAAAGGAGGCAGGTGTCGGAGCGTTTGCCCGTGCTCAGGCATCCGCGTGCCTTGTCAACTGCCCGCCTACCTTGAACTCGAAGGACGTTTTGGGCAGGGTGCACTCCAGCGACCAGCGGTGCCCCTCCGACCAGTTCATCTGCGGTGCCGTGCTGGGGCTCCAGGAACCCAGCTCCGAGAGAGAGCCGACAACCTGAGACACGGTGGTAAAGGTACGGAGGCGGGCTGGGCATCAGGCCTGCGCCAGACCCCGCAAGCGCAAGGCACGGAAGCCCGGGTGCCAGGACCTCGGTTTCAACGCGCACCTGGAGCATCTGTCCCGGTCTCGTGACGTATTCGGGCACGAGAAAGCGATACCGGACCAGTCCGGGTGGCCGGGCCAGGGCCGTGCTTCCGGGGACCACCAGAGCAGCGACGCCGGCTGGCGCGGAGGAGCTGGGTCCGGCAGGTGCCTCGACTTGCCAGGCCGCGACCTGGCGCGTGGAGCAACAGAACAGAGCTCAAAGCAAGACGAGGTGGCGTGTGGGCGCCCCTGCCGGAGTGTGCTCCCGACGCCGAGGCGGTTTCGACGTCGCGGGTGTTGCGATTGCCCCAACGGCCCTTAATGCGACCGCATTTCGCGATCAAACCCTGGCAAAGAGTTCTTCACAGAGCAGCAGGTCGCTGGCAAAGCCGCGGTGTATATACCGGAACAGGTGCGTCCCATGGCCACGCGCGGCCCCAACGCTATGCGGGCCATCGAGCGAGCCTCATCATGTCTAAGTCGACGGCTGATTGCGTGCGTATCCGCGCCCGGCGTGTCCGCGCTCCGCCCCTCGCGCGAGCCCCGACCGTCCACAGCTTACCGTCGCATAACGCTCGTGTCTGTGGCCGTTGACCGCATCCAGGCCGCCATCGATGAGCCTAGGCTGTGCAGACGGGCCTCGCCCGAGCGTTGGCCGCAGGAGACTTGGGCTTTGGGTGCATCGACCAGTCGCCTTTTGGCACGGCCCTAATTTTGTAAAGGACTGCATGCTTGGGGCTCCTCCCCGAGTGCGGCCGCGTCAGGGGTTCAGGGCTAGAGCTAGGGCTTGGGGCCAACAACACCCGTTGGACAGCCCGCGACGCTCGCGGTCGCCTGGAGCAACCGGTCACAGCTAGTTTATGGGCGCGCTGCTGTGAGTTTCGCGGGTATGCTGAGGAAGAGCAAAATTCACGGCCATTCACACACAACGGCCGCAGCATCGCACGGCATCGCCGTACCACATACGGTCCGAGCCGAGGACCCAGTCCCCGGCTCTCTTGGCTGTAAAGAGGAGTGTGACGCGGGGAAGGGTCAGCGAGTTATAATGCAAGCGAGTCCCCTCCCTCAGCCTTGACACGTCTTGACATGCACCGGCCCCCTCCGGCCCCGACATGCCCGCGAGCTCCAGCCTGCTCAGAGCGACCCCAGGCCCCGCCGAATCGAAACGGCAACAGACAGGAGATGGACTACCGCCAGTCCATGCCCGCGGGAGGGTGCCGTGCTGTGTGTCTTGAGCATCGCCCTCCTCAATAGACCTCAACACCCCCGCCCTCGGACCCCGCTCGCACCCGCCCCTGCTCCGTCTTCCTCCGTGCTCTCGACCCTGCTCGACCGCCCGCCCGCCACGCCAGGCCATCCAGCTCCGCGTACGCCTTGCAAGCCCAGTTGCCTATTTTCCGGCTGTGGCGTGTGTCGGGCCCTAAACTTCTGCGACATGCCGGCGCATGTCTCGTGGAAGCGACACAGGAAGGAAGAACGACACATTGTAGCGGTTTGGGAAGTTGAGGAGAGGTGGCTCATCCTGTCAAACCGGTGTGGGAAGAAGCCGGGCACTGGCCATCATGCGGGCGCGTTGTCCGAAATCTGCGCGACGCCCCAACACCCTCGCTTTCCTCTGTCTTCAATACTCCTACAGCTCCTTTTGCTCCTAGGACCACTGAGCCCCAAACACGTAGCAAGCTCAAGTTTGGTGGCCCGGGTGGCTGCCTCCTTCATAGCCTCCGCGTTGTGCCCCGGCTAGTTAAGCTCAAGCTCATAGCGAAGTTGTGCACACACACGCTTTTTGCCCCGGGTTGCGGGCGCGTACGCCCGGACCCAGACTGCGCGGACGCCAAGAGGATACAGCGCCACGTTTCTGAGAGTCCAACATGGCGAGCTAGCAGGCCACAAGCAGGCCACTCTGGGCTTTGCCAGGCGCAACAAGCTGGTCGCGAGCTGCGTTGGGAGGCCGTCCCTAGGGACGCCCAAGCGCAGCTACGATGGACGCTGCTAAGGTCAGCTATGCCGCTGTCGCTTGTCTGGGCCAACCGCGCGGGGAAATGCTGATGGGCCTACTGACACCAAGCACGCTCCACCCCCCCTGCTTTCGCCCGCAGAAGTACGAGTACATCAAAACTCTAGGCGAGGGCAGGTGCGCAGGGCCTCCGGCTGGCTGGCGGCGTTGGTAATGACGGGAACGGACTTGAGCGTGACTGCTGTCCTCTCCGCCGCCCTGCAGCTATGGCCACGTCTGGCTGTGCCGCGATCGAGAGCGGGACTGCTTGGTGGCTATCAAGAAGTTTAAGGATGCGAACAAGGACTCCCAGGTGGGCGTGCTGTTATGGCTTACACGCGGCTGGGACTTGCGGAGACGGCGGTCCTGTCCCCGCCAAGCGGGTGCGCCCGCCCCTCGTGCGCACGTTGCTGCTCGTGAAGCACATGCTGGCTTATGTTGAAACTGGGTTTGTGGGCAAGATCCTTGGGTGGCTTTGGGGTAGCGTGGGGTGTCCACCCTTTGCGCCGGGTTTTCGACTGGCAGCTCTGGTCCTCGAACTGCCCTTGTGCACGACATGAGCGGGCTCCGCAGACCAGAGTACAGAGCCGGAACTCCCTTGTGTGTAGTGGTTGCAACTTGATCGCCAATTGGCAGGCCACAAAACGGGCTGGCTGTGAGAGTGACAGCGTATCAGCCCCCAGACTGGCCTCAGAAGAAGAGGCTGACGAGGGCCGAGGGCAGCCGTAGCTTGCTCGATTCACATGAAGGCCTACCGTGGAGCACAGAATCCGTAATAAGCCGACGAGCTCCATACCTGATGCAACCGAGGGACCAGTGCCCCAACCGCGCACCTGCCCCTGTAGCCTGTGCGCGCCCCTGGCCCCCGACGCGCTTCCTGCTTACGTCTCTCACGGTCCTGGACTCCCTACAGGCCTATCACCTCGCGATGCGCGAGATCAAGCTGCTCCGTGCCACCACGCACGAGCACGTGGTGTCGGTTATTGAGGCGTTCCGGAGTCAGTCCAGCGGCAACGTGTACCTGGTGCGTCGGGGCGGGCCAATGACTATGCGTATGGGCAGCTATGGGCAGCGCGGGGCGTTGCTCTGCCTCTCGGTGCGCATGCTCGAAGCACGCACGAGGTCCATGACGGCTTGCATGCTTGCGGAGGGCTCCAGCAGTGTCCGCCACCTCCCGTAACGCACGCATGGATTTACTGGCGCGGCTTGCAGGTGATGGAGTACGCGGACTCATGCCTCAATCTGGACCTGAAGAAGCACCGCAGCGGGCTGCCCCCGGCGGACGTGATGCGGATTACGTGGCAGCTGGCCTCTGCACTGCACTACCTGCACAGCAAGAAGGTGCGGCGCTGCTGGGAGGGGCCGCCAGGGCCAGCATTGAGATGGGGCGAAGCAGGCGGGAAGCCCAACTCGGTCAACGGCCATGGTTTTGGGCTGGGGCGATGTTGGGTTTTGCGGGGTATCAGCATCGGCGTGGGCCGGGGTTGTTTGATGTCGGCGGCTGGCGCATAGGCCTGTCTCGTTCTCAGTTTGGGCCGGGATGGTCCTAAACAGGCGACCCACATGGGCCCGTCTCCACGTCGCCCTCCAAACCCAAAGCTGCGCTCACGCACCCCCTTTGCCAGATCATCCACCGCGACCTCAAGCCGGCCAACATCCTGCTCACTGCGGCGGGCGATCTGAAGCTGTGCGACTTTGGCTTCGCGCGCGACCTGCCGCCCGCGGGCCAACAGGCAGACATGAGCAGCTACGTGACCACCCGCTGGTACCGAGCGCCAGGTGCGGGCCTTGTGTTGGGGGCTGTGTGATGTGCCACTCCGCAGCCGCTGCAGTCCGCCTGTAAAGTCGGTGCCGTGCGGAGGCAGGGTGGGGCTGGGTGGCGCCCGGGGACTCGCGCGTGCTCACCCCGGTGCTCTGTTGACCACCGCCCCGCCGCTCCCCTTGCAGAGGTGGTTGTGGGCGCGGACTACGGAGCGGCCGTGGACATTTGGGCGCTGGGTGGGTGGGGGCGGGTGGCATCCAAGACAGCGGGCCAGGCGGGCCGGGGAGGGCAGACGGCTACTTGGTCCCCGACCCACATCACAATCACAAGACTACTGCCCCCAACAACCTTACTAGACCGCTTCGTGAGCAGTACCAGAAACCTGTAACCCCTGGCTCCTCCTTCTCATCCCTCCTCGGTACCCCTATCCCTCGCCGTTGCCCAGGCTGCCTCTTTGCCGAGCTGCTCAACGGCCAGCCGCTCTTCCCCGGCGCCTCCAACATGGACCAGCTGTCCCTCATCGTGGCTTGCTTCGGCCACCTGCCCAACCGCCTGCTGGCCAAGGCCCTCACCAACCCGCACCTCGTGGGCGTTCAGCTGCGCACCGGCAACCCGCGCAACTGGGCGGTGGCGCTGCAGCAGAGGTGCGAGGGCCCTGGGTGGGGTTGCGGAGGCTCGAAAGGCCTGGCAGAGCAAGGGGCTGAGGATGGAGCCAGAACCGTAGCATGAAAGGCTAACGGGCAGAGTGAAGGGGCTGGTGGGATGCATAGCGAGTCTTAAATCGTCCCCGTCCCCCACTTCCATATGCAGGTACTTGCCCTACGGCCAGGCGGCGGTGGACCTACTGCTGGCGTGCCTCAACCCGGACCCGCTCAAGCGGGCCACCGCGGACGAGGTCATGCGCTCGCCCTATTTTGAGCCCATTCGCCAGAAGAAGGTGCCTGCCCTGCTGGGGCCGCCCTCGGTGCCCGCGACCCCGTCCCCCGCGGCCGCGTCCCCCACGGCCTCAGCTGCGGCGTCCGCCTCGGGCACCCCGGCCTCGGCCCTCCTCCTGCAGACGGAGGCTGCTGCGGCCGCTGCAGCTGCAGCTGCTGCACGTGCGGCGCCTGCTGCGGCTGCCGCTGCGGCTGCGCTGCAGCCCCCCGCGTCGGACACGCGCCGGCCCACGCCGGACTCGCAGGTGCAGCCGGAGCGCCCGGCACCGGTGCACCCGGCCATCGTGCCGGCCAAGCCCGCGCCCGTGCCCGCAGCGGCTGCGGCCGCAGCAGCTGCGGCTCCGGTCGCGGCCCCCACGCCGCCGCAAGCGGCGCCGCGTGTGGGCCCTGCCTCGATGGAGGTGGACACCCCTCCCGCCCCGCCGGCAGCTGCTGGCGGATCCGCGCCCACGGCCCCCGCCGCGGCTGCCCCAGCCCCTACCGCGCACCACGTGCACTTCTCCCAGGAGGAGGCTCGCGGAGCGGCTCAGGCGCAGGCGCAGGCGCAGCAGCAGCAGCTGCAGGCGGCGGAGGCACGCGTGGCAGCGCCGCGGGCGTCGGTGGGCGCACTGCCGGTGGGCACCGGTGGGCGGCACGTGACGGACTCAGGGCTGGGCACCATGCCCTCGGCCGCACAACAGGTGAGAAGGCAGACAGTCCGGTTGGCATGCAAGGGGACAGCAAGCAAGGGCGTCCACAGAGCAGGGCGTTTGGGTTTCTGGTTCTCGGGCAAGCCCCCGATCTTGGGCTGGGGCTGGCACTTGGGTTACGTAGGGCCCTCTCTTCCATGTCACGGTCAGGTGTTCGACCTGGGCTTGTTTCAGAGCTAGTTGAAGCCCACGGTCTGCGCTCGCGTCGTGACTCGCATAGTCGCATACCTGAACCGCGCTGCGCCGTGCCGTGACCCCTCCCACAGGGCGCCGCCCCCCAGCAGGGCTCGGGCAAGCCCGGCTCCACCATCGTGCACCCCAAGCGTGCCTCGGAGCAGAACACCGCCACCTACGGCGCGCACCGCGGCGCGGCCGCCGACATGCCCATGCGCGTGGCCCGCGTCAGCATGGTCAACCCGGACGGCACGCCCCACCCCGCCACCGCCGCCGCGGCCGGGCCCTCGGGCGACAGCGCCTCGCCCTCGCCCGCCGCCACCCCCACTGCAGCCGGCGCGGGTGCGGGCCCCAGCGTCGCCTCGGGCATGCCGGCGCAGCTCATCTCGCCGCTGGGGATCTCTGGCGGCGCCGGGGCGTACGGCGCCGGCCCCATGCGCCGCCGCTCTACCGCCACGGGGTCCAGGCTGACGCGGATGTCGCACACGTGCGAGGGGCAGGACCCGCTGCGGGAGGAGGACGAGAGCGAGGACGAGAGCAGCCCGCTGCCGACCACGCAGGCGCCAGCGCCCAGCACCGCCGGGCCGCGCCACTCGGCCCCGGGGCTGCACCCCATCGTGCCGCCGCCCGTGGCCGCCGCGGGCCCGCCCGCGCTGCACCCCAGCCCGCGCCGCTCCTCCCGCCTCTCCGCCGTCACGGAGCCGGGAATGCACCCGGGAGCCCCGGGCGGCGCCGCCGCGGCCGCCGGCAACGCCCCGACGCACCCCGTCGGGTCCTCGGACAGCGGAGCCGGCCCTGCCGCGACCATGTCCGAGGCCCGTGCCCCAGCCGGCCCCGCGGCGATTCAGCACAGCCCGCTCGGCCGCGCGCACTACCCGCCTCCCACCGCCGCCCCTGCGCCGCAGCCCGCGCCTGCCGCCCACCCCCACGCCCACGTGCACCCCGCGCACCCCCACCCGCACCCGCACATGCATCCCGGCCTCCACGGCACCGTCTCGGCCATGTCCCTCAACGTCACCCCCATGGCAGCCGGCGACGCTGGCGGCGCGGGCGCCGGCGGCACCCTGGTCCGCACCACTGCCGGTGGCCACAACGTCCCCACCCCCGCGGCGCCCACGGCCGGCCAGATGCGCGCCCACAACCCGCCGACCCACATCACCACGCCCGCCGCCGCCGCCGCCGCCGCCGGCCTCATGTCGCGCCCCGTGTCCAACCTCTACATCAACCTGGAGAAGCAGGTGGACCAGGTGTCCAACTCGAGCGCCGACAGCAGCACGGTCGGGTCCCCGTCCACCACGCCCACCAGCGGCGCCGCGACGGGCGCGCAGGCGGCCGCCCGCCGCCACACGCTGGCCGACGGCCCCACCAGCATCCTGCGGTCCATGCTCCGCACGCTCAGCACGCGCCGCACGACCGCGTCCCTGTCGGGCACCCCCGGCGACCAGACCAACGCGGCCAACGCCGGCAGCGGCGCGGCCAGCTCCATTGGCGGCGCGGGGTCGGCGGTCAACTCCCAGGGAGGCAGCTCCGCCGCCGCAAACTCCGGCAGCTCTGCCGGCGTCTCGCCGTACATCCCGACCCGTCCGTCATCCAACAACTTCGTGGCGGGCGGGCCCGGCGGCGCGGGCGGCAGCAACGATGGCTCCACTGGTTTCTCCATCCCCGGCGCGGCAGTGATTCTGGAGGAGCCCGGGGCGCAGCCAGGGCAGTCGCTCCGTCGCTCGACCACCGTCTCCCACGGCGCCACGACGTCGCGCGTGGGGCTGCCGGCGCTGCGGCAGAACGGCCCGACGGTTGCCGTACCTCCGGTTACGAACGGTTACGGCAGCGCCGTGGTGTCGCCGGCGGGGCGGGCCCGCAACCCGCCCATGCGCACTTCTGATGCTGGGGTGGTGTCAACTGGGTCGCGGCCCGTCACGGCGGTGGCCGCAAAGCCCCCGCCCATTCCGCAGGAGGCCCCCGGGGCCCCGCTGCCCGTGGTGAGGCCTATGCCCCCCGCTGACGCGCCGCCCAACCGGCCCGCTCGCCCCACGGGTTGAGCGTGCGAGCGAAGCACGAGGAGGGGAACGGATGGACGGACGCGTGCATGCGTGAGCGGCGGATGGAGGCGAGCGAGCGAGGAGGGCGTGGCATGAGCTTCTGTGCCGGTAGCATTGCCCTGGTACTGGCGCCTTGCAGACGGCTGAGCGGTGGCGAGCGGTTGCGCAGTGGCCACCTGGTTCTGGAGGGAGGTAAATCGAGGGAGGGGGGAAGTGGAAGGATCGGCCAAGGGCTGGAGGACAGAGGCTTGGCGCGCGACGGACTGCGGACTACGGAAGGTGGAGCGCGATTCAGCGCTATGGGAGAGGGCAAAGGGCAAGGATGGGAAGGAATGTGCAGTCTGCGCTTCATGCCAAGCGGTGCCGACCACATGGGGCCGGCCCGTGGGTGACATGTGCTTGGCAGTCATAAAGAGGTGACAAGGGGGGCTGCTAGGGGGGTTCAACATGGTGCCATCTGTGATCTCGCGGGGTGGCTTTCGTGGCCCTGGGTACTCTGGGTAAGGGGCAGTCAGGGGTCGGGCAGAACTGGGTTGCGAGGAACATCTTAATCTGGCCGGCTTTATGGCCGTGTGCAATTCGCAAGCACATCGATGTTTCCGGGGGGTAGCCTGCGCGCTGCAGAGTGCGCTGTGTCATAATGAACTTATCGGGCGGTTCCTGGCGCTGCGTGGGGGCTGACGGGTTGTGGTAAAAGTGGGAAAGCGGCATCAGCTGGCTTCTCTCGACTGTTCTTGTGGGTTTGAAGGGCGCTGTGGTGGCGATGGTATCAAGTTCCAGCCATTCGGTTGGTCATGGCTGTGCGGATGCGAGGTTCGACGAAAGGAATGTGGTCTGAGCGTTTCAAAGCTCTGGTCTGCGCCTACACTGGATGGGGAGGGGCCGACGGTAGATTTAAGAGCTCGTGGGACGCGCTGCTGGGCTCGAGTCCTGTGGACTGAAGCTGTGGAGCTGGCCGGCTTCAGGCCTGCGTGTCTGTCGTCAAAAGCCGTGCACGTGTGCTGGTGATAAGAGGAATGCCGGCCGGCCGGCTCCGGTCGTGTCGGGGCCTATTTGGCGGGTGCGGTTCCGCGCGTGTCAGTCCGCGGCGCACTGGCCAAGTGTTAGTATTGTTGGCTCGCTGGCGATTCTTGGGTGCGGGATGCTGACTGCAGAGCGCTTGCTGCGCTGCAGCGGCGGGGCGTGCATCGCCGTGAGCCGAGTGGAGTGCACGGGCCCAGGCCATGCCGGACCGCCGACACTGAGCGTAGGGACGGGGTCGAGCAGCGGCGGTGCTAGGCCGCATCGACCGCACTTGTGGGCCCCTTTGTGAGTACGTCAGCTGGCTGAGCTCTGTCTCGTGCTTGCAGTCGCAGGCGGCAGAGCTGGGGGCCCTTCAACTAAGCTGGGCGCGTTCTGGGCTTCGCTCTGCGCCCTAGTCGCGTGGAGTTGGTGTAGGTGTACCCTGGCGTATGGGGCTGCGCAAGCCGTGGCTTGAGCAGGGGCGCGGGGCCCTGAAGGAGGAGTGCCCGCCTGTTGGGGCGTGCAGGGGATGCGGGCGGAGGGTGCGCGTGTTTGTCAGGTGCAGGGCGCATTGTGCGTTGCAAGGCCCAGATGCCCAGAGAAGAGTCTCAGTACCACACTCTTCCACAGACCAGACCGCACGGCCCCCTGACCAGTCCTCCAGCGCAGCCTACCCAGCTGCCCACTGTACTTCGCACGAAGGCCCGCGACCCTGGCGCTCTGCAGCCCTTGTGTCCCGGCGTGGCTGCGGTGGTCTCCGCGGGTCCACAGCGCTGCTATCAAGCGCGATGCGTCTTGCCTGAGGCCTCCCGCGCACCGCGAGCGCGCACGCAACCGCGCTCGCGACCGCGGCCTCCAGGCACCCTCTTGCTCACACAACAGCTTACACACGACTTTCAGCATGCAAGACAGCTGTAAGCTCGGTCCTCTCCAAGCCCCACCTGCTCGCGCTTCAGGCGCGGGGAGCGACCAGTCTGACTTGAGCTCTGGCAGCCACGCGCCCGACGCTGGGCCCAGCCCCCAACCCCGCCCCGGCCCCGCCCCAACATCCGCTCCCGACCCGCCGCCACCCGCGCCCCGCGTCGTCTACTACGTGGCCTGCTCCCTGGATGGATTCATCACGGACTCACGTGGCAGCGTGGACTGGCTGATGCAGTTCGAGCCGGGCGGGGAGTCGGCGTTGCCGGCGCAGGCGCCCACGGGGGAGGGCGGAGGGCCGGCGGCAGCAGGGAGTGGTGTGGCAGCCAGCGGCGGTGCAGGAGACTCGGGCGCTGGGGCGGAGGCTGGAGTGGGTGGCGGGGAGAGTGGCTACGGCTATGAGGCGTTTCTGGCAGGCGTGGGCGCCGTGGTGATGGGCCGAGTCACGTATGAGGAGTGCCTCAAGCTCAGTCCAGGCGGCGAGTGGTGAGTCGCTGGGATGCAACATCGACTTGGAGCTAATCCGCCAGCTTGGACAAAGAGGGCTTTTGCCAGGAGCCCAGTACTTGCGGGCGGGCTAAAGCCCGACGTTGCGTGCACCGAGCCACCGTGCCCTCACCGGTGTCCTACCCGCCTCCACCTCCCGCCCCCTCAGGCCCTACCCAGGCAAGCGCGCCGTCGTCCTCACCCGCACACCGGACCGCCTGCGCAGCGGACCCGCCACCGGGGCGCCGCCGCCGCCCCCGGGTGTGTGCTTCACCAGCCGGGACCCGCGGGCAGTGGTCGCCGACCTCCGCTGGGGCGCATCAGCTGAGGAGGCAGCCATCGGCGTGCCCAGAGACTCCAGCACCGGCGCGGGCTCTCGTCAGCCTGCGGTCGCAAACCTCGAGGCCCTTGCTCTAGAAGCCGGGCCCTTGCAGGAAGGCTCTGAGGAAGGAGGGCGGGGAGCGCTGGCGGGGGCGCAGGCGCAGGCTGGTGCCCCAGGCCTGGGGAGTGGAGCCGCGTGGGCTGGGGGCGGAGACGGCGGGGACGTGTGGTTGGTGGGCGGCGGGGGCCTGGCGGCAAGTCTGCTGTACGGCGGGCAGTTGGACGAGCTGGTGGTGTCCATTGTTCCGGTGGTGCTGGGGCCGGGCGGAGCGCCGCTGTTCGGGAGGCCCAGCACAGGGGGGGATGCTGAGGGGGGCCGCCCTGTGCCAAGCGTGGAATCTGTTGGGGCGCTGGAGGCAGGGGTACAGGCGGGGGCAGGCGTCCTCCCGATCGCCAAGCTGGAGCTGCTCAGCTGCCGGGCCTTCCCCAACGGCATCGTCATGAACACGTACCGGGTCAGGCGCTGAGGTGGGGCGGGGTGCAGGCCTTGGGCCCAAACGTGCTGACGTGCATGGCCGTCAGGCCTGTGTTGGTTGCCCAGAGACGCACCGCCGCACCGGTAAAGCGTGATTAGACTGATGAGTGGCACAACGGTGAGACGGTGACCATACGACGGGCCGCGGGGAGGCGTCAACGAAGGGAAGCTCTCGGTTGTGTGTGTAGGGCGTGGGCCGAAAGAGGGCCAAGGCATCGTGGGGGCATCGTGCACTGCGCTGCATTGCGCTTTGCTTTCAATCCTAGGGGGCCTGGGCCACGGGGGCGGCAGCGAAAGCCTTGGCGGTGAGGGCGGCCATTGTGCTTTGGTTTAGTTTGGGCTGGCAACCGTGTTCCAGGTGACAGGGAGACCGTGAGCGCGGAGCGCGCTATGTGCAAGCATGGCATTGGGGATCTGCCTGCCGTACTGCCCATCGCGCAAGCAGACGCGCGCCGGAAGAGACGCTCTGAGGGGGTCGTGTTGCACTAGAGCGACCTGGGGTTGAACTATGTTGTTGCACTCGACTAGAACGGGGTGCGGCGCCACGAGGCGCACGAACGCGAGCGTGTCGCCCCCTCGTCGATCCCGCGAGCAAGGGTTCTGGTGTCGCACTCTACGCGGCACTACCAAGTGCACCTCGGCCTCTGTCAAGCCTAGGCTAGTCTGGGCTAGTGCTTTGTCAGGCTCAAGTCTGATCCGGCTGCCAGGTGTGGAGAGTACACATAGGGTTACCATCCTGGAGGGCTGCGCTGGCTGCTAGGCGGCAAGTCTGGGGACAAGGGAATAACACCTAATCCATAATGCAACTGCTGCATGGAGTGGGTCTCGACTGATCATGGGGGGATCACAGCAGCAGGGCACATACGGCACAGTCTTCATGATCTTCTCAGGTTACAGGGACATCAGCCTGGTCAGGCCTAGCCGCTGCGACGAAGGGGAACGAAAGACTATGAACACACGAAAACCTCTCTTGGCACATTTTGCTGGGAGACCCTTGGCAAAATTGTTCGATACACCTTCGTCCGATGAGGCCCCGAGCCGGGCGACGCCCTGTCTCCACAGCCCCGCGGCCCACTCCACCAGTTTTATCCCAGCCCCACCGGCATCCACCGCCAAGCCGTCGAGCTGTCCTCCAGTGCCGAGCCCACACACCACCCCGCAAACCAACACACTATCAGGTCCGCTTGCAGTGCGTGGCTGAAGGCCAGATCGGACACCAGCAGGCACGAAGGCGCACAAGCACCCCCCTCCATTAGACCGCCATTAGCCACACCTCCTCGCCGCCGCCCTCCAGCTGCTGCGCCCTCGCCAGATCACTCTAGCTCAGCGCTGCCTCATACGGGTCGGCAGCGCCACTGCCTCCGCGTTCTCGGGCTTTAAGCCCTCGGCCACTCAGCAGTCAGACCGCTCCCACACCAAGAAGGTTTGGGGTGACGCATTTAAGCGACGGTGAAGGACTCCACAATGCCGCGGGCGTTCTTCTCCTCGCTCTTGTACCACCGCTTGTCGCCGACCTGGACCTTGGCGATGTAGAGCTTGTTGTCCGAGCCCACGGCGGCGGAGAAGACCTGGTGGTGGCCACCCTCATCGCCGTCAGCTGCAGGTAGGAGCAGGGGGAGGACAAGTTAGTAAGAACATTGGCCAGACAGGTGGCATGGAGGGAGACAAAGCAGGTGGGGCAGGAAGCAGGCCCTGATGCAGATAGGTGAAGGTAGGCAAAGCAGCTCACCGGTGCGGGTCAGGACCTCGATCCTGTAGTACTTCTTGCCCTTCTTGTCGGTGGCGGTCTCGGCCTCCAGCAGAGCGGCAACGGCAACCTTGTTGGGGGCGAAGCCACCCTCGGACTGGGTCTCGCCTGCAGGAGAGGAGGAATGAGAAAGGGTGAGTCATGATGGAGGCGGCAATAGGAGGGGACAAAACACAGGAAGAACTGGCATGGAAGCCAGCACTGGCTCTGAAAGCCGGCGACGGACAGCAGGCCGGGAGGGCGGGCAGGGGGCCACGGTATGCACCGACGTGTCACGCGAACGGTACTCGCCGGAGTAGGCGGACTTGCCCAGCAGGAAGGAGTACTGCTCCAGGAACTTCTCGGGCGAGCCGAAGTCCTCAATCGACTTCTTGTCAGTGGGGTTGGCCAGGACGATCATGTGGTTGGCGTCGTAGGCGTTGTCCTGGTAGCTGCGCACCATAACGGGAAAAAAAGGTCAGACAAGCAGCCCAGAGCGAGGGGGCACCGACCCAGAAGTATCCGCGGGTCGCGACAAAGATCGAAACGAAGTCGACCCAGGTCAGCAAGCGCGTCCGAAAGGATCGGCAGATCTGCGCGCGCCAATATCCCAGAGGTTGCTACGCGTAGCGCTTGGCTGAATAGCGAGCCCGGGGACGCGGCAAGCTGCGTCGGCACCATGCCCGCGCTCACCGCAGGATAGTGCCAGCGAACTCGCGCTCCTTGCTGGGGTTCCACTTGGCGGGCAGCTGGACGGTGAAGCCGTCACCAACGTAGCCGATGAAGCCGGACTTGTTGGTCACCTTGCCCCAAATGTTGGCGGACTCGCCGGAAGCGGCGAAGGCCGGGGCGACGTTGCTGGACACCAGGGCGGCGGCACCAGCCAGACCAGCCAGGGCAGCACGGCGGCTCTGCGGGCGCGGCGAGAGGATAAGGCGTCAGGCTAAGCCCGAACGCCTGCATCGCTTCCCAACGCTCGGTGCCGGGCCACGCCAGAGCTCCAATTTCGCCCGATCTTAGCTGTGCTGGACACCACTACGCCATCGGATGCTCCTACGTACCACATCCTGGGGAGCCTGGGCGCGCACGACCACGCTCGAGCGGCGCGAGGCCGGCTTGGCCACGGGGGCGGCAGCGAAAGCCTTGGCGGTGAGGGCGGCCATTGTGCTTTGGTTTAGTTTGGGCTGGCAACCGTGTTCCAGGTGACAGGGAGACCGTGAGCGCGGAGCGCGCTATGTGCAAGCATGGCATTGGGGATCTGCCTGCCGTACTGCCCATCGCGCAAGCAGACGCGCGCCGGAAGAGACGCTCTGAGGGGGTCGTGTTGCACTAGAGCGACCTGGGGTTGAACTATGTAGTTGCACTCGACTAGAACGGGATGCGGCGCCACGAGGCGCACGAACGCGAGCGTGTCGCCCCCTCGTCGATCGGTCGCGCCCTCGCGCGTCGGGCCCGCACTGGAGCTGGACGAAGTGGCTGGAGCCTGGCCAGCTTTGCCTCTAATCGGCGGGTCTGACCTCTCCCGCGTGTCCCCTCCTTCGCGCGGTCGGTCGCTCCATCGGGGCTACATGCGCGCCATGTCGGTCGCGCCGGGAACGCAGTACCCCTCGCGCGACCTGCACTCGGCCGTGTATGCCCCCAGCGCGTAGAGTTCTGGGGTGGGGTGTACAAATATCTCAGCGCTAGGACCGACGTGTCCGTGTAGGGGGCCCCGGTCCCGCTTCGAGGTCCCGCCCCCTGTCCCAGCCCTCTCCCCCCGCTTGCCACGCGCGCGTGCGCATTGCCGCCGGCCTGCGACTTGAGCCGTTGCTCAAAGTTAGGGTTCCCAGCCGCCCACGCTATGTGTCGCCGCGGTTTAGACTGCGCCCACTGCAGTCTGTCTAACAGGCAGGCCACGTTGGGGGCTTCTGGGCTACGTGTCCAGCTCCACAGACCACAGACCCGGCCCACGCGGGCCCACCGCACGCTCCTTCTGCTCCTCACAGATGGGTGCGACCTACTGAGGGAAGCTGCGAGACCGCTTCTGGGGATGCAGGGAACCGGCGTTACGCCTCTGCCGCAGAGCAGTTCAGAGTCGAGAGCTGGGCGGGCGGTTGCATCCGGGTGATCATCCGGGTCTTGCAGTTGCCAGGAGAGGCCACTGCCATTCACTCGTTTGCGCGAGACGAGACCCCAAGCCCCCAAAGGCCACAGCCAGCGAGTCCAAGCCACTGCAACTGGCCAGTGGCCACGCACAACACGGCCAGGGACAATCCTTGCCTGTCCGCCTAGGAGCACGCATGCGTCCCAGTGTCAGCGGAGATCGGCTTCGGAGCTGGTCACAGCCAGACACAACAGCACAACGCCAACCCTCCAACCTCAACAACCGGCCAGGAAACGGCGCCCCAAAGCTAGCGCCAGGGCCCAGGCCAACCCTGCCCAGCGGCAAGTTCCCGTCTACTCCAGCCCGGCCCGATTCCACCTCCCCAGCAGCACGGCAACCCGCACCCCTGTCCTCACTGCCTCGCTGCCTGCCTCGCGGATGGCCCCGCCCTCTGCCCGCTACGGGTCCTGCCCTCACGAAGCCGCCCGTACACTCCGCCCCCCTCGACCCCCGCCGTACGGCGGCGGACCCACGAGCGACAGCAGCACGGGCAGCAGCACGAGCCCGTGCGCGGCGCCCAGGATGACTAAGGCCAGGTACAGCCGGAAGTAGTACACCTCGAAGATCTGTGTACGAGCGAATGCCAGTACGACGACGCCCACCAGCTTAGTAAGCGTCACGCCGCTCATGACGGACGCGCCAACCGCCACCAGCGCCGCCCGGGAGCGTGCGGCGCGCCCTCCCGCCGCCGCGGCGGCACGCAGCGCCGGCGGCAGCCCCCCCTTCCCCCCTCCCCCTCCTCCGCCTTCCTCTCCTGCCCCTTCTCCGCCTCGGCCGGTTCCTCCCCCTCCTCCTGCAGCACCGGGCGCTGTCCGCCCGCGCTTGCCTCTCCCGCCGCGCCCCGCCCCCGGCGACGCTGACGGCTCCAGCTCCAGCTCCCCGCCGAGCCCCCCCTGCTGCTGCGCCTGCTGCGCGCCGTGCTGCGCGTGCTGCGGCGGCGCCACCATGTAGGCGTGCAGCACGTGCGCGCAGAACTCCACGGCGATGCCCAGGGCCATCGCCAGGTTGACCAGCGACACGGCGTTGACCTGCGGGGCGGTTGGGGTGGTTGGGGTGGTTGGGGTGGTTGGAGCGGTTTTGGTGGTTGGGATAAGGGCTTGGGGGAGCAAGCGGACTAATGTAAAAGCGTCTGCCCCCGAGAGGAAGGCTAGGGAAGTATGAGGAAAGAAAGCAGGGAGGTTGCGCGACGGGCGACCCTGGGGTCTAGGCGCTGAACGCCCATCATTTGTCAACCCAATTTGCCGGCCGGGTGTTGGCGACACCTTTGCTCACGGAGCCCTCACTCCGGGCCTCGAGGGGCAGGCCATGAGGACAGGGGGACAGGAGCGACCCGCATGCGGGCACCAACCTCTCCCACGCGGCAAAGCCCTGGGCGTTCACCCCTGCACACACGTCCCCCCCCTGCCCCACCTGTATCCCCGCCAGCAGCATGGCACCCCCCAGGTGCACCAGCAGGCTGGCAAGCACCGCCGCCAGCAGCGCCGCCGCCCAGGCGCTGCCGGACAGCGCCGCCGCCGCCGCCACCACCGCCGCCAGCGGCACGCCCAGCATCACGGCGGCGTCGTACTGTACGGAGAGGTACTGCTCGAAGAACACGTGGAAGATGCTGCGTACGGCGGGGGGCGTACAGCGGCGGGATCAGTGACGCGGCAGGTGGGCCCGCTCGAGCTCACTTGTGCGGGCCCAGGCCCAAGAGTGTGACAAAAAACCCTCACTTCCCTTCCCCCCCCTCTTGGTGCCCCTGCAGCGCCCTTTCACGCCCAAACCCCCCACGCAAGTGTCCGCCCTCCCCCCCCATGGCCCCCACCTGTAGCAGTACACATCCAGTCCCAGCTCCTTGGAGGCCTTGGTGGCGAAGGCACGCGTCTGCAGAAGGGGGCAAAGACGGCGTCAACGCGACCTCCTCCATCCTTCCCACCAAGCAGCCCCACCGCCCCGTGCCCCGCAAGTAGCTGACCCTCCAAACCTGCCACACGGCAACTTACCAAACCGGCCTTCCCTTCCCTCCCACCTTCCTTCGCGCCGCCTGAACACCCTCAATCCATCCCCTATCAACCCTCCCTCCCCACCCATCCACCCCCAGTCGCGCACCTCCCTCATGGCCCCGATGAAGTCGCTCTGCGCCGACAGCGGCGTGTAGTAGGCGCGGAAGGCGCTGGCCGCCACCCGCCCCCCGGGCTGCGGGCCCGAGGGCAGCAGGCCCGCCACGGAGGTGGGGTCGGAGGGGTCGGCACGCTGGGGGGTAGGGGGGAGGGGGAGGGGGTGGGGGGAGGGGGAGGGGGTGGGGGGGAAGGGGAGGGGTCAGGGCGGGTAGAGGGAGGGGAGGAGCGGGCAGGGCAGGGGCGGTTGGGGGATGAAAGAGGGGGTGCTGCGTGGCGCCCGTGACAGATCCGTGCCGTACTCGTGCCGTACCTCGATGGCGCTGCTGTAGGCGCCCGCTCCGCCCTTTGCGCATCCCTCCGAGGGCCGCGCCCCCAGGAACCAGGGCAGGTAGGCCTGGAACTGGGCCACGGAAGGGCGGCCGCCTGGGGGTGGGATTGGAGGGAGCGGGTCGCAGGGGGAGGGGTTTGGCACCAGACGAAAGGCCGTGTGTGTTCCCGGTCCTCAACCTCTCCTCGCCTGCAAGGTATGCCTGGAGAGTGCGGAAGGGTGCCTCAAGCAAGGCCTTGCCTCCCTTGTTCAACGCTATCCCCCCCCCCCTCCCCACTCCCCACCCTCGAACGGCTCCTGCACGCACTGCTGGCAGCCGGCGCAGGCGGAGGCGTTGCCGGCGCAGGGGGGCTGGTCGGGCGGGGGGCAGTAGGACGGACCGGCACCGTCGGGCCGGGACCTGCGGGCGGAGACGGGGGGCGGGGCGTGGCGCGGGACGGGAGGTACGAAAGGGTGCGCCTGCAGGGCATACCCAGCTGCCTAACCTCCTCGTCGTATCCGCCCTGCCCCCAACTCTCCGAAGACTCCTTTCTGCCCCACCCCACCCCCGTTCCCCCAACCCCCAAACCACGGACCAGCAGCAGCTGGACAGGTCAGGGGAGAGCCACGCCTCCCCTGGTCCCTTCCTCCCAACAAACCAACAGACTAACCCCCCCCCAACCACCCAACCAGCTACCTGCAGCAGCTGGGCAGGTCGGGCGAGAGCCAGGCCATGAAGTCGTCCAGCCAGGAGGCGGCGGGGGTGGCCACGAAGGAGCGGGCGGGGTCGCGGGCGGCGGCGGAGACCTGGGGGGGGGGCAGGGGGCGCATGGGCCTTCAAGCGCAGGTCTTCATCGGCTCTCACCCCCAGCCTGCCCGCCACCACCCTCCCAGCTCAACCCCTTGGTGTTTCCGAGACCCCCCAGGCCTCCCCCTCCCCCCCCCGGGCTCACCCTGTTGACCAGGGAGTCCTCGGCGCACCCCGCCACCCCGCACACGCGCCGCAGCTGCCCCGCCCCCGGGCCCAGGTCCAGGCCCCGCAGCACCAGCAGCAGGGGGGGGCCCACGCGCAGCTGGGACAGCACGTCCCTGGGGGGGGGGGGGGTAGGGAGGAAGGGGGAGGGAGGGTACGAGGGAGGGGGTGCTTGGGTGCCCCTGCTGAGCCTCGTTGCAGCCTTTCCGGGCCCGCCATTTCAGGATGTCGGGCAGGGAGGCACCCCCATTGCGTTGCGAGAAAGGGGCAGCACACACCCGCACACCGCCCCCCCCACACACACCTGTAGTAGGGCTGCAGGTAGGAGTCCCGGGGGAGGGCCACGGACTGGTCCAGACCCACCTGGGGAGGGGGGCGGGGAGCGGGGAGGGGGGCAGAGGTTTTTTGTTGAGCGTCGGGGGTTTGAGCCCGGGGGTTTGAGGGACAGTGAGGAAGGGGGGAGGGCCGGGGGAATCACCGGCGTACACAAGCGTACAGCCCCTGAGCCTTTTGTGCCTGCACACACCCTCCCCCCAAGCATGCCTGCAGCCTCCTCCTTGCTCCCCCCTCCCCCCCCACACCTCCGACGGTAGTACACACAGGCTCATGCGAGCAGCCCTTCACACACGCGCCCGCCCCACATGCCTCCCTGCCACCTCCAGCCCGGGCCCTGCCCCCCACTCCCTCCCCCCACCTCCAGCCTGGGCAGTGCCGCCAGGCAGGCGCACAGCGAGGCCCCGAACAGCAGCAGCACGCCGCACTGCACACCCGGCAGCGCCAGCAGGGGGGCGTGCACGCGCTCAAAGTAGGCCTGGGGGGGGGAGGGGGGGCAGGAGGGGGAGGGAGAGAGGGGGGGACCGGTGGCCAGTTGGAAACCGGAGAGAAAAGGTGTAGCGGCAGGAAAGGAAGAGGAGGGGAGAGGAGGGGCGGGATTGTGTCACGTCACGGGCAAGTACGGTGTCACAGCCCTGTCACGTGCATCCAGGGAGGGGAGGGGTCCAGACACTGTAGCACTGAGGGTAGTACTAAGGGTCGTATGGAGTACGGAGGGCGGCTGGGGACGAAGGGAGGGACCCCGAGGCCCCCGCCCACCTGCAGCACGCGCTGTAGCGACCAGTAGCTGCGCTCGTCCACCTCGCCGTCGCTGCTCGGCCCGATGTACGGCGGCGGCTCGTCGTCCTTAGTCATGGTCACGGCGCCCGTACGGCCGGGCGGGGCGTACGGCGAGTCGAAGCCAGCCACATCGTCACTGCGGGAAGGCGTGCGAGATGCAGAGTCCCATGCCCAGAGGTCGAGTAAGTACAGTCAAAACATGCAGTGTGCAGTCATGCAGTCATAACCAGGGGCCCAGGGCTGCGGTCGGTTGACTGAGATCAAGCATAGAGGTGGCAACGCGCAGTCGATGTGGGGAGGAGTTGCTCAGCTGCTCAATTCGTTGCGAGCCCCGCAACGCACGCCCCCACCTGCCCGCGGGCGCCCTGCCCGCCGCGCCCCGCCGCCCCGCCCCCCCGGCCCCCGCCGCCGCCGCTGCGGGCCGCGGCGGCGGCGGCAGCACCATGCAGGGCAGGCAGTCGGGCCTGCGCGCCTGCAGGCGGCGCACGTCCAGCACCAGCAGGGCGGCGAACACCGTGACCTGGGGGGCGGAGGGGGCGGGGATGGGGATGGGGATGGGGATGGGGATGGGGATGGGGATGGGGATGGGGATGGGGATGGGGATGGGGATGGGGATGGGAGGGATGGGGATGGTAGGATGGGGATGGGGATGGGGATG